>JAUBNY010000696.1:1687981-1776442 GCA_032275445.1 Crypturellus soui | reverse complement strand
GCGTCGCCGGGACCTGCAAGAGAGCGCGGCAGTGAGCGCGGGCGCCGCGGCAGCGCGCTGCGGCGAGGCGAGGGACGGGGCTGCACGGGGAGGCCAGGCACGCACGCTGGTCCTTACGGTGCCCTAGGGCTTCCTGAACGAAAGGGAAGGTGCCCCAAGCTGAGGAGCGTCCGGGTCGGCCCGAGGTGGGTCTCGGCCACAAATAGGATAGGCCCGGTGAGGACACGAGCCCTCTCCGCCCCTGTGATCACCGGCAAAACTAGGAGCGTCACCCAGTGCCTGGTGGAGCTGCGGAACAAGCATGGGACCATCCGAGGCACCAGGCTGAGGGACAGAAGGGGTAAAAGGTCAGGAGCTTGGTGCTGGAAGGTGCTGGAAGCAATGAAAACAGATGAAAACAAATGAAAAGGCGCAGAAGAGCCCTCAGTCACAGCGACCGGGCAAGCCGGGGCTTGGCAGGAGGCTGGGTGCGCAACAGAGAGCACCGTAACCGCACGGCCTGGGTGCCGTTACTCATGGACCTGCGGGGGCAGAGCCGCCGTAAATCAGAGACCGACAGAAGCCCGGGGACAGAGCAGCTGTTCCCAGAAAAGGAGCGAGCTTGGCCAGGGCGTCTGGCAGCATCGGAGCCTTCTCATTTAAAAGAAAAACGCCTGTGCCAAAGCGGGAACTCCTGTGCAGTAACACTGGCTTCTAGAACATGCCTGTTCCTCCCTTGGGGCTCGTGATCCAGGCCAGACTTAGCAGGAGAAGATATAAAATTCAGGGGTGAGTGAAAATAAAGGATTTTTATACATGGCCCGAGGACACAGATAACTTACTATAGAAACTAGCTCTAGCTGGGAGTACTTGTGACTGCAAATTGATGTGGCTTTTTATTTTCCAAGAAAAACTTACTTGATTCTAGGTCTGTGTCCTAAAGACTACATGTGCATTAGATGATCCTGCAAGCAGACAAAAAAAAATTCTAATTCCTAATTTGAAATTCGTGGCACATTCTTTTTAGAAATACTGACAGTGGGTCTGACAGAAGAAGTGGGGAGGGCAAGTGTATGCTAAACACATCCAGCCGGGCAGGCGGTCAGTTTTAGAATCAATATTTGATGGGTGAAAGTACTGTTATCAACAGTGTGCAGGTCACGTGTGGCTAAAAACATGGGAAATCTGGAAGCACAAACAAATTATGTCAGTACAGTAAGGCTGAAATTGGTTTTGGACAAGTGGAAATAACAATAAATAAATATGAGCATCGATCCCTCAGAGCCATAGATCTTGAATTAAGAGTTAAATTGAATTTAAAAAATAAATAGGTTTTGAAAAGCTAAAGCCTTGTGCTTGGCTGTCACCCTGGGTTGGAGCTGTTAGGAGATGCAGCCTCCTGCAGACACAGTGTTACTGCAGAGGAGGAGTCAAGCGACAGAGCCGCTGCGGTCTGGCTGGCGTCTACATGGGGCAACAACAGCTGACTTGACCAAGATGAGCATGAGCAGGAAGGGAACGACGCGTCAGAGGTCTCGGGATGGGTGTCGATGAGAATTAGTGCTCTGATACGACAAGCGCTCGGGTAGGGCCAGCAGCTCCCAGGATTTATTAGCAGTACTTCAGGGCCCAACGCGTGAGCCTAGAGCTACCTCCTGCCACAAAAACCGGCGTCTCGAAAACCCCTATTGTTGCACCAGGCAGCAGGAGGCCACAGACCCCCCCAGGCTGCTCCAGGCGTTCCCTGCCCTGCCCTTGTGGCGCTGCGGCGTCCGCAGGTCCCGCAACGCGAGGCCCTCCCCGCACGCGGCCCTGCCCCAGGCCCGCGGCCAGCCAGGGGCAGCGAGAAACCTGCACAGAGGCGTCTTCAGAGGCAAGGGCAGCACACAAGCGCGGGCCGGGCCCTTGGCGCGGCTGCCGCAGCGCAAGTGCAATGCACGCCCAATGGAAGCCTCCAAATACGAGTTTCCAAAGCACAAGGTCTACTTACTGTGCCGTCCTTTTCAAGAATGCTTGAAAAAAAGATTTTAAAAAGCAAATTCGTTAATACATAATATTCAAGTATAGAATCGAACAGCTAGACAGTCTAAACAGGCGATTATCTACATTTAAACAACCATGGAAGATGACATTTCAAATGTTTTACTTTGAAGCAGTCTCTCCAATATTAGTAAATAATTAGTAAATAATTACTAGCAATCTACCTGAACTTCTTTAAAAGAGGGATTTTTTTTTTAACATACGAAACAAAACCTTTGCTTCAGAACCACCCGTTTTCTCAGTGTAAGGTCCTTAAGTTCCAGTATTTGTGAAAATGGTTGTTATTTTGGCCTACGTTTACGTTTCTGCACCTCTGCCGTCGGCGCATGGGAGCGCCGTGTTCCTGCCCTTGCGGCTCCGCACCGGCTCACTTCGAGTCAGCTGAGTTGGCAAAGAAGCGCCCATTTAAAACCCTGGTGGATTTTCCCCTCAAGATCTTCCAAAGGAACCACTGCAGCAGACAGAGGTAGTGGTAAAAACTTAACAACTTAAGCCACTTCAGCTGTTTGTAAAGCATTTTTTTTTTTACCCAGAATCTAACTTCAGTCACTGAAGTATTGGTGTAAATCCCCCATTTTAAGGATGATGGGGAAAAAAAGTAGCACAAAGGAGTTGAAGCTGCAGCATAAAGCTGGGCTCAGAGCAGCAGCCTTTCCAGCAGGCTCTGGAATACTAATTTGAAGGCAGGAGATTACGGATTAAGCAGAGCTGCTCGCTGACATAATAAGGTTCGGGGAGGAGGGGAAGTGCTGGACAATCCGTTTCCCCCTGCCCAACATGAGAGCGCGCGGGGCTGCCTGCCCGTCCGGAGCCTCCTCACGGAGCTGCCTGCTCGTCCGGAGCCTCCCCGGGCGCTGCTGGAAACCCCTGGGGCAGGGCCCAGGGAGCGGGACTCGGGGGAGTCCCGCGGAGGAGGGTCAGCAGGGAAACAAACAGCCTTGGTCACGAACTGCCCCGATCGAGACACTGCAGAGCCACCAGGAATGGTCCTAAGAGACAGCTGAAGTGTGGAAACGACTCTCCCTTATTCCACAACAGACATACAAAAAAACTCCCAAAGTTGACAGAGTTGACAGCAAGCAGCAGATTAAAAAAACAGAAGAATAGAAACAGAAAAGTTAATTTTAAAAAAAATGAGTGACATCTGGGTTTAATGCTGAATATTTAGCCTGCAGCTTTGGCTTCCACCGAGTGCTGTGCTGAACGCCCCAGATTTCAGAATATCAGGACGATACAGGAAGCTCTTGCTCATCCACAACAGGGATTAAGTTTTAAAAACGCGCCATGATCTGAGTGCAGAGGATTACTGTAACGCGCTGATCAGAGCGGGCCGCGGAGGGGCTCGAACGCCCCCGCCGCCGGAGGGGCAGCAGCCGGCCGAGCCCTCTGTCTCCCCCGCGCCAGCCCTGAGGGGCCCGCGAGGCCGCCAGAAGGGACCCGCGAACCAACCCCTGGCACTGGCACCGGGAGCCTCCCAAGCGCGGCCCTGCGCTCCTGTCCATGCCCCAGCTGTAGCTGCCAGAGGCAGGTGGAGAGGAAGGGGGGGAGACAGACGCTGTAGTCTGAGGCCCAGCACACTGGTTTGTGAACAGGGTAGCGAAGCCCTTCTTGAGAACAGGTGGTGGACGCCGACACTGTACTCCAGGATTGCAACACCAACCCCAATCTATCAGATTTCCTCCTAGGTAGGATTGGGAAATCCGACTTCTCCATCACGACAAGGGTTTAGGGGCTAATACCAGCCTTGAGCTAAGATATTACAGAATCCAAGTTCTGTGTTAGGCAACGGGAAAAAGAGTTTAAATATTAATGATGAATTACAAAAGAACAGCTAAGCACAGGGGTAAAATAAAACCTTGCAGGCAAAAGGCATATAGAGCAAAGCGAATCTCTGCTGAAATTCTCAGAGAAACCTTTTGGATGTGCGTGCGGCCAAATGCGCAGCAAGTTCGCGTTCCCTTTGGAGCTGGTCCCACCTCACACGCGGTTTGCAGAGCCTCGGCAGCGCTTCCTCGCACGGGTGCCCCCCAGCCCTCGCTGGAGCAGCGCTCGGGGCTGCCGGCAACGCGCATCTTCAGCTCACGCATGAGAGCCAGGTGCGCCGAAACGCCTCTTGTTTATTTTGGTAATCAAATCAGTGTCTCTGCAAAAAGCCTATGAGGCACCGAGTTCCAGAAGTAAACAACTAACCTGAAGCTGTTGCTTCGCCCGAGTATTCCATTTTAGGCTTTTTAACCAAAAGAGAAGGTACCTGTTGTTTTCCTGTCTCTTGGTAGACCTTTTGGATACATTAGTTGGTCAAAAAGATAATACCATAAATTTTAGATGTTTGAAGACTATCAATTGTCTTAATTTACACGCAGCCCTCTGCTGGTAGATGAGGTGGTTGATATAATTTAGCAGTACACAAGAATAACACTTAAAAAAATTCACTAGTATTTCAGTAATATGGGATAGGTTACAGCATGAAAGTAATTTGAAGTGTCTGAAGCTTCAAGCACATTATAATGGTAATAACTATTTGCAAGCTACAATTACTGTTTCTCACCAGATTGATTTCCTCTTTTGGGAGAAAGATTTTAATTACTCTTGCTAATTCAGAAATGCTTCAGAAAATAAGAAAAGTCTCACAGAAGGAGCTTTCCCAGCTTCTGCACATTACTTTTCATTGCACAGGGAAAAAAAAAAAAAACTACAGATTCAGTGAGTAGTGCCAGTGATTCTGGCAGTACTGCGAAGGAAACATTCCCTTAGCTTTTCTCTGCTGATTTGAATCTTTTGAAGTGGAGCTAGTAATACACTCCTGGCTTTAACTTCACCCTCTACTTTATGGCTCCATCTTAATCCTGATGGCGCTTGGACTGATGCTATCTTTAAAGTAAACTTGTTCTAGTCCTGGAAAGAAAACATGAATTAAGAAAAAAAAAGAAAATAACTGTCCTTGCACATTTTTCTCAACTTTACTGTTGCCGTAACACATAAGAGCACAGAGCAAAATGGCTGCTTGCAGGAGTTTTAGTTTAATGGCTGTGTGTTTTCTATCTCAAAATGGTCTGAGATACTCAATTCATTTTCCAAGGCTTAAGAGGTGCTTTCACTTCTTTTCTGTTAACATATTAAGGGAACAATCTTAATTTTTAAGCTATCACATATATGGACTTTAAGTAATTTGAAAAAGCTGCACCACAGCACAGACAGACA
Organism: Crypturellus soui; assembly: GCA_032275445.1. Classification (NCBI taxonomy): domain Eukaryota; kingdom Metazoa; phylum Chordata; class Aves; order Tinamiformes; family Tinamidae; genus Crypturellus; species Crypturellus soui. Next base: position 1,771,222 of record JAUBNY010000696.1, on the reverse strand, counting down.
CAGAGGGAATGTTTTTATCACACTAACGTGGCTCTGAGTGCTGCAGCCAGCACAGGAATCACCCCCGGATGCAGTGCGAAACCGCGCTGTGCAAAATGGCAAATGAGCAGCTAGTTACTATCAGATTGCTGCAGCCGCAGATGCTGAAAGCGCGTTGTGGGCAGAGAGTGCAGGACGGCCACGGTCTGAGGATGGGCTGACCCCGAATGCAGCACAGGGAGCTGGTCAGCCAGGCACAACTTCAGCACTCCCGCACGAGGATGAGGATAAGCAGGCGCGGATTAGTAAGTAACTCTACGGATTACAGTCAGCAGCACGGATGCTCAGAAAAGCACACCATGCTAATCTCAAAATGTGCTGCGCAAAAATTAACAGAACGGCTCAGGAAGTTTTAAAGCACTTATGTAGCGGGCTGATCCCTTTCCCCTGGGAGAGGGGAATCTCCTCCTCCCCCCAGGCTCAGCTGCTGCCCAGGACATTCGGAAGGGGCGAGCGGCCGAGGCCCCGGCCCGGGAGCCCCTTCCCCCAGGGGAAGCCTCCTGGCTCCACAGTGGGTCCGGGTGCTCCTAGGGCTCCCGGGGCCTCGGCGAGGGGAGCGCGGCCGTGGGGACCTGCCCTGCGTCCCTGCTCGGCGCCGTCGGGGCCAGGCTGCTCTGGACTCGCCACGGGGATGTTTCTCCCTCTGGCGCTGCTCCGCGCCTCCCCGCTGCCTCCATTGCGCCCTGCGGCCGCTCCAAGCCCCGTTTGAGAGAGGCGTCTCGGCAGATCGCTCATGAGTTTGATTCCAGAGAGCCATGGGCCTTCTCCCATGCTGACGTGGGAAGCTTTCTTGCATTACGCCCTACCTTTAAAATGGCATAACCACAGGGAACAGGCACTGTATGTGGACATTATCAAGGACCCATCTCAGTGCCTCTGAGAAATAATAACCCCTTTGAAGTATATTGCTGTGTTTGCAGAACGTTTATTTTCATTCCCAGGGTTATTTTAATGGGAATGAAAATTTAAGAAGCAGCGATGGAAAACGTCCAGCTGCAGACAAGCGAAGGAGAAAGGTCAGGAGTGTTGAGATCAGGGAACAAACAGAGCCCAAAGCTGCAGGCCAGACTCGCAGAAATAAAGCACGACGCTGCCTGCTGTTTCTCGTTACCTACAAACCCATTTATATCGTTGCTCAGCACAATGTCCTAGTACAAAACTTGCCTGTGAAATTAAGGTCAAGGATATACTCGTAATCTGCAGTTGTTTGCGGGGGGTCAAAGTGACACACTGGAGCAGAACCCGCTCTGCTAAAAAAAGCCTGTTTCTGCCGTGTCTATATTGATGGAGCACAGGAAAGATAAATTACAAAGCAGTTCTGCACATCATCAGCTCCCTGCCTTTCCCTCTGCACCAGATGGTGCAAGAGTCTGTTCCATTTATTTCAGGCCTGCCTCAAATGTCTTTACGGTGCTCCTGTAATGCAGACAAAGTCACATTAAAGCAAGTGTATAGGAAACTTAACAATCTTTGGGGATGTGTGAAAACATAAGACTTTTCAGGGCAGCAAGAGAAAAACTACTCCATTAACAAATGCAGCAGGAAAGGCAAAGGTAATTTTCTGATGAGCAACCCTCTCTTCTCCAGAAAAACTAACAAAACGTGACAAGTGCCTGTTGGTGGTGCTGCATCCACTTCAACCTCCTGCTGCTGTTGAAATGAGCCAGTTAGAAGGCTGAGAAGTGTTACCCCTGCTTGGGCAAACATTCCGGTTAAAACATGTGCAGTGAATGAGAGATGAGCAAGAACCAGCTCCTGCAACGCTTCCAAACGGCTTGAAGGAGACTTTCCTGATTTACAAAAAGCAGAAACTCGCTCATCCTCATTAAAGTGATTTAGAAACCTGATCAACAAAATAAACTTCAGCTTTTTTTTTTTTTTTTTTTTTTTAGCAGACCATGCACCAATCTGTATGTTTGCATTAGAGAAGGGGGAACCTTGCTTAAACCACATCCTCAAATCAGAAGACCAAACGTAACACTTAACTCTGCCATTCTCACTTTATTCTTCTGTCCCTTGCAAACTCATTTGAGCTACAATCACTGCTGGGGGAAATGAAGCTCCGTTAGAGCCATGTTTACATAAAGAAGTATCAACAGTCTGTGCAGGAATGTGAATAAATCCAAATAGAGAGCCTTTGGGTCAATGTGTCTGCTCATCCTCCAGGAACATACTGAAACATGTCCACAGACCCCCCCGAATGATGCAGAAGGCTTGTGTCCTCCTGTGTGCCATGCCGTTCTCCATTTTATTCATCAACTGAACAAAAATGGCAATTCTGCGTAAGAGAAGAAACGTGATGCATCAGGCACATGTCTCATTTCCTACAGAGGATGAAACACCCATCCAAAAGATAGTCTGGTGATTCACTCATTTTTGAGAGAACGTGGAAACCATTTCCCAAGGGAAAACCTCTTCCCATCCTCCACACAGGGAGGCACCGGACCTGCCCGGAGCCGCTCACGCCGCCTCCCCACCTTCCGCACAGGGGGATCCGCGAGGTCTGGGGCGCTCACGCGGCTCCCTCTGTCCAGAGTTTGCTGCCAACCAACTGCTATTACTGACTAGTTTTAAGCAGCAGGAAATGGAAAAAAGTGCTAAACATTAACAGATATCAAACAGAGACAACAGTGGGTTAGAAAGGGAGCAATTTAAAAAATAACTTCTTGATCTGTAGCATAATTATCTATTTAAGTGTCTTTGGCTCCGTGAGTTACACTGCTATTCCCATTTTTCTCATGCCAGAAATACTAAGTTCATGTACAACGTCTATAGCAGCAGTGAAGAAACTCCTGTTAGAAGATGTGATCCCATCATCGTTGTTTTTAGCCATAGAAATATAAATGACAGCTTTATGAGGGCACATGCTAATGAAAATGCATGGTTTGATCTAATTCCATGTAACATTTTAAGGATCATGTACATATTAGTAAAAAGAAATGCTCCTTTCTAAAAGAATCTATACTAAAAAATTTTAAACTTACCCTCTTATTTCAAGCAATAAAGTTACATCTCAAGACCAGTTAATATCTGTTAAAACTCACTCAGTTTAAACAGACAACTACTGTCCAAGCAAAAGTTGAATTTCCATTGAAAAACGTAACTTTGACTTTTGACTGATCACCTCAGATAACATTTGCTTCATAAACTCAAAGTTGTTACTACTACCGTAAGAATTCCACCTTTTAAAACAGTATTAATTATAAAGAACCCCAAATGACTCGGTATAGGAAAATAAACAAAGCCGACAGAAGCCGGATCGGGCAGACGCGCCCCGAGGTGCCCAGGTGCCGGCACCAAAGGCGCCTCCCAAGTTTGCGGGTGCCAGCGTGCTCCGGGACCCACGGCGCCGCGGTCAGGGGACTGCGGCGCTGCCCGTGACAGCCCGAGACCCCAGCGGGCCACCTGCGGCACCCACGGCACCACCACGAGCACGGGCGGCCGTGCACCGCACCACGTCGCCTGGCGCTTACCTGTGGCTTGGCAGAAGAGGCGAAAGGCTCCGTGGGCACTAACATGCTGTGCCTGGTCACTTAGGAAAGGTGGCAACAGCATGACCTTTAGAGGGTCTGTGCCAGGCCAAACGTCAGGCTGGGCACTGGTGGGTGAAGGAGGAGAGTCACTTTCCACACAGGACAGAAAGGAGGTACCGGTAGGAGGGAAAGGTATAGGAGATGACGCTGTGTGACAGAAGAGGACAGAAGAGAGAGAAAAACAAAGAGGGTACTAAGGAAAAAGGTTGCAAGAAACACATCACACACTGAAGAAATAATGCCAAAACACAAATGAATTTCAGAAGGGTCGCGCAAGGAAATGGCCCTGGACTGCCAGAAACGAACCCCTTCCTCCTTCACCCACACTCCTTTCTGCATCCTTCCACTCCCCCACAGGGCCACCCAACCCGTGCAGCTAGGGCTGAAAAGAGAATCTATTTCAAGTGAACTACTAAAAAGAGAATCTATTTCAAATGAATCGCTGAAGTTTTCATTCCCCTCACCCTCCCCTCACCGGTGCCCCCTACAGAAAACCCTCAGGAACTTTAGCATTAACAAGATGGAAAGTAGTTCCACCGTGTCAGGTTTCATAAAAGCCAAGATGTAATACAATTTATTTTAATATTTATTCTGTCATTTTATATGTACATAATTAAAAATAGAAAAATAAAACCAAACTGAATCTTATAAAATATAAACTGTTCACACTAAGACAGTCAAAGTTATGGTTGCATGGAAGTTCAACATAAAAAAGCAGCCCAGGCATACTGCTATTTACTGTTAGAACATACTCTACTTCTAGCAATATTTACAGAGAAGACGCAGCGAGAGGAACAATTCTTCAGGACTGTACCGCACAAAATGCTTTTACAGACAAACAGTGCTGCTGTGAACCAGGCTACAACAAATGCACATTTTCACTTCTGCAGGCATGATTCACATGAACAGTTCAAGTGACTGATTGTTTGAGCAGCTCCAGTTTCAGACTCCAGTTGCATAGGAGATCGGTGGTGTCATCCGGAAAGGGTGACGATGCAAAGATTTGTCACAAAAAGAAGTTGCGTTATTTCTGAATCTGAAAAAAGAAAATCAACTGCAATGTTTTCTTATCAGGCTGTATCCGAACAGTCCATTCTGGCAAGTTACTAACTGAATTACCACAGCAACTTCTTCTCAATTCCTGCTTTGCTTCCACAGTGTGAAACTCTCTCTGTGTCATGACGATGCGACAGCTGCTTGCCTGTACCATTTCATTAAAAAACTAAACAGAAAGAAAACCAAAATATCCAGTTCTGTATAGAAGACAGAATGTGATTATGTCCAGCTTGCTGATTACGGAAACAAACAAACAAAAAAAAGAATCCTATATCTATATTTTCTTATATCCCCAACTTATTCCAGCCCAAGTATTTTGAACTGGCATTATTGTTTTACCTAAATTGCTAACAAGTATCAGAGAAAAGAGCCTTTAAACAAGATTATCCCTGAGTCTTACATAAATCAAGCCAAAACTATCCCCTTTCGCTTTAAAACCTAAAAGGTACTTTAAAAGCAGTTAAGAAAAAAATTAACAACTTTAACTGAAAGAGACCTAGTGTGCCAACCCACAAACTAAAAATAACCGCTAAAGAAAAGAAAATAAAATGTCCCAATCTGGACAAAAGTCTATAATTTACCAATCTGATAAACTAAACTTAATTTCCAATTTGGAATTAAAATGAAACTTGATTTCTTTTCTTTTTTTTTTTTGTTTTTCTTAATGGCAGCTAAAATACGTGCAGACTGAAGTGCTTTTTAAAACCAACCATGTTAGAAAGTTGTGTTCGCTCAGTGGAAGAACGGGGTCAAAGAATGAATACCTACTCGCCAGAGCGAAGCACTCTGGGGAAAAAAATTCTTGGGACCTTTCAATGGGGGATCTGAAACTGGCCATTTAAAAATAAAATTAAAAAAAAAGAGAGAAAAGGAAAGAAAAAGTAAAAAAGGCAGTACAATACAAGATGCTGTTATCTGCAGACAAAAGCACCGCTGCTCTAATGTGGTGAGATCTGCAAGGAAGTCAGCGCGCTGGGCAGCGTGCGCACGAACACCGCTCTGCGCCGCGGCCGTCCCCAGGGCTCGGGCGAGCGCGGGGCCCGCGGGCGGCTCTGCCGCGGCGCCCTCAGTCGCCCTCGGCGTCCGAGTCGGCGTACTTGAGCTCGCACTTGACATCGAAGGGTCTGTCCTTGGCTTCCCGCGGGGCCTGCGGCTCTCCGGGCGGCACCTGGCCGTTGCCGCAGTCCGGCTCGGTCTCGTAGCCCGTGTCGTGGGCCGGCTTCGGCTGCTCCCCGTTCTGCTGGCTGGTGCTGCCCTGCTCCACCAGGGTTTCTTTCACGCTTTGCTCGCAGTCAGAAAAGTCTGACTTGTTTTTTTTCTTACCAAGCAACAACACAGAGCGGAATTTCAAGCACTGGCCTGGCAAATACCCTTTGTAACAGTTGTAGGACAGCAGACACAAGAAGAGAATGAAAAAGAACAAAAAGAGGAACATTAAAAGGTAGTTATCGTTTGACTTTAGGAACATTGTCTTTTCTGGGACCGCATCAGGAATTGCATTGAAGATCTCTGTGTTGGAGGCTGCACTTGTGAGGACAGGGCCAATTGGCTTTGTTATGATCCTTGCTGTTGTTACTGGCATGATCTGGGTGGTCGGGGTCTGAGCAGTAGACCCTGGGGATGGCACAGCCGACACTTTAGGTACATCGCTATTACCTTTTGTTGTCGCAGCTGCCACAGTTGGACCCGCCGTAGTATGATGGATTTTTTTCAGTTCCAAAACATGCTTAGCCAGCACTTGAGAAAACTTCTTATTCTTCACTTTTTCTTCTGACAAACACTGATAAACGCCACTGTCTCCCTCTGATAGATTGAAGATGAGTAATGCCTTTTCCAGCAGACGGTATTTGGGGCTCTCCACCTTCAGTACATCATCCTTGAACTTCCAAACTACCTGTGCCAGATTGGACTTTTGAGAACATTTGAGTTCTGCTGTGCTCCCATGCTTGAATGTATGCTGTAGAGAATTCTCTCTTACTTTATCTGGAACATCAAAATAAATTTGCAGAGTATCAGCAATGATTTTTGCTTGCACTAATCGGTACAGTTTCATGAGACTGCACTACTCGTGACAAAAACATAAAGGTTACAGCATTACAACTACCACACAAGACCAAGTAAACAGCATGCAAGAACCTGAGTGAAATCCTAGACAGCATATGAGATGTCAAAAGCGTCTAAGAGATAGGATAGCCCAAGCCTTAAAACATCTTCTACTTGTAGAGAAATAGGATGAGACTTTGTTGATCCACAACTGAGTTATGCATGAGATGAGTCACTGTTTGAAACAAGATGCTGAACCTGGTATGAGTTTACACACAATTACGGCATTTTAAGTAGATTGGTAACTATAAACTACCCAAATGAAAACTGAATAAAGTGTGGTTACTCAGGACACCACTCAACTCAAACCCTCTTCTAAAAACGTCAGCACCTGTAGCACGCGCAGAAAACAGCATGGTAACTCAGAGTAACTAACAAACAACAAACTCCTATGGTAACATATGCTATGCTTGGATTAACAGTACACAGTAAAGCAAACTCTTAAAATATTTGTTTACTGCAATACAAACCTCCTGTAACGTTACTACTCTTTAAGACCTCCTTGATCTGCTAGCAGTAATACATGCTACAGAAAAAAAAAAATGACCTGCAATTACTTGCCTTAAAACACTGGAGAGTAGTTCAGCTGCTCTGTATGATGTTCTTAGCCCCCTCTGCCCCTTCCACTTCATCATAAAAACAGCTCTTCTCAGGATTATTTCATCTGATCCAGCGATAATCAAGCACTTACCAAGGCTAAGAGCAGAATCCCAAATGACACATCCCAAACACACAGGCCTCTGAACTAGAAATACCTACAGTAAATATTGCTTCCTTTTGCAAGCTGCTATCGAGCTGCCCCAGTTCACTTAGGGAGTTTGTACACCACCACACACTTCAACGCATATGAACACAGACACTACATGAGCTGGAAAGATTCTCAAATACCAAAAAGCAGGATCTCATAAATAGAAAAATACAACACATATCAAGATAAACACAGAAAACCAATCTAATTAAACCAGAACTCTTTTTCACTTCTCCACTAAGATATGGGAAATGTTTTTTTAAAGACTGTATCTTACCAGAACAAGAGGAAGCATCTCCACCTATGTTCTGAATCCAATTCCTGCTAAAAAATAATAAAAAAAGAGCATTAAAACGTCAAGCCTTGCTTCCTGCAGTTTTCCCATTCTCCTACACTAAACGAGGCTTACCTTATCTAAATAGTGTAAACAGACATTTCTGAAAGATGCTAATTAATGGATAAGAGAAAGTGTGTATTTGAAAACATTCAGTTAAGAAAAATCCTAGTGACCAGTAAGGAGCAAGGCTGAGACAATATTGCAAAGATAAAACCCTTTTAAGAAGTTCAACAGGAAGTGAACATCTACAGTACCAAAGTGAACTTTTGAATTCTACCTGTAGGGTAACCAAGAGCTGCCTTTACCTTCCAATGTCTCCTTCCTTAAGGATATCCACACAGGAACCTTCAAGGGGCTTCCAAGCACAGTAAGGATCCCTTGCTAAAACACAGTCCACACAAGTGGTGTATTTATCGCAGAATGCCACAGGAGACTGAACCACACCAGAATTTGAGCCAGCATAGAGGTATCTTTTGCCCTAAAGATTAAAAAGAAAGAAGGAACAGCTAATCATATTCTGTAAGTTAAATTCATCAAACAATTAAATGATTAAAGGTAAATAGATGCAAAAGATATAGCTGTATGTTTGTAAAAGATGGAACCTGAGGGAAACAGTTGCTTTGATAAGACTGTTTTAAGAAGGAAACAAATGTTGAAAATTGGTGATACAAAAAAAAAAAAAAAAGACAAAAAGACGACAAAACTGAATTAACTCTACAAGAAAGGAAAAGAAACAGCTAAATATGGTTTTCTTATTTTTCTAAAAGTGCAAATGCATTGACAATCTCTGTACAAGGTGAGATCTGTGTGTGTTGACACTTCTCAAAAACGAAGGCTTTCCTTATTACAACTGTTCCTACAGCCTTGGCTCTTTCAGTCACATCTCTGCTGTCCCATCTCTTTCAGCTTGCTGAAACTGGGATGAATCTGCCTGCTTTCTACCAAAGAACACCTAGTATGCTGGCACAATGCCTAGCAAAAGGGGAGGACAAATGGAATGACCTGTCGTCACTGGGAATCCATTTACAAACAAATCCCACTCCATGCCCTTCTGGGAAAGACCAGACTCCCTCTGAGCATCCTTGCCATAAACAGTAGCCAGCAGAATATTTCATTCATCTGTTTCAGAGTTTGTAAACCTCGGCTCAGAGTGAACTGTGAATTTATTCTTTATAATGCAAAGCCTCAGAGAAGACCTCCATGCTAAAACCCCAAACAGCACAGACCTAGTCTTCAGCATTTTGAGAGGCTGTGTGTACAAAGCTGAAAAGCATAGCCCACCTTGGCAGTGGACTGATTTTATCCTGAGTAGAATACTGAGTGAACATATCAGTATTCTCCAGCAGTTGGCACAGCAAGCAAGTCTGATCCAAGCTCTAAGTGGCTTTTCCTGGGCCACAGCCATACAGATCTCAGTGTGCAGAAAGGCACTTTCGGGTTGTCTTGACTCTTTGGCAAGATGAACATGGACACAAAATGACAGACAGATATCTTTCTCTTCCCTACCCCCAAAAGCAATATTCTTAAAACACATCACATTCAAGGTGTGGACTTTCAGTCCTGAACACTGAAGAACACTTTCAGGAAAATAACTAACAGTGTCTCAGGAGTAAATTTATGTTTTGGAGCTCACTATCAATTTTCCATGAAGAGATATAAGGAGGTGCTGAAAACAAGAACTCAGAGCAGTCTTTTTCCTTAATGCATTGACCACCAGCAAGTCTGCTTAAAAGCAAACTAACCAACAGACTCTCAGTAGACTCTTAAGTCAGTTTACAAGAACAAGCACAAGTCCAGGTGGGTCCCTCAAACCCACTGCATGCTGCCGTTTGAGGAACTCAAGGAACTCCAGAGCACAGCAAGACACAAAAGAAAATGCTGGCGCTGCTGGAAGATGCGCTTTGAAAGAGAACCAGCTTTCAGTGACATACATTCAAATGCAGTCTTTGATCTCAAGATCTAACCTGGGCTACCTTTAGCTACCCACTCAGTCAGAAAGCTTCCTCTGATCCCCTGCGCGCCCTCCAGCTCTCTCAGCTGACACAAGCTGAGGGGGAAGCGCTGTGCATGACGCTGTGCATGGGTTCCAGCGCCTTTGCACAGGACCATGCTGCTACGTCCAGAAAGTACAGAGAAGACCAGGAGAGCCGAGGAGACAACTCTTAGCCAAACCCAAGTCCATAGTACTCAGTACAGGCTCATCTGACTATCCATTGAGACAAGGGGAAGTTACGCGGGAGAGTTCAGAGACTACCGAAAGATTCTTACTCCAGAAGGCTGTTGTGGTGATGAACAGTTCTGCTATGGGATGACACTAAACATTTACAAACACCAACTTTGTGAAGGATTTCGCTAGGAACTACCTATTGTTGCTTACTGGATGGCCAAGGAGGAATGCTTTCCGGTCCTCTCAAGGAAGGAAGCAGAAATAACCCCAGCTTAGACGGTACCACAATAAAGACATTCATGTTTCTGGCATCTGAGCTCAACCTCCATGCACCTCATCTGCAAACAGGACTTGAGATTTTGGGGGAGTGTACTAGATAGCTTAGCTTCAGTAGTAGGTGCCAGCTGCAGCAGTCATTTCAGCAGCAAGTTGTTTTTAATTGCTCAAGATACAATATTACTGATACACAGTGCCTCGCAGGACATGCTACTATGCTTAAATCCTAAGCTTTGAAAGCTCTTTCTCTGTAAAAAGGTGTATGTTCTTTATGTATCCTTATGCCCTGCTCACATTAGCTTCTTTTAGAGGATTATACTTGACTTCGGTTCAAAGATTAAAAAAATTTGGTGCTATCATTTCTGCACTAGTCTCAACTACCAGATGTGGGCTGAAATTGTTAGACGTGTGTTTAGTATGAGGCTTATCCATTCCAAAAAAATAAAGGGACTATAATTAAATCAGTATATGAAGGACTACATCTTTTACCCATAATTAAGAGACTGACCCTTAAAGAACTTATTAGAAGTGTTATCTATTATTTTCTATCACAGATGCTGAAACCTCCAGTCAAATCAAATCATTGGAAGACTTCTTTTCAGATGAAGGAGTCCTGAAAGTATTTACAAACATGTATAGCCATAATAAGAGATTATCAAGTCAGCATTCACCATCCTTTTCTGTATTGATAAGACAGATAAATCCCTTGCCCTTTATGTCCTTGTATACAAGCTTGAAAGTACTTCTGCTTCAAGCCAAAGTACTACCATTTAAAAGACAAAACCAGAAAAAGACCCTACGGATGTTGAATGTAAAACATATATATCTGCTTACAGTAATATCTGTGTAATAAAAGAAAATCATAGTAACTTTGGGGGAAAAGACAGAACTCAAAATACTGTAAAAGAAGACTAGAAGAAATAACCCAAATAACTTGGTAAGTAAGCAAAGATAACTGCTGTGTGTTGAATTTAAATCATATTTGTGGTAAAGTTACTCACTTAAAAATATTAATGCTTGCTTTTTTTTTAGAAGCATGTGTTTTAATATAAATTATAACATAAATTACACCCCATAAAACTGTTTATTAACTGTGTGATAGAAAGGGAAAAAATGAAAAGTTCCTCACATTATTTTTTTAAGTAATATTTCTTAAACATATGGCATATCACTAAACAAATTCAAATACAATGAAGATAAGAATTGTCCTATCTTTCAAGTATGGTAAACTTACCTTCAGAATTTCAGCCATGCAGTGCTTGAAAATTGCATCATACATACCCATGCATACACACAAATAACACACATTTAACTGAAATGCCTGAAAAGTCTGCATCACCTGGTTGATTCACCTATCAAAAGCATATTCTGTCTTCATGATATTTTGCTTTATTTTGAACATGAGTGCTACTGAGGTACAAGAGCATAAAGCTTATTTATAAAGTTGATCACATTGGCAGAATCTGTTAAACATCACAAAAATAAGTGCTGCTTTTGAGATACTTTGGCAGTATTCCTAAATCCTTAACTGCAGAACAATTATCTATCCCTAAGTATTCGCTGAACGTGAATATCACTACCAGACACTTCAAAATAAATACAAAAAAAATCATTTTTTTCCTCAAGAAGCCAAAAAGTTTCAACAACTGAAGGGAATGATGCTGAAAACCATTGTTCACAGCAGAATTATCATGCGTGTTCAGGAACCTAAGGGCCTGAATAACTAGGAGCAGAAGGCTAACTAGCACTCAAAGTACACACACTGATTATCTTCCCACTGTCACAAAATCACTCTGGGATTAAACCCAGCAACTGTTTAATAATGCAGAACCACCACTGAGTTTAGAGCCTGCAGCAAAGCAAGTATTTTCCGGTTAGAGCTGCAGTTGGAATTCCAGCTGGAAAGTAGAGTGTAAGGAGAGACTTCGGCTGGCACATAATACCACCGGTGACACTAATGTGCCCACTCTCACAGTAAACTACCCCACAAGAACCTGTCATTTAAGCAATTGAACTCAATCAATTCTACTATTTGAGAAAATAAGTTTTTTTGTAGAAATGCAGGTCTTAGGTTGATTTCCTCAGAAAAAGACTCTTCCACTACATTCCTGCAGATTTTTCTTCATGGATTTGTAATGACCACAAGGGGTCATGATTTTTACACTACCCTATCATTGTACCTTTAAACACACTGGCTTTTAGCTCCTGTACTAGGGATTGAAGGAAAGAATAGCACACTGTGCTTGCCCCACCTTGCCCATATACAGAGCTTCAGAAGCTTACCACTTACCTACTACATTAAATATAGTTAAATATAAATCCTTAAAGTCTCGTGGAAATACAAAAGGAGACACAAGCTTACAGTACTTACTTTTTTTGAGGAAAGCAAGAGAGTTTGGACTGACTCAAAGTTTGGAAAAAGCTGTGTTTCTTCTATGATATGCATTCCATTTTCACAGCTGATAGCTTTGTGCAGGGCTCCTTGATCTGAAATTACAAACCAACACATTTCACTAAGAGTGTTACAACAGAAAGACAAGAAAAAATTGCACACTTGCTGTAATTTGTCTCAATATTTTATTTGATGTTTAACAAAAGACTTCACATAGTTCTGTGCCAAAGGCAACCATTATATAAAAGGTGAGCAAGAATGCTGTTCAAGGACAGCAAATGATCTATTTCTACTTATTTTTTTCACTGCAGTTTTTGCAGTTCTTTCGTTTCTTGAAGTAGTTCTTCAAACATGCAATCACCTACTTGCCTCTCACTTTTAGCCTCTCACCTTTAAAAATAACATACTAGCTGGGGTAAAATGACCACAAATATGGAAATCTCTGATTCCTTTCACAGTACAGTTCATCCTAAATAATCCATGCATTTTCATTAAAATAAAGCATTTTGAAAAACTCACCTGTACCAATGAACATGACATCATATATGGTACCATTGAGTGCTCTGACTCGGTCTACTACAATCTGGGTGTACTTCACATCTCGTTTTACTAGTCGGGGTCTATCTCCTATTGGGGTCACTGAATCATCCATTAGAGGGTGATCTTTAACAAATTGCAATGTTTTGTCTGGTAAATTCAGAGAACTTGTGTAGCTTGATGCCCCAGCTTTGTTACTTATACACTGACAAAAGGAAAAAAAAAACAGATTATACCACTTGTTTCTACACAACATAGGTTGTTAATAGCAGATACACAGATTTTCTTCTGTGCATTGGTGGGCCATTAAGCACATCCTCACATACTCTCATTTTACTCTGTCATTAACATACTCATTTTTGTAACATCTTAACTGGTACAAAGCATTAAGTCTCTGAGCTTAGGACTATACTTCTGCTTTGGACCAAAACATATTTTAGGAAAAAATCTTCCCAGACTCCCATGCTTCTTAGGTATCTTTAACTGTCATCTTCCCCAGCAATAGCAACAAAGTGACTGCAGAAAGATAAGAAAGTTTAAAAAATAGAGAAAAAGTGTGGAAATTGTCTAGCATGACAGAGCAAAGCACTACACTGGATAACGCAGGCTAGCTACACTTTTACTCTGCTAGTCTCTGGTGATACCAAAACATACACAAACATGTATTTAATCACTAGAAAATTAGTAATGACATAATGAGAACATGAAAACTGCACATAAAAAAATAAAAAAAAAAACACCTTAAATAATTCCCTTTAAGACTTCAAGACAAACCACTTGAAGCAATTTTCTCAGAAGTCTTTACAACAGAAGCATCCAGACCATGACAAACTAATACTACTAAAGTTACTAACAGCCATAATTTATAAATTATCTTTTTTTTTTTCCTAGCTTCACTACTGAGCATAACAAGCTATCAGATCCACAGTTATAGGAACTTACCGCCCCAGGTCGAGGACTAGGGATCTCTCCGTTGTAGCGCACCCACTTTGTATGAGACTGTTCTACTGTAGCACTCTGCATATATTTTCCTTTTGAGAAAACTTCTTCCACAGTAGAGAGATTGTATGCACACACTGCTGATAGACCCACATTATTCCTAAAAAATGCAAAAAGGAGGAGAGGAGGAAAAAAAAGGAGGAGAGGAGGAAAAAAAAGGAGGAGAGGAGGAAAAAAAGGAGGAGAGGAGAAAAGGAAATATCAACACTAGAGTATTTTTTTTTCCTGATGCAACAACCAACAGAGATGAAAACACTCATTCCAGAAAGATTGTGTCACACTTACAGTTGTGGGGTAAAAACTCCATAAATCACCGGTTCCTTCAGACTTGGAGACTTCAGAATAAAAACATCATTGATAATATTGAAGATTAAATTTTTGTCAGGTATGGTGCAAATCAATCTGGCCTTGAGAAAGGAAGTCCATTTCTTCTGCAGAGTCCTTAATCCTCCTTGGTCCCTCTTTTGAGGAAAAAAGAAAAAGGAAAAAGAAAAACAGTGCATGCGGGAAGACAAGGATTAGACTTTGTTTTTTTCATTCAAGAACCACTGGTACTCAGCACAGAACTATGGAAACTCTGATATTCTCTCATAACTCTGATATTCTCTCATATTCTCTCATGAGTAATCTATGGCAACATTCAAGAAATATTAACATATTCATAGGCATATTCATCTTAACATATTCATAGGCAAAAGAATATACAGAAGACAAAGGAAAAGTGCTTTGATTTAAGAAAAATAATACATAGTGGTTTGTCTCAACACATGGAGGTAAAATGAGACATAAGGCTTGCACATGAACAGCACCTTCAAAATGCCTGGTTAATTGAACATTCATCAAAAAGCATGTTGGTTACAGCAATTAAAATAAGCATGGAGGCACCTGTCTCCGAAAGGGACAACCAACATTATATGTAATTAGCTTGCACAGTTTCATCAGAAGAAACACATGACTGCCTACTCCCTCAAGCAGTTACCCTCTTTATTAAGAATTTGCTGGATCAAGGCTTTAAAAAAATGTATTAACTAAAAAACGTTTCTAAGTACTTGATTGTCAAGTGAAAACTGTTACTTCTTTTCAAAAGCATACATTTGAACAACAACAACAAAAAAAACTATTTCCTGTTTGTTATTGGATAGCAATCCAATATCCAAAATATTTAGGAAAATCTGCAAAGTTTCAAAAAAGAACTACATATAAACGCCTCTAGTCTTGCAATCTGCCATTAATTTCTGTTTTAAATGAGCAGTAGCAGTGAAACACTTTCTTATTCTACAATACTCCCATTTTTAAAGCATAGGCAAGCTGTTGGTGGGCAGAAGGCCATATTAATAAACTCCATGTAAACCTGCCTACAGCTGCTTATTTAATGGAAATCTCAAGGGCACTTTCTTGTTATTGATGTTTTGACTTTCATGTTTAAATACAAAACAGCTAAGTCAAAATAAAGCATTTCAACCTCATAAAAATGAAATAACTAGATAGGCTTCCTGATGAAAAAAAAATACTGAGGAAATTGATACATTCCAGGTCAAAGGTTTTTGCTGAATCAGTGTTTTCTACTAGAAAAAGATCTTTCGTATGAAGGTTTTTAACCAGCACTCCCAAGTATGCACTTGACTTGGCCTTATATATTGAGGTTTAAGCATTAAGTGCAACAGTTGTGAAAGTGCCATCTGCTACACTGCAGTCAAGAACTAGTCGTGTCTACAGTGGAATGCAGTTTTGTCTGTCTGCAGCTACTTCAAAGTAACTTTTCCTATCTGCCCAGCTCCAGTGGAAATCTTTTTTTTTCTTTTTTTCCATTTTTTTTCCCCAGGGGTACTTAAAATAGCAAAACAATAAAATATAAAAAGGAGATATTTCTTCTTTTTTACATTATTATTTATAATTATTACTTTACTAATGAGATGTACCGAAAACACAACACTTAAGCATTGAAACGAGTGTTGGTGCCAAACTGCAAACTAGACTGAGTTATGAAGAACAAATTAAAACTCCTGATTTGGTAAAAATAAGTTTGACCATTTTCATTTAAGTTGTACAAAAGAAGTCCACAGTAATTAGTGTTTTTTACTCTTAAAAATCTATTTGAGTTAGTACAAGAAAAAGAACTATGTCCCACCTTACACACTCTAGCTATTCTCGGAATCATCAGCTTTCCAACAAACTCATACTCCACAGACACCTCAGTGAAAAAGAAGTATATCTTGTCATCTTCTCCATCTGTGCCATTCTGATCAGCTCTGATCACATCAGCAAACACAAAATTGGGCTCTAGGGATACAAATTAAGAGAAGAATTTTCTGTTAAATATGACTCTTCAAATTTAATTCTCTCTGAGATTGTCTAGGAGTGCTCTTTCCTCCGTATATCCTCGTACATTTAAAGGCTCTCCAGTTGGTGACCTGCCTACACAGTTTGTTGTTAGGCCCATCAGTATCACTTCTAAAAACCAGATATACTGGAGAGAAAAAGCTATGTAAAACACTTGCACTGAAACACAAACTGACTTAGAGATCTGAGAGATCTCTGAGATTTGATATCTCATTACTTCATACTTTTCAGCCCACACTCAAGAGTGATTTTCTGATAGGTATGAATAGTTATCCTCCCTTGCCTGCCTCTTCCCTCCCTAGCCAAAAAACAAGATGTCCCCTAGACAAAACACAAGTTTAGAGAGGGGAAACAGCACATTCTGGTTCATCATCTTTGATGATAGAATTAGCTAAGACCTATAAGCAATAATTCACCAGGGTTGGCCAGCTAGCAACACCTGCAAATCCATTGGATAAGTCAACCCTCTTGCAGAGTCTACATAGCCATGGAAAAAAAAATCCCCAAAAGCATTAACTATGCTCCCCAATCCTGCTGGTTTTCAAATACACATAATCACATTCTTGTCCTCGAGCCCTAATATGTAAAATCAGAGTAGGGAAAAAAAAAAAAAAAAACAGATGTAATTCATTTTTCTCTTGAAAGATTCCCTAAAGTAGACAAGCACAGTGCCATTCACTTAAAATCTTTGCTATTAACTAAAATACTAAAAGCATTAAAAGTAAGTATATTGCAAAACTCAGTAGGCTGTAGCTTTCGGCAATAATGTAGTATCTGAAACAGGCCAGCTTTATGCTTTTTGTCCTTTTTGGTAAAAAAAAAAAAAAAAAAATTTGACTCTTCATGAAACTCAATGAAATCTGAAATTCAGGAACTAAGAAAAATCACCAACCATGTTCAGCTAAAATCAAAAATATATATGTTATGCAAAAAATATTCTCCTCTTTATTCTAACCTGTATCATAAAACAGTTAAAACAAACAAGTCAATATAAGACAAACTGCAGTGCTAACAAAATCAGAACCTGTATGTCTCTAATTTTTTTTCTCCTCTAGCACAGTGAAAACAAGTCCTGAATTTTCAAAATGAAATCTCTTGGACGCACACTCAGAGGTCAACGTATGCCTGTACAACAGAAAACATTACCTTTGAGGTATTGGGCAATCATCCCTTACTTCTGATAAGGAACTTAAATTCTTTGTCTGGTACTATCACTTTGAAGAAGGAAAAGTTATTTTGTTTTGGCCTGTTCTCACACCCACTTACCATTAAGCCAAGGTATTGCATATTCTGTTCTCAAAGGGCTCTGATGAGAGTTTCGTGAAATAATAGGTTCACTTCCCAAGAAATTGTAAGAAGTCCCAGAATAAAGCTCCTCATCTTTAACACAAAAACAAATATTTTAGACTGTCTTATGTACTGAATACCAAAGAAGTACATAAATATTTCAAGAGAATATGTTAGCTAAACCTTCCCATAAGAAAAGATAAACAAGGACTTCCTTTGAATTGCCCCAGACATACTTGTATGTTTATATCCCCGCTGACCATTTTTAAAGCTAACGCTTGGTTTATTATTGCTGTAACACAAATAAGTAACAGAAATATCACTGTTCATGTGGTACTTCAACATTTAATACATAAATGTGTGGTTTATGTAGGAAAATGCAAATTACCCAAAGAAGTTTTAGAACAAAATTATTTTGCTTCCTCCTCTATGCCAGCAATAATGGAACTAAATTTTGAAGAATTGAGAAAACAATGCAATGTATGTGTTCTTTTCATTTCCTGTTTCGTGTTACTTTAAACTCGTCTTTTATGATCTTACCACACCATGATACAGATATGCTGTATCGGTTTTGCTGATCAGGACCAAATCAAGCATCTTGAGAGGGGCTGGTTAACGCCGGATGAAAAAGACTGAGTGGTTTTATGTATGACTAGCTATGCCAAACTGAACTTACCAACCATAACAGATGTGTAGCTTTGAGCAGGATCAAATGGACATCTACCTTTACCATCTTCATTTCTACCTCCAAGCTCAAATGAAATTAAATTCTGCAAAAAAAGTTACACTGAAAACCAGGAAGCAATATATAATTTTTTAAAGCTTTGCACATCAGGTGACTGAATAATTGAAAAGCCAGTACTAAAAAACAGACTATTTCATCAACTGTCAACATCAAATACATGTTTTCAAAACTGTAAAAGGCATATGCATTTTCAGAGAATCTTTTGAACTCCAGCAGAAAGAAGAAACATGATCCTATGATTTTGGAGAGCAAGAGCAGAGAACCAAAGGCAAAAAGATAAACTGAGATAGAGGGGGACAGCTTGAGTGAGAACATCCAGAAAGCCCAACAACAAGAAATGCAGAGAAGTCATTTGCTGAACAAAAAGACCAGGCAATTACTAAATTAGATGGCACAAAATAAGAGAGTTTTAGAAATCAAGAAGGTATTCTGAAGTAGATTTAGCAATTTGTAGGAAAACATTATATTTGTGAACCAAGGTATAATCCAACTACATTTTAAATAGCAACAGTGTAGTTTAGCTACCACCTTATAAATCCCTTAAAGACTGACAGAATAAGGATTAGGAAGATGACTGAGAACTGTAGCAACAAACTGTGGAAACGATCATGTGTTACTGTATATTAAGAGTCATCAGAGACTAAGGACAACGAATTCTGGCAATGCAGCAGAGGTGATGGCATACAGACTTACAGACAGGGGAGACAAGAAAGAATAAAGAAATCAAAATTTTAAAATTTCTGAACTCCAGAATCATGCAAGATCCACATTATGGAGAATGCTAACAGTCAGCAACATGAAACTTGAGTTTTGATTTTGAGCCAAGATTTCATTTTGAAGCATTTAGCATTAGGGAACTATGGCATAGCCAGCAGCAGAGACAAGACAAGCAGAGACAGGAATCTGAAAAATTCCAGGGAGAGTCAGAAGTGGACAGAAGTCACAAAGAATGTCATTCCAGTTCTAGAAAATATCTTTCAGCTAGTGTAGAATAAACAGAGTGTTATGAAAGCTAAGAAAAAAAGTTAACCCAGGTGAATTAATAATTCATTAAAAGCTTTGAAAAGGGAACACTACAATGTATTTCCATTTTCTACCATTACAGAGAGACAACATCATAAGTGCTTCAAAGGCTATGACTGGCACTAAAATTGCAATAGTCTATGGGAGCAGAGATTAACTCTCTGTTTACCTGAGTCACTTTTAAATTAAAAGGTATTATTGGGACAAAACACAAGTACGTTCTTACCAGATAATCACAGGTTGGCTGAAATGCATTAGTTCCACACACATAGAGGAAAGTCTCATTCAGCTGTTGCAAGACACGCACGTAATTACGACACTCTGTCTGCAATAGAGGACGGAAAAAGGACCAGTCTGATAAACCACAACTTCCACATTCCAACACAAATAACCAACTGCAGTTGCATTATCCACTCTGCTGCTGCTGCTCCTCATGCATTCTGTAGCACAGGAGTATTTCCAAAGCTTGAGAAATGTAGGGATGAACGACACCATCATCTGAGATGCAGACACCAGAGATGCAGACGCATGCAGCCCTGCTGCTTCACCACTGCTTCAGCAGCTCTATCAGGGTAGCAAATCTGAACACTGGCATAGTCAGAGAATAAGCCTCAAACTGCTACATGGAAGCAAAAACGTCAAACACTAATCAAATTCATGAGAACAACCAGCTGAAGATGTACTAAGCTTTAGACTTTGCCATCTCTTGCAAGCCTCCATGAAACACTGGACTACCACTACTACTTGACTACCACTTAAGAGAAGACCTCAAAGACTATTAATTCTCAATAAAATGTTGTCACTTATATGTGCTTTTTCAGTCCTTGACATCAACTGTTCTTTACAGTTTGGCTTTGAAACAGAGCAAGAAGTTTGAGCACAGCCTTGTATATTAAAAAAGCCATAAATACCTAGTATAATAATCAAGGAAAAAAAGAAATGCCAGAACACCTACTTAAAGAGGATAACCCAGAATCATCAGCCTTCTAACTCCTGCTGGCAGCCAGATACCATCACTTCATCACTGCAATTCCAAACCTACTTAAGTGAGCTTAAACATTGTCCTTATACTTTGTTCTTATGAGCTAAAACCATGTATTTGTTTGACTGAGTTAGATAGGGCAGAAGAAGAAAAAAAAAAGTCATTTTTTCCTGTCAGATTCCAGTTCCTTGAGCAGCTGCACCACTGCTTAGGCTGGCACTAGACAGGCTAGTGGACACCAGAGTGGGAGAGGACTACCCATTTCGGTGAAAGTAGTGGTGGTAGCAGCAGCTTAAGATCTTGATATTTGCAAAGCTACCACACTATGCAAAACACATCACAGATGCAGCATAAAAACTACTAGTAAAAGATTATAATGACAGTGAAGAAAAAACATGGCTTGATTTAAGTGTGATTCAGCAAAACTCACACAGAATCGGACAGAAAAAGAAGGGGGAAGAGTTTGCAGTTCTGGACACACTCAAGTACTTGTCTGCTGTATTTGCATCCACTGCAATTATCAGCAATAATCTTTATAAGGCACTGTCAAAGGCCACAGTGTCTGCTGAAGTGTGTTTGTGTGCATCCACGGGCACATTTATGCAAAATCCTCATCTCATATTGGACCCTCTTTGAACCTTCCTATTAGTAACCATGGCTGAAGGTGGAACACAAAGAACATGCTAAGACTGCATTAAGAAGATTTAGGCAGAAAGGAAACAGCCCTTAAATGCCCATCACATCTTGCTTTTGTCAAATAAGTGGCCTTGGTGATTTCTAGGCTAAAAGGAAACTAACGGGTCTGTTGAGCCAAGGAGAAGGCAGCACCTTGAGGGAAGGTGGGCGCAGTCCTCCATCTCCAGGAGCCCATTAACCAGGACCTCTGCTACCCCAGGCATCCCTAAGCAGCACCCACCGAAGTGACCCCAGGCACAGCGGTGCGGAGGCAAATCTCACTAAGCGCGCAGCAGAACTGCTGCAGTGCTTGCAACCTCCAGTTTTCAAACCTGTTCAATGAACGTACCTGTTCTGATTTGCCCTTGACAGCACATTTCATTCTTTTATCTTCAGTGACCTCCCAGGGAAACTAAGTGAAAAACAGGAACAAAAAGGCAAATTCAAAGCACTTTTAACTAAATTATAACATTTCAGTTCTTGCTCATGCAATTATCTATCGCAGAACAGATAGTTCTATGAAGACTATCTGCTGCAAATGCAAGTAATTCTGCAGACATCTTTCAAAGATTCAAAGCCCCTCTCCACTCTGGGGAGGCCACATTTCGAAATCCATGTACAACAGGGGAGCTCTGAACTCGCTACTACTATCTTCTGGGGTTCATCATCATGATTCTCCTCAATTTGCTAATGAAGTTCTCCATGACCATATACCTTAGGGAAATGTAACTGAAACTTTTTAAAGTAACTTTTCAATTTTA
Organism: Crypturellus soui; assembly: GCA_032275445.1. Taxonomy (NCBI): domain Eukaryota; kingdom Metazoa; phylum Chordata; class Aves; order Tinamiformes; family Tinamidae; genus Crypturellus; species Crypturellus soui. Next base: position 1,749,222 of record JAUBNY010000696.1, on the reverse strand, counting down.
ATTTATTTATGCTGGAGAAAAAAAACAAACCATCAAAAAACTACAACAATAAAACACACTGACCAATTTACATTATTATACATAGGACTACAGCTCTGACTGTCCAATGCATTCATAACTGAAAATGATTTTTATATGATGGTGAAATACCTACCATCATCTTTGAACATTTTGTTCAAATTAAATATACATACATATATATATACACACACACACACACACACACACACACACACACACATATACATATATACACACAGACACACAGACACACAGACACACACACACACACAAATGAGTGCCTTCCCAAAACATTCTGGGAGGAATTCTGTGTGGAGCCTCTCAACACCTGCCCGTGCTGCTGAAGTAGGGAGAAAGAGAAGCCCAAGCTGGACCTAAAGCAATGTAACTTATTAGCAGACCTCTGCACAGGCTTAACTACCCCGAAAGGACAGTGTCAGCACAAGCAGAGTGCTCCTGGCACCCGAGCTGGCTGTTAACATGCTGGATCAGATGTCTCCACACCGCAGCTTGCTGGGCAGACGCATCTAGGGACACAGAACAGAAGCTGAAACCTGAAGGACAAAGCTCTTGGCACATTTAACGCCCATTTGAAGCCGCCACTGCCAGGTTGTAGGGATAGGAGTCTTCCACTTCTGAGTACAGCTTCAACTTGGCTTCCATTTCAAATTTTATTTCTTTCCAATTTAGATTAATGTAAGAAGGTCCAGTAATGATAATTTGTGCAAGAGCCACCATACTGGATTATACCAAAGGTCCTTTCAATCTTGCATCCTGTCCTCAGAAAGAAAATACCTTGGAAGACCTATATTTAACTTGTTTCTTTCCTAATTTGTCATTTCTTCCTCTTATTTGATGACATGTTATAAAAACTGTCTTTTAGAAATAACATACAACTAGCAAAAATCCACAGAGTACCTTCTCTGTTAAGGATTCAATATCTGAAATATTGTGCTACTGGTATCAGAAAATGAAGTAAATTTTGGATTTCCCTTTGTTTTTTTAAACATGGAGCATAGTGTATTGAAATGTTTACTGACCTCATGCAGCTTTTCAGCAACATTCATTGAGTTTAATGCAAAGATCACTTCTCTGGCTCCTACATACAGGACATCTTTGTCTTCACTTAGCAATAAGGTTGAATAGTTTGACACTTCTGGTTTATGAAAATGTATTAGTTGGACCTCTGTTGAAATGAAAGGAAAAGAGCACCATGTGAAGAAACACAATTGCTTCAGGTCAAGTTTATGGGTCATTTTTCTAAGCTGTCTAACATTCATTTGATAACTTGAAAGCAACACATCTTAGTCGAGACAGCCCACAGGAGAAATGAGACGTCTCTCAGGAGCTGATTCAGCAGCATCAGCACCGCCTGCCGTCTGCATCAGAAACCCCACTCCCACCTGTCAGTTCGATTGCAAATACCCAAACATTTCCTCCTGCTGTCAGAACTCAACTCTCCCTTCCTTTTTTACCTTTGTTTCTCGCCCATTAATTCCATTTTTTCCCCCCCCGGCCTTCCATTTTACACTTCACATCCACTACCATCTCTTTTCTCACCTTATCGCTTCTTCATGTGCATCTATCATGGAAAATTTTGAAAGGTTACCATGTTTCTTGCACCTTCCTCAATATCATAAAAGTTCCTTTACTTCACCAAAGGATATTCAATTTATAATCATAGTAGAAAGAAGACCAAGAGAAGCTAAAAGATTCACACACTCTAAAGGGAACAAGCTGATTTTGAAGTGGAGATTGGAGGCAAAATACACAGGGTTAAAAAGGACTAACATAAAAGAAAATCAAGATGAAAAGAAAGTAGACAAGAGGAACAGGGAGACACAGGAAAAAGTAACAGTAGAATGAGAAAGCGTGCAAGCTGGAACAAAATGGCTTGGTGAAAGATGATACAAATTGATTAATACATTTATTTTTTTCTGCATGCATAATCAATGTGGGAGAACTACTGAAAGCAAGGGAGACTGTTTTTTAAAGATATAAGCAGAAAATACTCTACTATTACTTCCAGGTTTAGTGATCAGTATTGCACATTTGCAACTAGAAGACTTTGGGAACATTTATTTTAAAACAGATTTTTCATTTAGAAGTCTTTCACTTGGCAGGAAACTTTCCACCAAAAGGATGAGCATGTACGATTTCACATGTTCTTCCTCCACTGGTCTAAACTGTACTTACTATTCAAAGTAGGCTTCTCATGTTTAAATGCAAAAATCTTTAGCTGACAGACTGTCAGAAATAACTGGAATTTACTCTTAATCCTGCTGTTTGGAGTAACCTGAATTTAGGTCAATAGCAAATTCTGTAACTAGTAGTACTACCACTAAATAGTAACTTGCCTTAAACTAATATATTACACAGGATCATCAAGAAGTCTAAATAATAACTACAAGCCTTGCTTAGATCATCTTTTTCAGGGAGGCAGCAGGAAAAGAGAACATCAGCATCTCATTTACTGATACACCAATAATCAGGAAAAAACATCTTTTAGAGCTGTCTCATAAATCAGTCTATTGTTATTGCATTCCTGATCCCCATCTATCCCTTCTGCAGCTCGGCTTTGCAGAGTTTAACATGTTCCCTTAACTGTTTCTTTTACCCATATTCACTGTCTGTCACAGTACACCTGGGTGAGTAATGACTGCTGACTCCTGCGGGTGGTTAGAGAAGGGGAAAAAGATAAAAACCTTTTAAGAATTAAAAACAAACAAACAAACACGTGCCACGTGGATAAAAAGCAAAAAAAAAGGTGGGGAGAGAAAAAAAGGCAAAAGAGAAAGACACACTCATGAACAGCAGCAAGTAGCTACTTTACAGTTCTTGATCTAGACCTCTGTTCTGACCCGGGCTAGGATTTCTAACAGGACCCCAAGGGAATATGTGATATTCTCTCATTCCAAGGGAATGTGTGATCTTCTTACAGAAGTTATAGATACTTTCTGAAAAAAGAAGGTTATTAAAAAGTTACGAATAACTGCTGAAAAATCAAATAGAGAAAATATTCTGTTGAAAAAAAGAAAAAAAAGAAAAAGAAAGGCGAGATTATTTCAACATTCAGGCACAGCTGGAATATGGTCAAATGCCTCCACTTGGTAATTTTTTTAGTGGTCAATTTTTTCGTGTCACTATACTTGCAACTCATTCTTAAAAAAAAAAAAAGTCACAAATAATTACTAGCCAGAGAAACACATTCAGACTGAATGTGAAAACAATGCAATTGAAACAAAATACATAAGTTCACTTCCATTTCACTTTCAAGGTCCTCCAGCTCAGAAAGCCCAATTTTAAATTCCTCTTTTAATAAAGTTAAAATACCTCCAGTTGTAACTAAGTGCCCAAGTCACTTTTCAATATTCTGGTTCTAGTTCCAAGCACTTCAGGAGCTGAGCAAACCCAGCAATAACTGCATGAAACTTCACAAGCAGGCTGGCAGCGCACGTGGGTGCAGCACCCTTTGATCCACACAGACACCCAGATACTGCAGGCTGATGCAGCAGGCACTGCGAGAGTTCCTCTTCTTACCTCTGTGTTCCCAAGTGATCCGTGGTACTGGACCGAACGCTACCGCCACTTCCAGCATCAGTCCCCACACTGCACACAGAATGCTCGGAGCCATCTTAAGCGTCCTTGCTCTCTGACAATCCTGGGATAACCACAGCTGCCTCTTCAGCCTCTTCAGCAGAAGAAACCCTAGTTCCAAGGACTACTAGAAACCAGGCATTTCAAGGCTTTTGAACAGTGCAGCAAGGCAGGCTGGAACAACCTCCTGAGTATGCGCTTTGAGCAGATCACTTCAAGGGAACGCACATTTTCCAGGATGCTGAATACAGAGGCTGCCCACACTTTCCACACACTGAAGAGTTGCTGAGAAACACCACTGAGAACATTCTTCTGTTTTGTTGCAGAATAAATGAAACTGTGGAGAGAGGAGGAGAACAAGAAATGGAAGAGAAAGCAGGCTGAGCATTGCCAAAACCAGCATGTTGTGGGCTCTTATCTTGAAATACTTCTGCAGCTGTCAGCATAGCTTCATTTGGACAAAAAGTACATTAATTGGTGGAGATATGACTCTTAAAAACATCTCACACGTTATGCGATAAATATGCAATTACTGAAAGCAATTATTTTCATCTACAATACACAGTATAAATATTTTGAATTGTCACTCGTGTTCACTACACAAAATCCTACTTTAATTGGCATCATTTCTTACTGTTAATAGTAAAAACTCACACTCCTGTGAAATATCCAAACTAACATATCAAAATCACTAGGCTTACATTCAGAGTGCTAAGGACATGAGAAATAATACTCTGTTAAACACAGCACTGATTTTAAATATCAGTTATAAGTCTACGCCACCTCTCATTCTTGAAATCTCAGGAACAGAAGTCTATTTTTAGCAAGTCTTTTTACAGTACTTATGCTGTTAAGTTGAGGATGGAGGGGAATGAAAAACGGTACCAAAACAAAGAGCTAGCACACTATGTACAGAAACGAGGTGAGAAGATGCTTAAATACTTGTTTTTGGACCATCTTACAAGAGTTTCCAATAACCCCTCCTAGGTGACTGCAAGTAGTCTTGCAAGTATTTGCAGGAAGTAAGGACTGTTCAGAGGAGCCTGCATCCATTAACCATGAGGTTACTGCAGCACGATGGGTATCTGAGGACCTCCAAATGTCTGTACGCTCAAGGGAAGAGCAAAAAGCAGCATGCCCTTTGTAGCAAAGCTCCAAATGCACTGGGTTTACGCTGTGCTATGACCTGAGAAACCAGTAAGGTGCTGTTATTAAACCTGTCACAAGCCAAGACAACCAGGGAATCTAGAGGATCTCAAGCAAAGAAAGAATGCAAAATCCTAAAAAAAAAATATGTAAGAGGAAGAGGGCTAATGAGCAGAGAAACAGAAACTAAGCAGCAGCTGTGGCAAGAACTGGTACTAGGAGAAGCAGGACACCGGTGGCCTCTCTGGGAGGAAGAGGTCTGTGGGTTTCAGGTGCAGAGGTGAGGACCTGCCGGGCTCCGCAGAGAGACCAGAGCTATTCACAGGCACAACCACAGCAGGGAAATGACTGTAGACAGGATGGACAAATATATTACAAACCATTACACTTCATTTAGCAAAATATCAAAAGCAAGGTTAAAAAAAAAAAAACTATTTTTCCCCCTAAATAGGATCTCTACACAACAAGGAGCTTGCTTAGGGTGAACATGGGATTAATATACATATATATGTTTTTTGAAAGTCTGCTATCCACTTTGGATCAGATTCAATTTTTCTAAAGGACCATGTAAGCCATTTTGGCTTTTAACATATCATATTTTTAGGAAATCTACTAGGCTTGTTTTTCTGTCTCACATCTTTCCTGCTTATAGTTATACATAAGCAATTCCATGTTTTGCTCTCCTCATTCATCAGTTGCAAAGTATCACATTCACAGACATCCTGATGCAAGCAGTTTTGCAAACAAATATTTAGACAGTGAACAAGAGTCCCAGGATTAAGAAAAAAGCAGGTTAGCAATTTTATCTTAATTGAAATATAATGGGAAAGTTACTGTTTTGAAAAAAGTTTTTGGTGAATATTTCTATATATTATTAGTGTCTTTTTATCATGCAATCCATGAATTACTGAAAAAACTCTTTGCAGACCTTCACAGAGTAAGCAGTTCTCTTTTAAGTCCCTCTTTTTTATAAAAACAAAATTATACAGTGCCAGTCCCCAAAATAAGCAATAATCTATGTAAAATATTATATAGGACAGGTATTCCAGAGAAAACTTCTGGAAGTCCTGCGAGTCTTCTGGGCCTTAAAAATAAAACACAATGACCAAATCCATGTCCTCATGATGGAAAATCTTAAGCATCCTCATTGCCATGGTTATGCCCTTGGACTAACTTTCCTTCCTCACAAAACAGAAAAAGAGAACAAAATCTGAAACAAACTATATTATGTTTCAAAGGAGAAGAAGGAAAACCTCCAGCTAAGTCAGCTACCACTTATTTTCCTGTGTTACAAAGTAGAAACTTGCCACTCCACTCTCATTGTACAGCTTTGCAAGACAGCTCCCTTTTCTATTAAAAAGTTTTACTTTGGAGAATTTTTTTGTTGACAGGGTAGAAGTCTGCACATTCAAAGAGGGGGAGGGACAGATCACAGTGAATGTTAAGTACCAAATCATGCAAGATCCACTAAGTTCTCAAATCCTATTAGTTTGAGAAGAGATGAAAATGCACTCAGGATCTTCTCCTCGGATTTAGCCTTCAATTTAATTACTCTCCTCTCCCTGTGCTGAAAATTATCTGGAATAGCTCCTTCACTCACATCCTCTGGGAAGTCAACCATAATCTAATATGAACCTGTTTTTATATAATACATGAAGAAAAATAACAACGGCCTAATTTCCAAATTAGCTCAGCTCCATCAGCATTCACTTGCTTTGATTAGATCTGAGTACTTTGCATTTTTTAAAGAGTTAGGTCTCCTAAGGTTTTAGGTTTTACTGGTAAAAACAAGCCAATTTGCGCCTTTTTTAAAAAAAAAAAAAAAAAGGAAAAAACACTTAAGAAATAATGTAGAAAAATTGAAAGCTTAGTTACGTTATTAAATCTAATTAACCTGACAACTGACTTTTCCAAAAAACTGATAAAAATCAGTAGTTTTCTGACGCAGGTAAACTGAAGCTTTTTCATGTTTTGATGTCAATGTTTTGATTATATTTTTATACATCAGTGTATTTTGATGAATTGGAGCAGAAAAATGCATACACTGCTTACACGATCTCTCCATAAGCTTATATTGATGGTGACTAAAACCAGCACAAACAGAAGAAAAAAAAAAGAGTTCCTGTCAGTCTTGCAGAGCACAGCTGGAATTTCAGAGCTGTGAAGATTCCTGTTGACATCAATACTTTTAGTTCAGGGGCAGATGAAGAAAAATGAGATGAGGCATAAGTTTCTGCTGTCTCAAAGGAGCTAAAAATGAAATTGTTACATAAAGGAAATACTCAGGTTGCCTAAGCTCTATGAGGGAATAGCCAATGTAAAATATTAACACAAATTATTAGAACAGGGAGTTGGATGGAAGATGCTGATTTCTGCTGAGATGGAAAACCATCTGCCCCAGCATCACCCGCTTGAGCCTGCATCATCTGAGTACCTGGCAGATTTGCTGCGCTGGACTGATGTCTCATACCAAAACACAAGCACTACAGCGGAAGAGCTAACAACCTTGAAGAACTAATAGCTGGAAAATGACAGGCATCTTTCCCAACCTCTATGGCACAAAGGCAAGCACGTACAGAGAGATATTTGGGGGTAGAATATATTGTATTTCGCGGATACTGGTCCAGCAAATTTTACCAATTAATTTTATTAATTATTAATAAATAATTTCGCCATAAAATACTCCGAGGTTTAGGTCCTCTCCCCTTGCTCAACATGATAAAACTGCAATCAAGCTTAGTCTCTGTACACACAAAAGTTATCCCAAGCAAATCCAAGCAAACAAAATTCTGAAACTCGAAAGTTAGGAAATGCCCAGTTTTGCAACCCTAATGTTGAAATCTTTCTTTTTCTTTTTTTTTAAGGAGATTCTTTTCTTGTGCAACTTCTGAATTCTCGTAAATGGGTGTTTATCTATCCATGCTAAGAAGCCCTTACTTAATCTGCAAAAATCCTACACCTGAAAAGCAAAAAGTCACCGTATGAGAATTCACAGGCACAGCCACAGTGTTAGAGCTGGGACCTGAGTGATACCAAAAGAGCACTAGTAGAATAGCTGCTCTCTCCTGTACAAGGCAGAACAGAGCTACACCCTCCCAGTCTAATCCTGCAACACAAGTAATCGCCTTCTTCCAGACCAGAAGGCACCTCCTGACATGTTTATACTTCCCTGCATTTTCCATAAAATTACTTTTGTACCACTCAAGTGCTGAGGCAAAACAAATGGAGACTGGACCTCAACATAAGTGTTTAACTGCTCCCCTTGAGCCAGAAGCACAGAATTGCTGAAGGTTTTCCAGAAAAACCTTCCACAGAATTTTTAAATAAAATATTTTAATTATGTGTTTTTAGAAATGTTAAGTTACTCTCATTATGGATATGAAGGCCAATAGGTAGAGACGAGCAATTTTTTCAAGTGAATTGTTTTATCTGCTGGGAAAGGGTGAGGGGGTTGAATTATTCTTCTGTCAGAGGGCATAAGTTGTAAGCTTTCCCAAAATAGCTTTCTTCAAAGGGTTCCCAAAACTTTCATAGCCTATACAGACCTCATTTTGTTCATTTCAAAAACAAAGGAGCAAATAAAGAATTCCCACTGCGTGATTTTTCTCAAACTTATGTTTTTGTTTCTAAAAATAGAATTTGAAGGAAGAGTGAGCAATGCTTATATTTTAAATCATCAAAATCAAATCATAAGAAACATACAATTTACCTTAGATGACACAGCTTTATTTACATAACCTGTTTGTTTTAGACTCGTAAGGACAAGCAGGAAATATCATTTGTTTTAATTCTCATCCTTTCACAACCTCAAAGTCTGCCATTTTTAGACTTTCTCATGAAAAACACAATTTTTATTCAAACTATTTTTTCCCTTCCCTTTTAGACTGCTTAGTACAAGTGAACTCTTTTTTTTTTTTTTTTTTTTTTTCCCTGAGGTAAATTAAAACCTCAAACCAGCAGAGTAATAGCTTTTAATAACTGTTTAATATCAATGTACAGCATGGGATTGTTTATATTTAAGAGTACATTTTGAAGTTACCAAGTGTTTAAAAGTTAGATGAAGCTTTTAGAACATAATTTCTTGCAACTTTCATCTTCAATAATGAATTTGCTAGAAGATGTGTGCTAGTAATAGAAAAAAATGAAAAATTCTGAGTAAAATTAAATTTCCAGTTGTAAATTCTGCCTAAAATTTTTAGGCTGAAACCTTCTGCGAAGACAGAAACTGAACAGTTTTTCTGATCCTGCACTTTAAATATACCATTAAGTAGTATCATTAAGTAAGCATATAGTACATTTATCAGAAAGGTATTTATTTTACTTATATTTTGAGAAATATTTTGAAGCAAAATAAAAGTCAAGCTTACCATTAAATCTGTACCTTATTTACATTTTTCCACATGAATTAAGGACTTAAGTCTTCTTGCTCTGTTGTACAATTCATTTATCTGCTTCATCAACACGCACACATCTAGCACAGCTACTGAGAATGCAATAGCAGGGAAAGAAGAAGTCTCACTGCACAGTACCTGTCACTTCTTGGAACCTCCCACTCACTTCCAAAATTGGGGAACCGTCAGAAATCCTCCTTTTCTGCAAAAAGATAATAAATGGAGCTTGACATACATTACCACACAAACTTGAAGTGTAGTTTTGATATGGAAATTTTAAAAAATCCTCCCACGGAGCTTGGCTTTTATTTCCCAGGGCCTCAGTGCAGTGATTGCTTCTGACAGAAAACAGAGCCCGTGTATTTGTATTAAATGAGTCAAGATTTTGATGTTGCACTTAATATGAAAAACTGTTAGGTAATCCTGATAAAAAGCATGCACATCAGCCTTTTTCATATATAATTTCTTCCCCTCTTCATTTCTTCCCTCAAATTTCATTTCTTCCCTCTCTCAAGCTAGCTTGTAACTAGCTTGAGTTACAGAGTTATTTAGTACTCATGTTGCAGTAGCAGAAGTAGTTCTTGGTAGTAAGTTACAACTCCTCATGCTCTTGGTACTGAACAGGCAGCATTCAGAAAGTTTAGGCACTGGCCAATCCCATGACATTACTAAATCTATATAAAGTAATTCCAAAATTTTCTAAGCAACTGAATAGTTGTACTATGCATAAGCGTGGAACAAGAATGTCTAGATACTTATGATAAAACCTAGTTTATTTACTTATTTATCTTTAGGTAATATACTTTTAATAATGCAGACTTACAATATTGTTATATCAGCTTAATTTAGCATGAAATACTTTCTAATGCTTACCCAGTTCTTCTGTCCACATGACTTTGGGGGGTTAAAGACAGAGGAATCTCTACAACTTTTCCACAGTACTTTCTGGACTTGATACCCACATGGAAATCTGCTGCCAGTCTATATTACTACACACTGGATATTTTTCACAAGCACTGAAAGGATGTAAGCCACTTATTTTTGCTGAAGAAACAATTCTCTACCTTTCATTTTGCTTGAGAAAACAGAGCAGGCAAACAGTGAGTCATTCTGCAAATAAGAAGCTCTCCATAGACTAGCTTAAACTGGAGCATCTCTATGGCAGTAGCTACTTAATATTTAAGAGGAAAGTTAAAATCCTCAATTATATTGCTACTTGACACAATAGGCCAATGCTTGCTACTATGATATTATTAACTGAAATTATCTGATCCCAGATTGTTTCTTTACTGGTGACGGCTTACAGAGTAAATATCCATTTAAAGATCCAGTGTAATGGCAGGTATATTAAAAAGAAGAAAAGAAAATCTTTCACTTCTACTGGGAGATGGCTTCTAACAGCCTGGATTGCATAAGCACTTTAATTATAAGAAAGCACCTGCACTAAATAAACAGTTACACAGCAGATGTCAAACTGCTCAAGCAACCGGACAGCAACTTCTGCAGCAAATCAACCGGCCTGCAGATTCCGGCGGCTCTTAAACCCGGCCTCTCGCAGGGTTTTCCTTATCCCAGGACACCAGGGCCACTCAGATCACAGACGGGCAGAAGCACAACCTTCCATCACTGAAAAATTCAACTGCAGAAAGGCACAGCAAGGATTTTAAGGCAAAAGACGGGGATGCGGTAGCCACAGCTGTCCCCAAAAACTTGTCTCCTCCGAGCGCGTCGCCGGTCCTCGGGGCTTTCTTTGCGGAGGGCAAGCTGCCTCACGGCCAGCATCGCCATTTGCTGCCGGAGGCGCGCACCAAGCGCGGCCCGCGGCCTCTCCTGGCACCCTGTGCCCGCGGGCGCGCAAGGAGCGCGGCGCTGCTCGGGCAAGGCGGCATCGCCGCGGGGAGCCGGGCTGAGCGGGAGCCTGCGCCCACGCGCGCCCCGAGGCCTTCTCGGGCCTCCACCTGCCGCGGGACCCTTCAGAACAGGCGCTGCAGGAGCTCCCCCAAAACCTGCAATGCCGCCAGGGCTGGGGAGAGGAAAAACCCCGCTTCATTGCAAACCTCGGCAGGAAAAGCTCTGTCAGCTGCGAACAGCTACTTGAGATCGGGTAGAGGTGGCGGCAGGGAAGCCGCTGAAAGGAAGTTACACCGCGAAAAGCTCATTATTTTGACAACTATGACTAAGTCCTCAAAGATTAAAGAAAACACCTACTGGATTATAAATGAAAGACAGCCTGGAATATATTATGTAGAATAACATGATAGTCACCTTAAGGAAACTTTACATAAAAGAGCAGCAGTCTTATATATGTATGCATATATACATTTATTTTAGAATTTTCTTCTAATCTGTCCAAATCCACAACACACTAACCTATTACAAGTACCTCTGACTGTCAAGGAGATCTCACATTAAAACAACAACAACTACATTACCTCCTTCTTTGTAACAAATATCATCTGAAGTATTTCTGTTAACTCCTAATTTAAGCATATACTTTCTGCAAGTAAATCCTACAGATTCTGAATAGGGAAAAATAAAGAAGAGAGAAAAGAAATACAGAAGAAAGCTAGCTCACACGCAAATTCAAAACGCACCAAAAATTCAGTGGATCACAGGCTGATAGAGGCAGATTTTAAGTTAGGAAATCTTAGGGCTACAACAGCATTCACCCATGTTACCAAAATAAAATTTCCAATTCATAGATGCATTTGCTACTTAGACTGGTCAGCCACAACCTGTGTGGGGGTTAGTTTTCTTAGAAATACTATTTTAAACACACATACAGAAGTCATGGGTTAAGCATAAAAATAACTACGAATAACTAAACCCACATAACACTCTCCACAGCTGCATGCAGAAGAGCACAGCTACATGTGAGCAGGTGGTCCAGTTTTTGAGTTCTGGCAGAAAGCAGTTTATGAAAAGGTAGCTGTCGGTTACAACATTTAAGAATTGTAATAGCTATTATCAACACCTTATTTTAGCAACTGGGAATCTAACATTTCAAAATAATTGTTGGTTGCTGCATCAATTTCTGTAGTTCTGGCGCTTTCACGGGAGTGGTCACCTTGATGATAGCTACTCACCACTTGCGCAAGGAGAGATCGCGGGAGGCAAGAAGGAAAGGCTGATGAGTAACAAGCACACTGCAAGATTTGTTCCCTTTTCATAAATATGTTTTATTTGATAAATACATTTAACTTCAAACAATCATTTCCTGGCCTAACCACCCACCATTTTTTTCAAAATATCACGCTAAGGGAGAGATATATTTGCCTTGTGCTCTTCTTTATATTAATTTTAAATAGCAGAAGAGCCCTCTGATAGTGCACATTTTGTACCAGCAGAGCAAAGCACCTTGAACCTCAAGCAATTATTTTAATTTAGTCCAAGTAAGACTGGGATCTTCAGCTTTCAATTCCCTGGTCACCCTGGCACTTCTCAAAGCTTACAAGTGTCCTCAGTGATGCTGTCATGGAGAGATGCTACCATCCTATGAATCCCTCCAGGATCCAAGTGACAAAATATTAGTAAGGAGGTTGGCCCAGCTATTATTGCTATCTAAAAACTCTTACTTTTAAGGATATTAATAGAAAGTGTATTTAAGCAACCCAACTTCCACATCACCACGCTGGAGTACTTCTTGTATGTATCCCTGTTGATATTATTTCCTACTTTCCAAAAAGTATATAATATATACTTTTATATATATATATATATATATAATTTATATAACATAAATATCAACACAGATAACTACTTTTAATAACAGTTTAATTAAAAACAGTTTCTCAATCAAATTCCACTAAAAATGAAGGGCATCAGAACTACAACTATGTAAGATGAAGAGCCAAAGAGCACTAGAGAGAAGAAAGGAAGATCCTCCTCTACGAAAAAAAAAAAAAAAAAAAGTAGCAAATACAGCACTTTGCCTGCAGGGTCAACTTTTTAAACCATCGCTTTACAGACATGTAGGATTTATGAGCACTTACAATAGGGAAGGCAAATGCTCTTTCAGGTGCAATATGAGAATTTTGAAGTGATCAATAAACAAGGCACTCCTGCAAGAAAAGAGATCATCTGAAGCATCTCGCATTCAAAACATTTTCACCTCAATAAGGTCAATGTAAAGGAGACAGTTCTGATCTCACCATGTATGAACCATCCCTTATTAACCTATAAGGTTTCCTTCTTCGTCAGGAAGAGAAAAAAAAGAAAAAAAAAAAAAAAAAAAAAGAAATAAAGTAATCAAGAGAATATTTTGCTAAAACTTGAACAAGGAGAAAAAGAAGAGTCACCAATGCTTACTTCAAGAATTTAGAAAAACAACAACTTTAAGGACTTTAATTCTTTACTTTTACAGTGAAGGAAGATCAGAAATGTTTAGGCACTGTCTTGAATTTTGGTTAATGTTCTTCCAGAGTGAACAAATGTTCACAGAGTGAACAAGCTGCCTTATGAAAAAAACAGAGAAGGAGAAGGAAGAATCGAGAACAAGTCTGCTCTACGGTGCCTGCATCACAGACACTTCTGATCCAAAAGACCATCAGCTGTCAATTACATGGAAACACTTCATACTATAAAAGAGAGAAGTGAATGTGTGTCATATATTTCCATATGCAACCAGAAAAGCTGAGAATACAGGAACTAGAAAAGCTAAAATCAATTTGTTGTAATGTACCATCTAATTTTTAATAGCTTTGATCAACTTTACTCCCTTTCCAAATATTTATTGTTTCACTATCACTTTTGATTCCTCTGGCTCCTTACACATCATGCACTTACCATTGTTTATAGGCAGCAGTTTAATGAGATTCACTTCAAGAAACTCATCTGAACATCAAGATTGCAAAACATCCAGGTGTTACTCCACAGTCGTTCCACATTTAACAAATTTTCAACTCCCTCTAGACCCTTTTCCCCTATCTTGCCTTGACATATGTATGGATATCTTTCAAAATGGAAGAGAATGGGAAGGCATGCAAGTCATTCTACAATGCATAAAGACCACAGCATTTTATCATCATGATGAGGAAGAAAAAACTTCATTCTTCAGAGAGGGGTTCAAGGCTTGCAATACAGTATGGCAAATTCTGCCAGCAATTGACAGCAATTGACCAGATTCTAAAGTTTCTTGGCTCACTAAGGAAGCAAACAACACACAAGACACTTAATCCACAGAACAGAAGGTTTTTAGTACCAAAACAGCCTAAGCCAGTATGCTTGTTCAAAACATCCTCCCAATAACCTTATACATACCCATATCCACTGCAAACAGCATGTGTCACCCAGGAGAAGCTACATCAAGCAGGCAAAAAGGCAGGCAGAGCTCTTAAAACATGTCCGAAAACTGAATCACTGCCTTGTTTTTCTTGAAAGTGAATTAGTAGTAGGTGGAGAAGGAAGAAGAGGAGGAGTAATTTTATCTCAGCACACAAGATAAACATGGGATTTCTCCAACCAGCACAGCAAAGCTTTTTAGAGCTTACTAAATAAAAGGCTTGGTACTTCCCAGGATGTACCTGTCTGTCCTGAGGAAAGGATTCTGCGATTAAAAAGAAGGCAATGTCCAGTAGTCACTTGTCCTGATTGTATAAGGCTGCAACAACTTCCCTGGGGGAGCTGTGCTAGGTTACCGAAATGGAGAACTTGGTTCAAGTTATTCAAAAAGAGGAGAAATAACAAAGAAAGAAAGAAACAAACAAAAAAAAAAAACAAACTTATTGTGTTGGGCTATATGAAATTCAGAAGTTGAACCTTGCAGCAGTATTTCTCTGAAAAAATGATTAAAACTCACAGGTGGAATTTACCCCATTTTTGTGAAAGCAAAACAAAAGCTTTCGTGTCCACATAACGAAAAAGCTATAAAAGAGGATTTCCTTGAGCTTTACGAGTTATGTAAGAGCATCTCCAACTTATGAAGAGAGGTAGAATTTATTGTGCATCTGGATATTCCTAGCTCATTGATCATGTATTACTTCTCATGGTAACACACACACACTCTTCTAAAATTATTTTCCTCCCCCTCATGTCTGCCTTCACAAAGTCATATATCTAATATCATTAGCCTAGTCAGGATGAGACATAAAAACATGCTTATTTTTAAGGAAGGACCGTAGGATTTTTGAAAATTCGCGTGATCCTCAATTGCAGTCACATTTCATTCGACGCAAAACAACTGGGACATTTCACTGGCAAATGAAAAATTAGAATTTTCAGTTTTAGATGTGAGCAGGCCACTACAACTGTCCCCAATGTTTCACCTGCTGCTCCATTCAGCCGCTCCTGCACTCACAACTCTGCTGCTGGCATGAGTCAGGCCGGCCAAACAAGAAACGCCGTCCTGTGTTCTTTCTACGTCAGGCATGAACATACACTGAAGGAAGTAAGGAAAAGCCCTCCTTCGACAGGCCAGCTCTGTTTTGTTAAATTAATTCCTATTTGCGGTATGACTACAAAGAGAGTCAGACTCAAGGGCTGTCAACTGGCACCAACATGAGCGGAAGCCAATGTCCCCATCTAAAGCACCTTTTGCTCAGTGATCTCCCTTTTCTGCCACTAGTTTCAACGCTCTCCTCGGCACAGGAGCAGCGGTGGGTTTGTGAGAGATACCCCCCAAGAAGGAGCTTCAAGTCGCTGTTCCTTGTCGACTCACCACGGCACTGCAGTTGCACGGGGAACTCGGCCCCTTAAAGGTGCTGGAGTTTGAGTTTGCTTCCACTGAGTACTAACATGAAAGATTAAGAAGGGACAACTGATAATAACTGTTAATTTCCCATTAGTCTGTTAATAGACTAACATAGTAACAGAAAAAAAATATAGAAATTTCTTATTTCTAAGTTTCCCTACCATTCTTTGGACTCTGACCTTTGGAGGTTTCAATACTACCTTCAGACACAGGATCAACAGCCTCAAGCTGCAGCACAATTTCTCCTGCGTTGACATCACCCTGAGTAGACATCTCTGCCTCTCATACCCATCTCACCCCACAGCCACTGCTCTTTTGCTCTTCCTGCAGTATTCTGCTTTTACATTTTTCACTACTTCAGTACTTGGTAATAGAGCT
The DNA here is from genome assembly GCA_032275445.1 of Crypturellus soui. NCBI lineage: Eukaryota > Metazoa > Chordata > Aves > Tinamiformes > Tinamidae > Crypturellus > Crypturellus soui. The sequence goes on along the minus strand of JAUBNY010000696.1, from coordinate 1,733,001 downwards.
GCCAGTTTTAAAACCTGCACAAGTTCCCCAAAACTGTCCATAGGTGCAGCCTGTCACCTGCTTCTCTATCCACATTCTCATCCGCTTATTCTTATCCACATTTAAGCTTTGTATGTCCCAGATAGCAATTGCAGACCAGTATGAAATTACGTGAGTGTCCTAGTTTTAGGCTACACACTATAAAATTCAGAAATATGGCAAGGTGCATGGCTTAAACACCAAGTCCTGCTTCCACAGCAGGGTTGAGGCAAACAAGGATGACTGGTCTTCCTCCTCGGAGTTGCGAGGAGCTCCAGACAGAGCTCCAGACACGCGTCCAGCCAACTGAAGCCAGAAACCCGGCACCGAGAGAAGCATTGCTGCCTCTCCATGGCCATGGGTCTCTCACCCATACCCTGCTCCCACCAGTCTGGGCTTGTGCCGCGGCACAAGCGTGGGGAGAAGCGGCCCACAGCGTCACTGTAGGTGCAAACCAGGTCTGGGGAGGCAGCAGGTTAGTGTAAATCCACCCACAGCGCCCCTTGAAGCAGGAGCACTATCTTAGATCAGATTAAATGCAGGCAAAAGAGCAGCTTTAAGAGACGGCATGTCTGAGCCTTCCTTGGAAACAGTGGAGTGGAAAGTGCTTCACCTGCCCTAGGCCCTCCCATCTAACCTCGGAGCTTCAACGAGAAAAAAGCAAGCAGGAGCTCGGGGAGAAAGCACGAGGGTTCGGGCGGCGCGGGAGCGCGTCCACGGAGCCACGCAGTACCGGAGCCCCCGTCCCGACGGCTGCCCGAGCGCCCGCCGCGTCCCGCCGCTCCCCGCAGCCCTGCGCGCTCAGAGGGGCTGTGACAGGGAAAACAGGCAGAAAACCACCCGAGGGGCAGGGCTGCGTCTCCAAAGGTAAACACTGCCCTTTTCCTGGTGCACCGCCGTCGTTACAAAACGACTCGCTTTATTCTGTAAAGCATGAGTAACAAGCTACAACTCCTTCTTATCAGCTAAACTCCAGCTACAAGAGTTTTACTTTTAGCTTTACTCCCATGTTGGAGAATTTATGCCTTCTCTGGCAAGCGCTCATAGACGGTGGGACAACGGCATGTCCCAGCTGGCCCCACACCAATCAGGACAGATGAGGTTTAGGGGCAGAATTCAAAGTTCACACTACACTGCAAAGGTCATTCTAAAAACCTGAGATCCTCACAGGAGATTAGTCCCCACAGCAGTCTGCAACCCAGATTTCTTTGGCAGACACCAGAATGCAGTAAAATAGCTTTAGGGAAATCGTCGTCTCGCAGCAAAAATCACCTACAGCCAAGAGCCTCAGTGATAAGCACTTTAAAAGGTCTGCAGTTTTGCTAGCCTTAAGGTAACATTAGCTGGGGTAAAAGTTCTGCATTTTTCATGCTAAGACCTCTACAGTAATACTGGCTTTTTTGGACACTGGGCACAAAACCAAACTTACCCCTGAAAGACGTTGAGAGAGAAAAAGCTGCTAGCGACAGCATGGAGACAGATTTACCTAATTATGATTAGATAATTACACTGTTGCTCTCTAAGCTTAACTACACTTTAAAATATCTGGCCAGGGACACTGCACATTTCCACAGGATACGTGAGGCCATGATACACACCAGCAACTACATCTTAATGGTGCAGAATAGAAACTTGTTAAACAGAGGTTCCTTCACTGCAGGATTTGGTTAGCAACAACTCGTTTAGAAATGACTCAGTCTGAATTTGATCAACTAAATTTGGCTTTGGGAGAACTCATAAAAATACCGTCATTTATCATGTTTTACAACAACCACTCTATTCAGTTGTAACGCATCAATCACACCTGTGCCTACCTCCACATAAGCCTTGTGTCGACATTAGCCACGCAAAGGTCACCTTGACCTTTAGCTAATAGCTGGATGGCAGTTTGTACCCATACCACCTCCTCCGGTACATTCAGAAAACCCAGGTGCAGATCTTTCAGTATAAACACCTCAGATTTCACGTCAAATTATGTGCGAGCATGTCAGCAACAGGATTAATAGGAGCTTTGCTCACAGAACATTCTCATGAGCATTACTGGGATTTTAACTCCTGCCAAGCCTAAAATGAGCTTTTTCTTATGGCAAATGAAATACAGTGCAGAGTGTCATTATTACACTTGATGATTAACTATTAAGGATCTGTTTGTGCCATCATTAAGGACATTATGAAAGGGAAGACAGACATGAGAGTCACATACTACAGAGGTTCTGTCTCAAAGGGCTTTTTTATAACCGCAAGTTTCTAACCCTTGAACGCTAAAAATGAAAATAGCTTTTTAGTATTACAAAACTCAGAAACGTGAAATTATATCAAAACGTGAAAGAAAGACGAGACAAAAACGCATGTGCTTCCTTAAAGGCTTACAGCTCTGCAATGAAACTTTTTTTTTTTTTTAGGTGAAGCTGACCTCAAAATGCAACAGTAGTGATCCGTATCTTACCTCAAATTAAAGGACCACCTCCTCCCCAAGCCCCTTACAACTTTCAAGTTTCAAATGTCAAGATGGAAAAATTAGGTTATGCTCAGTCATATGCAAAATTGAATCACTGTCTAGACGGATTTGCTAGAGAATTCGGTGGCAATTAACTTTCTGCAAGTGTGAAAACAGATACTTCAGCGGTACTCAAGTTAGCTGTTTCTGTGTAACCTTTTATAGAGTTCTGTTTTCAATAGCTACAAGAATCACACCATCAAAAGATATAAAAAGAAAAGGAAAACGTCCTGCATACAGCTAGGCAGTTTTCTACTGCACATCCCCCAAAACAGCCAGAAATAGAGAAAAAAAAAAAAAACTTCAAGAATTTACTGCAACTGTATATATTACAATCACAATCCTGCATTTAAATTTACACTTCTAAAGTGCCCTAACTACATCAAACAATAAACTCTAGGCTCCTTGGACTTTGTAAAATAAATGGACCATTTATAGCAAAATTGTCATTCTGTATTAACTCAAATTAACTACAACTTTCAGCTGAAGTGTCTCTATGGATGTATTCACTTCATAAATCTAAATTTCAATGATTATACAGATTATTTGTTCAATTTCATCATTTTTTCTAGAATAAGGGCAGACTTCCAGATGAAAGCAAGTCAGTGATTCTTACTAAATAGTACTTTCCTTTTTGCTCTCTTTCTATCCTTCCTCCAAGCAGCATTTTTCTCCATCTAACTGGAATTACTAACTTTATACTGCATCAAGAGTACAAAACATCAAAAGAAAACACTGGTTGAATGCATGAGCTTTAAGTAGGTCATCTTACTTATTTATGAACAGCTGAACTTTAGCCCTTTTTTCAGCACACAGTTCATTACAGCCTTATAAAAGTCTTTAAAATATATATTTTTTTAATTGAAAAATCACTGATCTCCAAATTTCACAGGGGAGGAGAAGACCCCACAGAGAACTGAAGTCTCCTACAGATCGACTTGCTTTAACACAGTAGCTTTTGCAGATCTCTCGAAAGCCATCCGTGATACTGATGAGCACACACAGCACAAGCTCAACAGCACCATTCCAGATGGACAATCATTTACTAGCTGTTTCACTACTGGCCTTCCACAGTTGGTTGTTCTTGCTACCATTTTTGTTCTCTGTTGATGCTATTTGCTTATTAAGATTTTAAACAGTGAGCTTAATTTAAGCTTCCCTGTTCCTGAAGACTACAGATGTTAGAGTCATCTTGCAGAGACACATAGGACACTGCATTGCAGCTGGCGTGCAGCAGTCCCAGAAGCCTAATGGCTGCTTCCTACAGACCCTAAAATTTAAAATATTCCCTTTGATGAAGCCCAAATCAGTCAATCCTGCTAAAGAGGTATAGTTAGCAAACATCTATGCTCAAACAGCTCTCCACTTTTCTCATATGGAATATCACGCATTCTACTGCTAGCTCTTCTGAGTAGTGGCACTTTAAAACTACCAAAATACATTGAAGTTTTTTAAATGTTAACACGCTTTGAAAGACTGGTGGCGCATCCAATGTTTAAGTGACAGCCAGCGGTCACGCGATTGCACTGCAGCTGACCGATGCCCAGCACTTCTAGCAAAACACTGTCACTCCGCAGGTTGTCTTTGATTATAGGAGCTGACATCACTCTTCAGAGGGAATAAAGTCCCTGCGTACACATTTTTTGTTAGCTTGAAAGGAGGACTTTAGCTGTTAATGTTTACAAATACTGCTTTAAATTAAGCTTCTTCGAAATAATGATGTGGCAGAGGACAGCTAACCAATCTGGTTTACTTTATCACTGCTTCAAAATGGGATGCTTTGTCTTGTTGATGTTTTTCACCATATCACTATGCATGGAACCAAAGCTTTCTTATTTCCTAGTGTCTCTGAGGATACGGAGACAGGTTGCTTCACTTACCCTACTACAGGCCTTTTTTTGCAGGATTTCCTACATGAGGCCTCGCTGTCTCACATCAGTGAGGTTTCACAGAACACCTCCTCCTAGGAAAGTCAGGGCATTTCTAAGAAAGCGTGCCTCAAACACGATGGGCTCAGACCCTGGTGAAGACAAATTGCTGGCTAACAATGTCATCAGACACTCTTGATTTACAGGTCTTTAGGTTCCAGATAAAAAATTCTCAAAAGCTTTTCTTTCCTCAAGTTTTGGGCACGTTTCTCTCGGACAAAAACAATAGGATTAGCTTTCCCTTTCCCACGCCAGTGAAGCTGTCAGCTCCCACGAATCCACTCTGGAAGCCCAGGAGAAGTCCCCCATGCCCATGGACGCAGTTCCTCAGCAGACAGCATGGTCAGCTCTTGCAAAACGTGACAGCTCTGGGGCAGAGCCATGCTCTGGAAGCCAGAAGTTTGATGATGAAAGCAAGAAAATCATGTGCTAATAGAATACAAGAGTAATCAAAAACTTTACATACCAGGAAGGCTTAAAGGCTCGAGCAGCTACAGGAGAAAGAAGGCGAGTACACTATGGAGAACTGCAGCTCAGCAATATGGATGCTCCTGTTGCCTGTAAAAATCAAAGTTTGCACTTTTCAGTGAAAGTAAATAAAGAGAGCTGGAGTTATCAAAAAACTACACAGTTTGCCCCACCTCTAGCTTAGAACACCTCAACGATTTTATAATTTGCCAAATATTTTTTGAAAATATTTGCATAGTGCTCTCCAGTACTACTGAGACAGAAAGTTTGCAAAGGAACAAAGCAATTCTAACAAATACTCTTTCCCCGGCTCTTTAGCAGACTCGCTGCCTGCTAAAAAGGTACAACCTGCTAAGCTCTCCCAAAAATTCACCATCTTCCTCCAGGCCTTCCTGAGCTGCCTCACACCGGCACTCGCTCCTCAGCCACCACGCATCTCTCAGCTGCACAGAAAAACCCCACGCCTGCTATAGGCCTTTGATGCTGTATTTCCAGCAATTACTAACAAGGTTAGAAAATGCTGCCAGTGTAGGAGAGTGTAGCCTCATGCAAACGAATTCGGGGATGCTGGAAGGACTGCCCATTCTCACAGACTCATGGTACTTGCACAGCTTATACACAGAAACCAAGCCAAGCGATGCTGCACTGCGCATAAAAATACCACAGCAGCAGCAAGACCAGGCTCTGCTACCACTTGACAAGAGTGCGTTTCATTTACTTCCCTCTCCAGCAGTCTCGGTAACACCCATTAGCCCAGGAGCGGCCACGGAGCCACTCGCTGCTCCGTGCGCAGCCCCACAGGGCGAGGGCTCACGGAGCCGCCACCGCCGCCGCGGCGCCTCCCTGGCCTCCCTCGGCAGCCCCGGGACGCAGAGCCAGCCCCGACGCTCAGCTCACACGGCGGCTGCTGCCCCGCTCCCAGGATCCCAGGACCTTCATGTAAAAACACCTCCCTCTTCTGCCTCGATGGCAACGAACCCGCTGCCGATGGGCAGCGTTCACGTTTGGTTCCGCAGAGGGCCCTGCAGTGCATGAACAGGATGAGAAGTTATGGCCCGTACTGGCATAGCCACAGGAACACCAGTTAGGCTTCCAAGTGACTGTATTTTCCATGTTCTTCACGGGGAGAGGAAATGTTGAGAGGATTGCAACCCTTTTGCCCTCTTCGTCTACCACCTCCTAGGCAGATGCCTTTTCTGCCCACGAAGAACATCCTAATGCTGATGTGACTGTTGAACATCATGAGTCAACGCTGACTGGACTGTGGCATGTATGCACGTGCCTCTTCCTTTCTTCCTCCCTCATAAAAATTTTATATTTGTCAAAAATCTAAACAGAGCAAGTGAAAAAGTTAATTATTTCCATCAGTTTAAACAAACAAAAAAAACCCCACCCCCAATTTGCAACGTGGCAATCATTTTTGCATTCATAGGAAAAAAAAGGCAGAGTCAGAATAAGCTGAGTGAATTTATTTAATGATAACCACATTAAGCTGTTCATCTCTGTGGCAGAACGCCCTAAACTTTATAGCTAACATTTCACTATGTGAATGGGTAGAAACATTTGCTCACATAAGCTGGTTAAATGCAATTCAGCCCAGATGTCTGAGTGGCTTAACAGCCTTTGTTAGGAGATGTTTGCAAAACATCAAAAAAGAATAACAGACACAAACACAGGACAACGTGGACGTGCTGGGGCTGGAGTAGAACGAGGCTATTTTTGGCAATGTGCATCACTAAAACTCGTCTACGTGCTATGTAACTGCACAGCACCACCTCAGCGCTCGGTTGTTCTTCAACGATGGGTAAGAAAGGGGTAAAAGCTGCGTCCTAGAGAGCTGCTCACTGGCCTCCTTCCTCTCTCCTCTTAGCCAGACTGTTGCTCCCACCAGGAAGACAAAGGAGGAGCAGAGAAATGAGCTATGAAAAACACCTCCAAACCAACCCCGTGGATGCAGGAAAAGACGCACCTCTCAGCAAGAGCAGGCAGGAGAGCTTCCACCTAAGGCCTCAATACAGACCTGCCAACTTAACAGCGTTGCATCAGGATAGCTGATAAAGTTATGGTGCTGTTTAATCGGGGCCAAAATTTTATCACCTACTGTGCATCCATTCCCCCAGGTCTCATGAAACACTAATCTTGCCCAGATGCTCTTAGTTATGGAGAGTACACACAACAGAAAATATCTTAGAAATACTATAGACATACAAAGCTTATCAGAAGAAGAAGGGTTGAGAGTAATGGAGAGAAAGCCTCCAAACAAGGCCAGTAGCATTTCAATAATTCATCCATCAAAATCCTTCAAGGTCATTTCCTTCTCTTGTTGTGGGATATATTGATTCTAATTAAACATAAAGTTTCCTGCAGCAATAGTAGTTAATGAGATGTCTGGTTCAAAACCCTTTTGTAACACATGCATAGGCCATGGATTTACCCTTCAGAAAGCAACTTGGGGGAAAAAGAGGGATCTGCTCCACCACATGAATTTATATTTCTGCACACACACACGGGCCTACTTCTGCAAACTGTTCTGCAACTACTGCCGTAAATAAATCTTTCCTGAAACACGATGTTCTCTGACAGCAATCTCCTCCCGAGTGTCACTGGCCCAGACAACCTGCCAGAAGCGTCATACCCAAACACAGAGTTAAAACCAGCTATGTAGCTCAACCAGAACCCAGATCTTCCCCAGGAGAGGAGCACGTACCAACAGCAAAGCCTTGCACAGGAGTCCAGACCTACTGGCAGCTCCAGTGGGTCTTGCTGATGAGAAGGCCTGATGCCTAATTTGTGATGAAGGAACGTTTCATAGTTGGAAGGATCAAAATCCAGTGCCAAGAAGTTACCACTCCAGCAGGAAACCCTCCTTCCTGCAACCAGGTCAATGCCTCTGAAGGGAATACAGACAGATATGCGTGTGTATACACACACATACACACACACACACACACACACACTTTATTTCCACTTGTGTGTGGAAATAAAGGCACACAATTCTGAAAAGTACTGGATGGATAAAACACTTCTCCAAATAGGGACAACCTCATCGCATCTGCAGAAACACAATCTAGCTTCAAACTGTCTGAAATTCATCCACATCTTTACAGCTCAGCACACATTTTTCTGCTTTCAGCAGGCTATTCACCCCAAAAAAGGAGACAAGGTAACTTGAGAGTATTTGCCTGAACCAAACCTCAGAGTTTAGGTTTTTCATTTCCGATGTGGGTGGGTGGAGGAAATTGAACATACAAGGCCTGGTTAAAGCTCAGATCCCAGCTAAGCACAAAAATGTTCACAGTGCTGATCTTAACTTGATCGACCACACAAGAACTCCTGAGCCACCACTGAAACGCTCCTGCCAGCTGTCCTTACATGAATCTGGGGGAGTATTCCAAAGGAGGAAAGCCATCTTTCTTCTGGGTATCACGTGGCGGCACAAGTCATTTATAACTACAGCAAGCTATAAATATAGCTTTATAGCTTTCCTCCACATTCTCAAAAAAAAAAAAAAAAAGGTAAAAAAAAGGAAAAGAACAAATAGCAACAAATAAAGCAACTATGAGAGCTTATTTCTCCACTTTCTGCCCTCTCAGCTCAAGATTTACAGCACACCACAAATTCTCTTTTTTTTGGCCTAATATTTACCTTCAGCCTAGACAGCAGGCTCCGTTTTTTTCAGCTCACATTTTGTGGAGGTAGCTGGATTGATTATTTTACATTAAATTGCTCTATAAATAAGTTTTGTTAGCCACATGCTTGGAATGGTAGAGTAACAAGAGTTTGCTCTGGTTGGATTTCTTCCAGAAGCAGCCACCACTCTGCTTGTTCCAAAGGGATTCTAACCAAGACATCCGCTCACCGTTCCACACACTGTAAAAACATCCTCTGCTCTTGCTCTTCTCTTTTACAAGTAAAACCCTCGCTAGCATGCCAACCCTGCAATCTTTTCACACAGCAAAACAAGACATGGAAGGAAACACAACTGCAAATGTTGTTCCTTTACATGTGTGAAAACACTTAAGTATTTATATCACTGACCATATTTTTGGCAATATTTATGTTTTTATAGAGAGAAGATAAAACAATAAATTGCAACATGCATGTAAAAATGGATCTCACTCTTCTCTTTGTAATATTTATGTACTCCCTTTGATATTCATATGCCAGTCCAATTAAGGAAGTTATTTATCTCATTCATAGTTTAAATTGTCTTAGTGCTATAGTGTCATATAAGCTTAATGCAGAAGTTAAAAATGTTTTAGTTAAAAATGTTAGTTTTCAAAAACGCCTATCCAACCAGTGGATCCAAAATTAAAACAATGACAGCAACGGGTTACCGTAAGGCCCAACTAGAACATATCTCTGGTGGCCAATTCAAGCTGTTAGAGCTTCAACAGGAAGAACCCCTGCTCCGCATTACCTGCTGTACGAGCTACATCTGGCACACCACGACAGGCTGATTCACCATTCCAGCAATAGGCCCCAGCACGGATTTGTCACAGAAGCAGCACAGGACAGGTAGAACCGCATGAATCTGCTATTAAAGATCCGCTGAGAGGGCAGCGGGGGCACGCACCAGTGCTCTGCCTCTGCAGCGCTAAAGCACAGAACCCAAGCTTCGGGCTTAAAGACATTCCAAACAGCTCTTCTGCCCAAAGCCAAGCCTCTTGCAAGACAAAAAGGCAAAACCCAAAAACCACGTATTTCAAATTACATTATTTCCCTCGGTGCTCTCCATCACACAGGCCTTATTTTGTACCCGTAAGGGAGCGCGCCTCCCAAATACACGTGGCCCTTTTGCATGCACAGGCTGTCGTTCCTGGGCTAGAGGCAGGGTGCAGCGGCAGAAGCGGCACTGCGATGGTTCGAGCCATGTTATACCTGCCACCAGGAGCCCCCAGAAGCAGGCGGGCTGCTACGACGGCAGCTGCCGCTGACCCACCTGCAAAAGCGTCTGGTTCTCGGGGAGGTTCACGGAAACCAAAGCAGGAGACACCGAGAGGGTACCTTGGGTGTTCAGTGACACACAGCATTCCCATCCGAGGGAGCAAACCACCTTGTAACTCAGAGGAAAATGGTGCATTTGCTACACCCACTGCTTTAACACAAACACAAAATTCTCCTCCTCAACACTGGCTCCTGCTATTAATATGACAAAAAGAAACCCCCACCTCCTTTTTAAACTGGGGTCCTAACTAAAAGGATTACAGCGTGGACCCATACTGCTATTTGTGTTAACACTTGTGAGGCTCGAGGCAGCTTGGAAGGTATCATGCTGGGATGTGTAAAAGCAAACTAAGGAAAACTGTATTTTCCAGGCTTGAATCACATCTGTGCATGTAATGTATTTTTTTTTCCTTTATTGTCTCGTGTCTGACCACTATTATCAAGGATTAAAGAGGTCATAAATTAACAAGCAACTGTTTGAAGTTTGCTCATAAAGAAAATCTGAAAGCTCACTCATGTGGAGCACTGAGGGGTGGGGAGTAACAGAATTTGGAAAAATATTAAGAGAATACTAACGAAGATACAGGGACTCATGAACAGCAGGGATGAGCTCTGCAACTCAGTGAGGAGGGACTGAAGGTCACTGCCGTATAGACAAGAAAAACAAAACCCACAGATCTCATACAACCCCTGGGCTGACACTGCCTGGAATGACACTTCAGAGGCAGAAACCAGGCCAAGAAACCCATATGCCAATAAGCGAGATCAAAAAGCGTGCATGTGTGCACACTTGTCTTCCCTCGCTTTCCAAGATAAAGGAAAGCAATAAATTCAAATTTTATGTTAACTCAAGACATTCAGCTGAAAACCAAGGAGATTGCTTGTTTGAAAGGAAATGGGGGATGTGACATACTTTTCTTTCAGCCATATCACCTTCTGAATCTAGTTCACTGTACAGCCAAACAAGCTTTACTCCCAGAAGAAGGGAGCAGGTTAAGAACTCATTTAATCGCAGCTTTTCAAGAAGAAGAAGAAATATATATTCTGTCTGTAAAATGTACCATTCAGAGCTGCAGCTTTAGAATATTTTAAGGGTTTGACTGAAATTCTGTCAACTTGATAAATCCAACTGGAGGCTCCAAGACCACTTGCTGCTATGGAACAAAAAACATCTGTAGTTATTAAACGTGTTCCTCATATGTTAGCATTTCTGCTGATCCATATGATGCCTTAACTTGCACTTGCAAGAGTCTTTCGATTTTCTACTATGCAATCTTGAGTATTTGCACCAGAGATTTGCAAGAATCATAAAGCGAGCCTCTTCGGGTTACGGTATTAACCACTTCCCAGAGATTGCTTGCTAAGGAAGGCTGAAAACACATACATCAGCTTTCTTCATTTGAACTCTATTTAAACTTGTATTTAAGTTCCAGTGTAGTGAAGGCGAGAAGTATATACATAAAGGCTGGAAAACACATGCTCCAAGAGCCATACACTGATATTAAGGAGTGGATGAATACGAGTGCCAGCAACTGTGCTTCCATGACATGAATCCAACAGGCGAGAGTACTTTAAAACAGCAACACCAAGTACACAGCCACCTGACCGAAGAGCACTCGTTACACACAGCTAAGAACTTGTGATCTACAGCAGTGCATCAGTACATAGCAAAGCCAGTAACAGATGTATTAAAAAGCACAAAGCAGACAATCTGGAGCTCAGAACAGCAAGGCTTACACAAATTGCATCATCTTTGCTCTCTTCCCACCTTAGGTTTTGTTTCAGTCCCTTAAGTGAGCAGCACAGATTGCTGCTGCCTGTCCCTCAATGCACCATTCCTACTGCTCTCCAACAGGCCCTTCTCAAAACGGATTGCAACATCCCAGGGAGGCAGCTCTCCTGCAGACCTCTTCATGCATGTCGGGGGAAAGGGCCACGTTGCTTTATGGTGGCAACAGCAGAAACCAAAAAGGAACCCCTGGAAAGAGGCGGACAGCTCAGGAGCAGCCTACCTGCTCATTTGCTTCCAGCTCCACCGACCTCAGAGGTGCTAACAGCCATTGGCATGCCGCACGATGGAGAGTCAAACCCCTGCGCCACGAGCTCAGCATATGCAGCTTCTGCCACAAGTTGCATTTGCTACTTGGGCATTTCAAGAAAAACAAAAATAACCACTGCTTGCATAGTTCAACTTACTCGCCACGTGTTGAGGATGGCGGGCATATGGTGAAGGGCTGTTCACAAGAGCAAACCCACCGGTGCGGCACACACATGAGCTACACGAGCCACTGCCCTCGCTCCAGCACCGCTCACAGCTGCCAGCGATGACCGGGACAGCAAAATCAATGGCAGGGATAAGGTTTCTTGCAGGGATGGTCTGAAAAAAAATGACGTTGAACGGACTATTCTCATGTGATGCTTTCCAAATTAGAATGACTTTCTCACCAGAAAACCCTAAATGCTGGAGAAAGAAGTAGTGAAATGAGTAACTGAGGACTGCCCTCTCCAACTCAGCAAACACCAGTGGACTCGCACAAACACATGGCACAGCCACAACCTCTGCTGCAGACAGAAACTGCCACTTTCTACCAAAAATATAGCAAGGGAGCATACAACGAAAACCTTCACACATGGGCATTTCATTATCTTTTACCTTTACTTACCTCTTCACACTTTGCATCCTAGAGTTGTGAACATGTGGCATTTTGCCTTAGAAGAGGTTTGTGCCTAAGGGAGGGTGGCACCCACATCTCCCCAGCACGCTGGAAATGAAGACTAATACTCAAGAGGGGAGCATCAGAGCAGCTAAATCAAGATTTGCTAACACTGGTGTGAGTCAAAACAGTAGGTTTCTGCAGCCACAGTCCATGGACGAGTCTGAAAGGATTTTAATGGCAGAGAACTGAATCTTCCTCTACGTTAGTGCACGAGAGAGCAGTGAGGCTGCGAGCACCGCTCAGATGAACCGTCGCGACTGCCCCTTCGTTAATTAAATCTGACGCTTCTTTGCCCATCAGGCAATGGCACATTCAAGCACGGTAACATAATAAAACCATTGTTAGTCTATATACAGCTACAGAACAAAACAGGATGGTCACATAATCAACAAGAAAAAAGAAAAAAATAAAATACCTCCATTGTAGTTAGTCCCTGAACAGCACCCCCTATAAACTATGCCAATCACTTTAAGTTAAACATAACATCACTTGGTGTTATGGGTAGAAAATTATCTTGGGTAGAAAATTATCTTGGGTAGAAAAGCTGGCAACAAAAGCCTTTCCCAAGACAGGAATATGACATTATGACATTAAGATATGGTGTTTATGAAACAAATATTTCATAAATGAGACCTTCATTTCTTCCAAAATATTTACATTTATTTTTGAAGTTAAAAAAGGAAAAAAAAATCAACATATTACAAAACACTAACCAAGAAGCCTTACAAAAATGAATTTAAGAGTGATTTTGAACTTGTGGTGATGTTTCATGTAGATATATATATATGCATTTTAAAATAAAATCCTTTCATATTCTTAGTGAAATGTGTCTTTAGACTTTGCGTCTAAACTAGATGTTTTATTAGCTGCACTAACTACAAATAACAAACACATGTGGCATAATAGGAGGCCCAGTTCAAAAGAGCAAAATAATACCTTCCATCCCAATTTTCCTGAAAAGAACAGAAAGATGAAAAAGAAATAAGATCCAAAGCCACACAGAAAAAATCAAAGAAAGAAACTCCTGAAGCAAGAGAAATAACAGGGTAGGAAAAAAAATGTCTTTAATAGTAGTGATTTACTCTATTTGCAGCTTGCTACTGTCAGGTTATGCAATGAGCCCAGTTGTTTCAGGAATTCCTGTAGGAACAACATGTTCTTCAGGCAGCAATATGGATTTGGCTGGGCTGGCGTCAAGTCTCTCTAAGTGATAATCTCAAGAAAATGACAGATGAGGTCTTAATAGTAGCGGCCTGAGGTTGAAGAAGGAGTGCCTTCAAAATAAACTAAAAAAGCAGGTGTAAATTATAATTCTCCCAAGTACCAGCAAAACTTGTGCGTGCGCACGTGTATCTGTGTAAGCTGTGGTACACACACACACACTTTCAAATGTCACTAGTGATAGAAATGTATAAAGATTTATAATGCTGAAACACCAAGGCAGGTAACATAATGATGAACTGGAGGGGGAAAAATACCTAAGCAAAGAAACAAAACCACAAAGAGCTAACAATTAACACATGCAAGGCTTTTGCAGGAAGGAAGATACAGATGAAAGCACAACAGCTACAAAGCCAAAGGCAGTCCCTGGAAATCAGTCCGCTAGAAAACAGAGGCTGTTGAACCTTTGCACAAAGCAGTTAGGAAACTCTTCTTAGAAAAACGAAAAAAAAACCTCATAGCTTGCTGCAGATATAGAAATCATCACCAATTTTCTGTTTAAAATCGTGTGCTTTAGTAGAAGTCTGAAATTGTCTGCCTTAAGCTTCCTAGTAATGGGGTTAAAGCACCTTACTCTAGCTAAAGACCAGCTACATTTTTCCTCACCCAAAATCACTTACCACACATGCACATGGCCATTTCTTTGACTCGTAACATAGGTAAAGCTTCTTGAATTTCAAGCCCCTCAAAACCATTCTAAGGATGTTTCCTAGGACTTACCTTGCCAGTCTGAGCAAACCAATGCATAAGCAAGCTTCACTCCAGCCGCAGGTAATCCAGCTTGCATTGCAATCGCCACAAACTGGAGGAAGTACTCACAGGGAGCCTGCCACGGCTCACCTATTGCACAGCCTTCAGCAGGGGCTTCCAGGCCCTTCCTGGAGACGTGCAGCCAACAGCTGTCCTGGGTCTGGTCCTCCCAGCCGCAGCAGGTCCAGCGGCAGCGCTCGGAGAGCAGCCACCTTGCCAAGGGCCTGCAGCAGGTTGTCTGGCAGGAGCTCCGGGCGCAGACAAGGCGCCCGTTCCCCTGCACGCAGCCCCAGCCCCAAACCCAACCATCAGCTTCTCTGGAGCCCACCAGCCCTGCAGACAACATCCACCATGGGGCAGCGACAGCTCCTGCAGAGACTGGGGGGGATCCCCGCACCAGCCCGTTCCCATGTTAAGGCAGCAATTTAGGCAGCTCCAGGAGCACCACAAGGAAGGAGAAGTCACCGCGTTACTAGCAAGGATCTCCTTCCGAAGACACAGACACTTTTTGTTTAGAACACCAGGGGTATAGTTAGGGCTTTCTCTTTTTCCTTTTAATTTAACACTTCCAACTTCTGTTTCCACACAGCAAGACCTTTTGTAAGTGATGCAAGTTCAGCCAGACCAGCACAAAAACTGTGCTCTTGCAGTGGGAAGTAGAAATATATAAATATATATAGAAAGAGATTTATAGAAGAGATTTATACACACACACACATATGCATTTTAGAACACCTCTGCATCCTGTTTCTGGCCTGCGACGCAGAGCTTCACGTGGGAAAGGAGCTGGGACTAAAGAAGCAGAACTCCTGCTGCCAAGTGCAACCATGGGATCAGCTACCGAAAGAATCAACAACAGATTTTTCCAGTGACACAACTTGGACCAGCACGCAATGCCTGGCAAAGTCCCTGGCAGCTGTTTCTGAGCCATCCTATGAACACTCGTATTCCTCCAACAGGCTGAGTCCAATTTTCCTGCTACTAAAATGAAACAAAAAACCCTTCATGCCCTTATTCCCTTCAGCTAAACCATACACATACTTTCAGAGAGGAAAGACAGAAAATAGGATTGTTAAAATTAAAGCTTTGACTCACTTCCTTCATTCCCTTTCATTCATTACAAGCTAGTAAAGCTAAAATAGCCTGAATTAATAATAAACTAAATTCAGCTTCTTCAGGCAGCGAGGAATCTTGCACCCTCCGCTCAGGTGAGTTGCAAACCACCACCTGGACAAGAGTTTTTACTCTTGTCTTTTACTGGTCTTTTACTCTAAAACACCAGGATGGATGCAGCCAGGCAGGAAGAAGATGGGAGAGAGTAGCACTGCAGGGCTGGCATCTCCCATCCCACGTGGTCCTGGACGGGGCCGCACGAGCGCCTGGACACGGCGCCCCAGACACGGGACACAAGAGCCTTGTTCGCGGCCAGCGAGGACGAGATGGTGACGGCAGCGAGGCACCAGAAAGGGCATTTTGTTTTCCAACAGTTGTCTTGCTGTTTTGATGGGTGTTTTTTTTTTTTTTCTGGACTTTAAGATATAAATAACATAAGTGCAATTCTGTAGTTAAACTCTACACGGAATCAAAAGCTTCATGATGAGAAAGGAATCAGAAGGTCGCAGCTACCGCATCTATTCCAGAAGGCTCCTAAGTCACACAGGTAAGCATGCTTAGCTAAAAGCAGGTTACAGAACTCCAAGATTTCAGGAAAAACTTTAGCCATGCTAGAAAGGAAAAAACGGAAATAAAAACATAAAAAATTATGTTACAAGTAAGTCCAGCTAATAGCAAAAGTGTGAAGAAGTAGATGAACCAACTCAATGTGCAAACAACCCACAGCAGTCTGGACAGACAGCACAATACTCCCATATCATGCAGAAGAAATCCTCAGTTAGACCCAGCGTTTGCTAAAAGTAACAGAGCACAAACAGCTGACTCTGCTACCACTTCATAGCAAACACTAATCAACTAGGAAAGCATCTTATTTATTAACCAGCTTTTGGATTAACCAGCTAAGTAAAGATGCTGAATTTCAGTTTTTGTAGAAACAACCAAGTAGTAATCCAAAATTCTTAATCAGAAATTGAGAAGTAGATATTAACAGAGCTGTAGTAAAAGTTCCCCTTTCCCATGATGGAAAAAATCAAACACTCCATAAAAAGCAGGTTTAGGTGGTGGCTCCTTCCCTATTAAATATTAGCCCAAACAAAGACTATGCCAAGCAAACTATTCATTTCTTCACTTCAGCTACGTGTTACACAAACCAAAACAATTTGATATAAATCATTTTCAGTATCACAGTGTGAGCAAAAAGTTAACAGTACAAAGTTACATATATTAGACATTTAGAGACCCCCAGTGCTGCTTTTACTGATTAACAACTTCTTCCCACAGCAATTCCACTTCTTGCAGAAGGCCTGGAACTGAGAAGAGAGCAAGGCAGGAGAAGCAGCAGGGAGCTGGATGACAAAACTCAAGGAATTCATGGCAGAAAATACTATGAGGTAAAAACCATAAAAACTTAAAATGATGATTTAAAACATAGACCACTGCTGCAGAAGTGCCAAAAGGAGCCTTTCTTTATCATGAAACAAACAAAAAAAATCCCAAACTTCAGCCTTTTCTGGTTTCCCAGCAGAATATACAACTGCTTTGTTCAACTGCAGCAGCTACTGACAAAATAAAGTATTACAAAATAAAGCATTGCAAAGGGAATACACGCACCAAGGCTTCCCGCTATCATGACGATGGTCCGAGCACAGCACTGCTGGGATGTAAGCTCCACAGAAATTCCATGCAACTGTACATATCCGTGGATGTCAGGAGAGAGAGTATAAAGGCCATAAAGTCAGTTTCCACTGGACGTACTTTACTATGTCAGACTCCACGTACTTAAGAGAAAAACAAGGTTAGGACTGAGAAGCTGGAGGAAAAACAAAATCACCAAACACAAAAAGAGAAAACAACTTCACAGACAGTTTAAAGAAAACTAAACCTGTGCTCTTCCCACAGCCGTCCAATGATGCAGATTTGAAGAGTGTATGCCCACAACTAACCACCCCAACCATAACATGCTCTGCAAAGCATCTCTGTTTTGGGAAGAGCTCAGCTCAAAGCCTCTGGGGCTCCTCCAAGCACTTCACAGACCTGCCACCCTGCAGCCACCCGGGAGGGCCGTGTTCTCTCAGTCACCGGAGGCCGGAACACCCCATGCATGCGGGAAAGGACATTTCCTCAGCCCCAAGCTGCAGCACTCGCTGCAGTGACAGCACCTGTGAAACTACATCCTGAACCAAGCATGAGATTAATTTCTTTGGCATAACTTTCCCAAAACCACTTTCTTCTTCCCTAGCAACACCAGACTACTGATCTTTTCCTTTATTTTTCAAGTGCACAGGAGCTGGCTTATTTTATAGTTAGAGGTGGTTTACTCTGCAATAAATGAGCAAGTAATAGATAAATGCATAAGCACATGATGTCTATCATAAGCTTTATTTAAAAAGAAAAAAAGAAAAAAAAAAAAAAAAAAGCTCCCCACATAGCACTACAAGCCTGAATTAAACTACTTCCAAATATGACCTTGGAACAATTTAATTCTTAACAGAGGGACACTTTGTTGTACAGAGGCATACAATGCAACACTGATGTAGAAATCAGAATCCCTGCAAAACAGACCTTGAAATTTCCCTAAGAAAAAGGGAAAAGAAGATCTAGTACCATCAGATTACTGAAAAAAATGAGGATGACACACAAGCTTAGCAGCTCTCATCTACTATTAATAAAGACATAATATGAGACAGTTTGTTATTTTTTAGAAGTGCTGCCTTAGTTCAATGTTAAACCACATGATTTATATGAAGCTTAGAAAGTATCCTACCAACACTGAACATATTAATTGACCAATTAGTTTGACACAAGGGTCAACTCTCTTTTGCAAAAGCACACTCTATGTGGACTCCACTTACTAACTTACATTCTAAATCTTCGAGTTTTTGCCCAAGTTTTTCAGCCAGACATAAACTTTTTTTCTTTCAACTATTATAAAAATACCCATCTCTATTTTACGAGAAACCCAACCAACCTACACTCTTGTTGCCCACAAGCACGAACACCGTACATCCTCAAAGGAAAAAAAAAAAAAAAACCCTTGACATAACAAGGGGAAATACACTAAGGCCTGAAACACACAAACTGTCTGTGTGTGTGTGTGTGTGTGTGTGTGTGTGTAAGAGAGAGAAAGAGAGAATACATTCGATTCCTGTAAAGGAAGCTCTCATATATACAGCATGGACAAGAAGCTGCCACAGCTCACATTTTGTATTCCAAAAGTCTAACATGCAAAGTACAAGCTCCAAAGGAAATATGCAGTTTCACTGCTCTCTATAAAAATACCTTTTGCAGAGAAAAATCACAGATCAGATCATTCCCCACAAGTTCTAACATCTTCCCCCATACCCTAACCCAAACCCACAGATTAAGACATGATTTGAACTATAACCAGACTAAAGAATAGAGACCCAGCCAATTAAAAGTTTAAAATGCTAGATAAACATAGATTCAATGTGATTAGGCACACTGCATTCTCCAAGCAGCCTTCAGCAAATAGATTCAAGACCCATCATGCCTACAGCATCCTTTCCTTTAGGAAAAAAGATCAGAGGAAGCAGTACACCACTCTGTCCACGATTTGAACATCTGATACAGAAAGGTTTATGCGTGCCCAAAAACACAAACCTCAAAACAAGTAGTAAATTAGGAGCCCATTTTTAAACAGTTATGGTTTCTAAGGTGTTATTCTTAGAATTATTCTGCTGTTCAAAAGCAACAAGGCTCCAACTGTGGCTACTTGTATGTGTTTATGTAGTATATGCTTTCATAAGAAGCATAGCAATGTACAGAAAATTAACAAATTTTCAAATTTAGATTATAACTTTTGCTTCCAGCCTTCTTACCTAATAATTAATTTGGCATTAAATCCATTGGCCCAACAGAGTTTGTGTTGGTTGTCACATAAAGAACTGCTAAAGCAAGACAGCTCAGTAACACAACGCTGGTTGCCTGCAAAGTTATTACCAAGTGACAAATCCCCACTAAAATCGGTGACTTGCTCCACATAATTAAAATACAGCTTCAACACAGCATAATAAATTCTGGAGAAACTACTTAAGCAGCAGAAAGTGAGCTATTAAAAACACCACCTGCCAACAATAACACAAATACAAAACAAACAAAAAAACAAAAAATGCTCCGATTTACTAGTGGCAAAGTGAACAATCAAAACGAGCTGTTCAGTGCTATAAGAGTATTGGAAAATTTACTCCCCAAACCTGTCAATTTTACCCTACCTTTGCTCAACTTACATTTGCATAATTTATGCTCAACTTCTGCTCCCTATTTTAGGAGAAGGGCCCACGTCTAAACGAACACTACCTGCAGAACAAAATACCACCTACTGAGAGCACACACGATGGAGAAAATCAGGGCCCAAGCAAACATGATTAATTGCTAACCTGCAATTAAAGCAGAAGGAAAACAAAACAAACCGAGGCTAGTTCAAGAAACTGCTGTCCAGAGACATTACGGTGGTGGATGTTGTTATTAAATGGAGCTGAAATGGAATTCAAGGAGTAGAGAAAACACTGAGCTATGAAGGAGAAACGTCAGCATCGAAAGGACAACATGCAACAGGTCTCCTACGCTGAGCCCTTTGCAATTCCATCCTAAAAGTCAGGGGGAGGAAAGGGGGAAGAGAAAAAGATAACCTGACAGCCTGTCATCACGGAGATTTTAATCTCATGCTTCAGGGAGAGGCGTGGAATTAAAAATAATTTTCTTCAGTGACTGCCAAGGACTACGACCTACAACTCCACACCAGCTAGCAGCTGAAGGCAAGCCAATATTTAGGAAATATTTTCTATCAGCTGAAAGAAACTGTCACTTCAGTCAAGTCAGATTCCCCACTAATTTGTTGACGCCCGTTTTAATGCCCTGGCTACCTACCGCGCGAATCACGCTGCGGTTCCGCCGATGCCCTTGCTGGCAAGGCCAGCCACAGCGGTTCCTGCCTCCGCGGGGCTGCTGCTCGCAAGGCTGCACGACGGGGAAGGGTCACCACGGCAGCTCGCGATGCGACTCTGGACCCAGGGCTCCGCAGTGGCAATGAGACGGAGCAGGAGACGGCAGAAACCCGTCTGAGAAGGGTTTACTGGCTGAGCCCAGCGAAGTGGCACAGATCTTCCACAAGATGATTCAGATCACTTGAACTGTGTAAAACACACCGCCACTACTGCCCTTCAAATTAGGCGAAAGAGCAGCGGATGACTCAGAAACTGGATGTCTGCATATGCACTCACAGCAAGACACCCCGTGCCACGTCTCTGTGGCCGAGCACCACATGTAATCAGCGTGGAGAAAAAGCGCACACCAATTCTGCATCAGATCCATCAGGCGAGACAGACCCACAGGCAGAAGCACGTTGGGAAGCACCACACCATCCTGCCAACACGGGCTTGTGCTGCAGCCTGCGCCTGCCTCCCAACACACTCGGTCAGGGCCTGGGTCCTCCACGCCTGCCTCAGCCCCGCACGCAGCACGGGCCAGCGCCGCCACCCTCCATGCGGCCCCTTGCAGCGGGGTGCGGGGCCCTGCACCTCCGTGGGGGCGGGATCGTGCAGGCAGCCCCTGGCTCGGCCTCCTCCAACGCTGGAGCCGTCCGGAGCCGGGAGCGCTGCCGCCAGGAGCAGGGATCTCGCCCGGCTGCAGCTGGGGCCTCCTGCCTCGGGCACGGCACTGGTAGCAACTACATCGCTGTGAAACAGCACGCTGCCTTTTCCCATGGGTGTTCATAGATGTACGGCTGGCCTGCAAGAAAAGCTACCCTGAGGCGGAGAGCATACCTTTGGCTATAATGAAGGCAAAATGACTGGGTTTTATCGGCAGCTGAGAATCCATCAAAATACTGCATCAACCTTAGAAAATGTCTGTTTTGTTCACACTATGGACTGCCTAGATGCACAATACTAATAAACACGAAGGACTCACAAGAGACAAAGCTAAGAGCTTCAACTATCTCCTTTGGAAACCAACCTCAGAACAGCATATGGATGACAAACCAGCACCGTGAAATGCCTGAGAAAATAAAAATACTGAGGGATTCTATATCCATATCTCATTTTGTAATTATCTCCCTTGGTAATATGCACACAGGATTATACGGGGTTTTTTTTCCTTTTTTTTTAAAATCAAGTTTCAAATTTGTGGATCAGATCCAAAGGGCTGGTTTCTATGCATTCCTGAGGGAGAAAGGGCTATAGAAAAACCCTTTTATTTCTGCATGTATTTCCCAGAAGGCCTAACTAATGCAAAGGGAAACGTATCAGGATTCTTCAATTGGGGGAGGGCAGGAAGGGATTAACATGTTTCACTGGCAGCGTGTGTGCAAGCAGGCGAGCATTTCACTGCAAGCAATTCAACTCACTTTCGTAAGTCCGGTGAGGAGACCGCCAAAGCGTCCTTTTCAGAGCAGCAAACATCAAGGTAAACTGCACCCAAAAGCAGGGTGTATTTCACAAAGGCTGTTTTTTTGAAGGATGACACTTCAGGCTGCACATGTACATCTCAGGAGTATCACCATTTAAACACGTCAGCATCAGAAAGCTATGAAAAACACAGCAGAGACCGTCTGCACAGCCGTCAGCATCACCTCCACCAACAGCTTGGGGCAGCTGATGGCAGTAGTCCCCTCCTCCTACACCGGCCCTACGCAGTTGCTCTTTGCTAGGCTGCTAACCAAAGGCGGCCTCTGGTTCAGCAGGACACTTCAGTGTCAAACCAAAAGCCAGTGCAGGGCAACAGAAGTTATTCCAGTTTGCTCCTCTGCTCCAAAGGCCACAAGCCGCAAAGTATTCCAGCCTACCATGTGTTGATTTCCAAAGGAATATACACTCTTCAGCTCTCTCTATAATTTTATTGGCCTTGCAGCCTTGATTCTTTTAACGCTTGTATATCAAAATACTTTTTCTACAGTAAATATTCCAACGTTTGAGGTAAAAGCATTTCCATCAGGAACTTCTTCCCCATGACTCCCGATCACTAAAGCAAATCTTATGAAAAGCTAAGTAAATGGTTATTGCTCCAACACAAGGACCTTGGCCGTTGAGTTTACATTATGGACAAGGCCTATGCACAGGCCATGACACGGAGCAGCATCAGTGCTACCTCGTGTCCCCAGGGACCCCCACATCCTGCTGCCCTAGGCACCAAGGGAGCCAGCGCTGCTCACGGCGCTGCTCACCGCTGACACATCCCCCCGCAGCCCGAGGAGGGTTTCCACAGAATCACAGATGGCTGCGGCTGAATGAAGGGGGACTCCAACCCCCTGCTCCAGCAGGGACACCCAGAGCACGGGGCACAGGGCGGCATCCAGGCGGGTTTGGAAGATCTCCAGAGAAGGAGACTGCACAGCCTCTCTGGGCAGCCTGTGCCAGGGCTCTGTCACCCTCATGGGAAAGCAGCTCTTCCTCACGTGGAGGTGAAAGCTCCTGTTTTTCAATTTGTACCCATGAGGTTTGGCCCCATCTTTGCTGTACACAGAGGGGTGCAGGAAGCTCAGAAAACAGGCCATGTTTGCTGAAGGAAAGCTGTTCTTTACTTCCACCAGGATGCGAGGCAGCAGACCGCACGGCTCCAGCCCACATGCTACTCTACGCTTACCAACATACAATTAAAGGGAACAAGAAGCTTAATTCGAGTTTTGCTGCACTTGCTGGTTCAGAAATTCCTACTCCACCTGTACTTAAACACTGTTTTCATCTTTAATATAGTATGCAGCTAATATACACTGCTCACACTAAGTAAAAATAAACTCCTTCCCATGGTTATTAGGCATTAATATTAGCTACAGTGTAAAGTGTTATTTTAACTAGGTCATTAAATGACACGGTCATCCATCCCTCCCTTCAGACCCTTGGAGAAAGTTAAAAGAAGTAAAATTGTTTACTTAAAACCAAATAATCAGGTTGATTTTCCTAGGGTTGTGCTTTAAGATGGCAAGTTATTTAGGGTTATATTTAAAACATTTAGTAAGTCAACAGAAAAACAACCAAGCTTTACTTATTACTAATTTTGTCCAGGCATCAAGTCTTTCCTTTAAAAGGAAAGGATCACAGGAGATCCTGTGATCGCCCTTTACAATTCTTAAAGACTTTCAACTTTGCAATGGTATTTTCTAGAACAGTAGCAATACAAGCGATGGACATTTGCACAGAATATATAGATCAATGCTTTTAATAGTAGACTGCTTCCTGAAGGGGGCGGGGGGAAAGCACTTATTGCAGCACAAGCAGGCAGAGTTTATCAGCTCACTATTCATAGAAGATAGTGCTAGTGAACACTAAGATGCGTAAAACTATGCGTTCATTTAATAAGGCTCTAAAAAGATCAGTGGCCAGAAAACGAAGAGAAACGAAGTTGGAAATGAGCAGATTTTAAAGGTGAAGAGGAACTAACCACTGCAAATGAAATGACATACAGCATCTGCAACCTCTAGAAACATTAAAATGAGGAGGGATCCTTTTCTAAACGGGAAAAATGGAGGGAAGCACAAATTCCTGGGCTGATATGTAATTTCAGCCACTAATTCCAAAATCCATGTTACTTAAGGGTTAAAGTAACATCCTTATTTCAGCATACTTTTCTCCAGTGGCGGGACTGGGTTAATTTTTCCATGTTTTTTCCAGGATTATGTTTCCATCTGGGACTACTGCATTTTCTCCACGTAGCATCACAAGTTGCTGTCTCAGGCATGGGAGGAAGCACAAAGGCTTCCAGCTTCTGCACAACTATCCCTATACAATTCAGCCGGCTTCCGAGAGGCTTTCTCAACCCTCTAACTTTTCATTTTTTGCAGAATATTGCTAAGATGCGTAAAACTACAGGACCCAGAAGCAATGAAAGTTGTAGCTGAGCTGCAACAGTAGTATGCAAGTCCCTCCTATATAGTCCTTATTTAGGGCAGCAACCCACTCAATTTCCTACCTCTGCAAATACTACTGCTTCTCAAAGTGCTACTATGCTAAAGGGAAAAACCTCACAGCACTCAGAAAGCTTCACGCACATATCTGTGAAATATCACAGCAAAGATCACAGCAGCCATCTGGATGCTTCTATTTAAATACATCTCTCTACAAAAAAAGTTTCACCATTGCAGCACAGATTTTTCTCACTATTGCTCTACCCAAGTTGGAAGCCAAACCCAGTATCGGTGCCCATGTGCTTTGAAAGGATAATGTCTGGGTCTTATAGATCACCATTTGGAAGCTCCACTCAGACATAACCTAGTTTTTTTTTTTTTTTTTTTAATATCTTAATTTCTACTTGGATACACTCACAGCTTAGAAAACTCAATCTAGATTTAAAAGACTTCTTCACAAAGCCGCACTCCTGTAAGTCTGCCTTTATTCACCACAAAACAGTTTCAGTGCAGGTTCTTCACAGTAGTCCTCCAGCCTTACATGGCATCACTGTAATGTTCTCTCTGCATATCTTTGCATAATTAGAGACACTTAAAGGTAATGCAAAAGAAACGTCTTGGTGCACATTTATTTCATATATTACGCTTTCAGTGTGCTATGCTATTTATGTTTCAATTTCTAGATAACGTCTAGTGTACTGCAGGTGTAATTTATAAACAGCAATTACAACACAATATAAATTACAGTCTAAGCAAGTCGAAGTAGACTGACATAACAAACTCAAAGTAATGCAAAGGAAACTCCCCAAACTATACATAATTAAGAGCCTTCATGAGAAAACCTAGTTGGAGAAAAACCTCTTAGTAGGCCCGGAAAGCGATATATTGTAAAAACAAATTAATGGGAAGGGAAATTCAGCCTCAAGACACTGCATGTTCTGCATGCAAGCCAGACCTCAAAAAAACTTTCACTTAAAACTTGAAGCAGGATCTGAAGCTGTCTGGGACAATGTGGAGCAAAGGAAGAGCATCAATATGTGGCATTTTCGCCTACAACAGCCTCCTGTTTTGGAGGCACTCTGGTGCTTCTGAAGTGGCGTGCCCTGGCACAGCACAGGATGCCCATTCACATCTACCCGTGAGAGACCTGCGCAGGCAGCAGCAGGGCTTTTCTGTCGCTCCTTCCCCACACTGCTCAGGACATCCTCAGAAGCAGAGTCGAGGGAGCCCTCAGGACCACTGATCTGGTGCCCAGCGTGAGGGCGCTCTCAAGGGAGAGCTAAACATCCTCCCGAGGAGGCTGGAGAAACGCTGTCTCCGAGGGCAGGCAGCGATCCTTGCAGGATGCAACGTGTTAATCCCATACCAGCAAAAAAGCCCTGGGAAACCTCTTCAGTTTGCATGGAGCATCACTGGCCTGCCTTGGAGTCCTGTTTCTGCTGAGCACAAATGTGAAGGAAAAAGGAAGATCCTGTAAGACATGCAAGATCCCAAGGCTGGTAACAAGCAGCTTCTAAAGGCCAAGGAATAAGCATAGCTTGTTATTTATTTTCTTTCCAAGTTCACTGTGTGTCCTCAGCCTAACAGCTGAGCTTTGAGCAAAAAGCGCCTTCAGGATGCTATCCTCCACCAGATTTCCAGACAAGAAAATTTATATTTACATGATTAATGTAATTACTGTAATTGCCTATAATCATATATATAAGTATATATTATATGTTATGCTCTGTAATATATATTAATAGAGTACAAGTAATACAATTACTTATATTTATTAAAAAAAGATTCAGAAACGTACAAATATTTTTAACTGACTGATGCTTTTCAAGTTTAAAGGAGGATTTAATAGAAAAGGAGAAGACTTGACACGCATGAAAGTCAGGTTACACACTCATTTTTCCACTGGCCTTTTAGGCAAATAAAAGTATCTAACTTCACTGTGCTTTTTGAACTTTTTCCTTCTAGTTGAGCATTTATGTGGCGTATTAATGTTGTCCATGTAGCTTAACTTCATAATTACAATGCTATCTCCTAAAGTTCTGCAAGAAACAAACTTCTTCATTGTGTACTTGTTTACGCTGCAACTTTCCCAGAGGGCTGAACAAAACGTACCACTGCAGCCACGAAACTCTCCTCAAGCCTCTTGCTTGTTTGCATCTCTGGAAGCAAATGCAGTGGGGTGACTTTGTTATTTTTACAAGCCATTTTACGTGTGAAAGCCAGCACGCACCAGCGCTGGCAAGCTGTGGTTTACATCCCCCATCTGGTCCTTGTTCACACTACTGGAGCAAAGCAGGACTAATCCCAAACATTTGTTTTTTTTTTTGTTTTGTTTTGTTTAAAGACATCATTAGTTTCACAGCAGTTCTTGTGGACATTACACTGATGAAGGCAAGCAGCAACAACAAGAACAATAGCTACTTTGTTTAGGCAATAAAACAATACCAAACTGTCTCAACTCTTTGTGAAATGCTAAAATTGTTACGATTTACTGCCCTGTGTTTAGTTAGTCAACAAAGCACAGTTATAAAACTAACCTTAGGTATTTTGCCCCCTTTGGTTAGCCTCTCTCCTAACAGATGTCAATTATTTGACTTATAATCTGACAATTGTAAGAATAGCTGATAAAAATGCTAGCAGAAAGGGTCCCTTCACTGCATGAGAACAGTTAAGCTCTTGACAAAGCAATAAGAAAGTAAATCTGAATACTGCCTACTGCGAATTTGCAAATGCACTCCTGAGCTTTTCCCCCTGCCCTTACCACAGTCATGTCAGCTTTACTCCCTGACAGCCTGGACAGCCTATCAAGCCTCCTAATGAACCTTCTCTAACGGACCATTAGGAAATTCTTTCTTCAGCAGGCGCGAAGGCCGGTGCAGAGCGGGAAGGGGGGTCTGCCACGGGGAAGGCCATCCTGAGAAGACGAGGCAGCCGGAGGGGCTGACGCAGACCCACGGGGTAGCAGAGGACCCGCCACGCCACCCCACAGCGCTGCCTTTGCCTTCAGCTTTCGTGGCCTGTGAAACCCAGGAGAAAGCTGGGCTTTCACCTTAAAGTGCAGGAACAAAAGCAACGGCCAGATGCTTTCTACGGAGATGTATTAATAAAGCAGGTCCTAGAAAGAGAGAGTTATCCAAGACACTGGTCACGTGGCATCTGATTAGATTTAGAGAATTGGA
This sequence comes from Crypturellus soui, assembly GCA_032275445.1. Lineage (NCBI taxonomy): Eukaryota > Metazoa > Chordata > Aves > Tinamiformes > Tinamidae > Crypturellus > Crypturellus soui. Next base: position 1,705,306 of record JAUBNY010000696.1, on the reverse strand, counting down.
AAAGCAGACACAGCTACAGATCCAGACAGGAAGCAGGGAATACAGCACTAACCGCAAAACAAGACACCACAGACAGGCTCTCCCGTATAGAAGCTATCACCTTACTGCTCCTAAAACTTCTGCCATATGTCAGTTTTCAGACATTACCCAGGAGCAAAATAAGTATTACATAAATCTCTCACCAAGGTATAGGAAGCAGCCACCTCCACCAACAAAAATAAGCCATAAACTGCAAAGCCCCCATGGCAACTGCCAACTGCACCATACCCTGGTAGTCCCACAAGTCAAGCAAAACTCAAAAAAAGCCCATGGACCCATGTGACACACGACCGGAGCAGGACTTGTGCCTTCGGAGATCGTGGTTGAGGCTTCTGCTGCCGTGCTGAAGACGCCGCCTCTGCAGGACACGGTCCCCGCAGGACACGGTCCCCGCAGCGCCCGCCTCCCTGGCCGGGCACAGCCATGTCCTCCAGCCACAGCCACCGCTCTCCTCAACCAAGCCGGGCTGTGACACAGGTAACCCCACATGGGAGAGCCTGGGCCTACTGGCCACCTCCTGCTCCCTCTCTTCCCTTTCCTTTGCATTTAAAACGGTGACAGCAGACATCAAGCAGACATCAGTCTCCTGTCAGCACATCTCCTGTCACTGACCCATGACAATAATTCATTCAATCATGACGTTTCTCAGAAAAGTCCTCTTGTCAACGAACGTGAATTCCCTCAAGAGGGTTCGTGTCTCTGTCTGCAGCACGGTCTCATTTATTACTCACTGATCTGCTTCACTAAGAAAATCTTCCTCAGTCTACATGCTCAAGGCTTTGTTCTTCTATATTTTGGTCTACTACCTGCTAGTGAACCTAGAATAGATAAACGCAGATATAGATATTGATCTTTAGTAGAAGGAAAAAGTCATTTTAAGACATCAAGTGTCAGACACCACGCCTCCAGCCGCCACAAAACAAGCCAAAATGGAAAGAGAAAAAAAAAAAAAGACAACCTCATTTTTTGCTTCTACCTCTTTGCATTATATAATTAACAGAGAGACATAGACCTCAACCAAGGTGATGAAATACACATACTAACGCATTAAAAAAGAAGTACAAAAATACTTACAAACTCCCTTCCCATTTTGCTTTCTCTGCTTCTTATTAGACAAAGCATCATTACTAATAATGTATAATAGTATCCTTTCACCACTTCATAATGGCCCATTATAAGGAAAAGAGTTTTTAGGAAAGAATGATTACTTTGGGCTCTTCTAAAAAGAAGATATAATTTTTGCTTTGCCTTTTATTACAGAATTATTTGTAAATAGTATCCTACTGATCTTCAATTTTTTTAAGGAAAAAAAAATATTTCTTTAAGGGAGTTCCAGTATCATTTTGATAATCAAGGTGTGCTCCAGGCAAAAAAGAGCAAAAACAGCAAGTATACACTAGTTTTGTAATATCTTTCATTAGTTTAAAAAGCATGATCTAAGAACAAAACAGAAAAAATCTAGTGCCACATGACATAGTACAACCACAACCCTTATTTCCCCCGCATTTACTCTTCTAATATTAGAATGGTTACTCTTTGGAAAAGCAAGACACTACTGATGTCAACTGTCAGTGACATACACTGGCCCAGCTCATTCTGCATAGACTAAATATAGGTCACTTTAGAGATCAGTGTGCTTGAAATGAAGTCCAAGACTCGTAACACAACTTTGTACACTACAACTTTGTTCACTAGCAGTGTAAACAGCGCGACAGCTCGTTCGCTACAATTTACACAACACATGCATCAAAGCATGTGTTTTTAATTATTTATTTTGTTAATCCTTCCTATTTAAATTCTCTGGCAGTGGAAACAACACAGTATTTACACACCAACTTCCTGAAGTGTCCACAATACTGAAGGGCCTGCCAAAGCTTTTCTTTCCGCACCCAAGTTTACCTGAATACTCTCAAACTACCACTCAGAGCTCAAGACTACTACAGAAATGAAGAAAGACAGAGCAAGAAATCTCTCTACAATATACCCATATAAAATCAAGAAAATTTAGTCTTCATAGAGGCTACATGACTCACAGTTAAATGAAGAAATCTCAATCTGTTGCGCAATTCTAATATTTTTACTGTTAGTTAACACAAATATAAAAGGATGTCTATGGTGTTAATGAAATCAGTCAGTCAAGAGTGACAATACCACATAGCCTCTTTCATTTGAAGCCTAAATTACAGCATTTTAAAAGCTGAGGCAATTATTTTGTTCTGCTACTATATAATTCCCTATTGTGACAACTAATTTAATTGATACAGAACCTTTAAATGAGCTTTCAACTTAAGCAGACTTACAAAATAACTGGAAAATTAATTTCTTACCTGCAACCCAGGCTGCACGGCTGTTCTCACAGCTCTTTCACAAAGACTGCAGCAAAAGGTTGCCTTGAGCAGCAGGCGACAGCCTGAATTTTGTTAATGAGTAATGAGTCTGCCACAAGGAGGAATGACAGCGCGGCAGCAGCCTGCTGCATGTAAATCCCTGTGCTGCTTAAAACCCAATTTTGGATTGATATTCAGAAAATAAAAATAAAATAAGAATCCAACACTACCAAAAAAGGCAGCCAGATAAAAGGCACCTGTGCTGGTTTCAGCTGGCCGTACCGCAGGCCGCAAGTCGTGTTGCACCCAGGCGAGCGCAGTAGTCGGGACGCCCGCACGCCGCCCCGCGCGCCAGCCCGGGCGCCTTGTGGCCACGAGGCCCAGGGCTCCTCTCTCCAGCCAGGGCTCTCAACGTGGCCTCTTGCCCCAGCCAGGGACCCCTATCCAACAGGGCCCCCGCAGCAGACACCAGCACACAAACCCCACGGCACTTCACGGCGCCGCTACTGCCCGCAGGGCTTCACCTTGCCAACAGCACCGACGTCCAACCTGCCCAGCCTGCATGCAAACCTCAGGGAAAATCCACTCGCAGAAAGCAGCTCACAGCCTTGTATCGTTACACACACACGTGCAAGCAATACTCAGTTGTGCCATCTTCAGATTGGGGGCACAGTGCGAAGATGGCAATATGCAAAAAATAATTCTGCAAGTTCTTGTACCTTGGGACAGGCAGGATAGCAAGACGACTACAACATATTTACAGAACTGGAGAAAAAACTGCAAAAAATAAGATCCAAACGGCTCTGCAGAAATATCTCAGAAAATAAATCTAAATATGTGTTTCCTAGCAAATTGGAGAGAGAGGGAAAAATACCTACAAGACTATGCTAGTAACTGCAATACACTTGTAGCTGGTATACCGAGAAAGGAAATAAGTGAATCAAAGCAACACAATTTCAAGTTCCATCAGAGCAACCCCACTTGCTGTTCTTTCGTGCTGGGACAAACTGTCAGCACCTGAAACTGCACAGGTCAGTTTCCCGCTAAACCAGTCATCTTCCTTTTATCCACCTTGCACACCTGCTGACAAAGAAAACCGAAACCTCACCCTCCTCATCCTCAAGCAGCTACTAAGCCCATCGTCCCCAACAGCGTCCAGCATGCTCGAATCCCATGAGCGTTTGCCTTTATCCATTCCACAGAGATTTTTGTCCTTTCGGCCCCACTTTCTTCCCTGCAACCTGCTCTGGATTTCCAACCCTCCAGGCCTCACTGATCAGGCCAGGGCCAGCAGCCAGTCCTGCTGGCTGCATTCCCCACCTCAGAGCCTCTTGGTTTTGCAGCTCCTTTAACAAACATACAGATGGTGCCCACTTTGTCTCCCAGATATCTGTTGTACACACTCACAGAAACACAGTCAGAAAGGCACACTTAAACGATCCGATGTAATTAAACCACACGATGCATCTTTAACCTCTTACTCCTGTAAATTCTGCTCTCAGGTTCACTTTCCTGCTGTTTCACATTATTCTGTGAACTTCTCCCTCCCTCCCCACCCCCAAAAAGCAGGGGCTACCTCTCCCAAGAGTGTTTATACAACACTTAACACGCTGCTATGGGAGTACAACAGCAGCACTGCAGTAAAACCATCAATTACACTTGTTTCCGATGGCTTCGGGTTCTTGCAGGAAACGGAAATTATTAATTGAGAAAATGACAAACACTGTTTTTCCCAAGCCTGCTGCTTCTCTCCATACCAAGGGAACTGATTTTGTAGTGTTGGACAAACATAATCTTTTTCTTGCTGTGATTAAATTTACAGGACTTCTATTTGATAGCATGTTCCTTTTCCTCCTCCACAGCCTGTCAGGAAGATCCAGTTAAAACTCAGCTTTGTCTTCTCTGCTGCGCGAACATTTTTAAAAGATCACATTTTCATTATCTGCTGGAGCCTGAATTGCCCTTAGTCCATCTCATGTCACAGTGACACAGAAACCTTTAAACCTCTTCATATAAACTCTGAAAAACAGGTTAAAGAGTAATCAGTTTTAAAACGGGGGCGGAGGAGAAACTTTTAAAAGGAAGGCTTTGAAGGATCAGAAATAAAAAGTGCTTTGCATTCTTAAGGCACGCAAGACAAATGTAAGAAAAAAAACACAGTGTAGCAGTCTAAATAGGCATAGGAATGATGAGGGGAAGTGTTACTGAAATAAACACGTTTTTAACAGTTTCCTGTTCACACTGGAATACTTCCTTGATTAATCAAGGCACTCCTGTACGATGCACACGTCTGTGCAACCCCTCCATGCAGTAAGATAGCTGTTGCACAACACGCATTAAGAATCACAAACATGTTTTCGATTCTGCAGATGGTCAAAACTTTAAAGCTTTATTACTGATCTTCTCACTCAGCCACAGTTTTTTTCCCCCTTTACTGATTTCTCTGCTAGACTCCTGCTACGCGTGACCCTCACAGATGGAAAAACTTGAGCAGTGGAATTGTTAATCAAGTTGTTCTGTCCTCCTGCCAAACGGCTAAGTAGAGAACTATAGTCAAAGTCCATAATTATTCCAAAACATCCACAGCCAATACTCAGCTGCACTAACGAACTGCAGTATTCACCTACCACAAACTCCAACCCCAAAACAAGCACGGATACTTTACTCCAGCAAGCAGTGCATAGGCTGGCATCAAAGCTATCAAGAGTCTTAGCAGAAGCTTTTATTATGCTGCATGTTTTGGAAAACAGCACAGCAATCACCCTCCCACTGCCCGCCTCTGCCCAAAACTTCAACACTCACAGTAGCAAAAGAAATCCACAGTTTTGAAAGATTGTTGTACAAACATTAGAAATTATGACAAGGCCCAGAAAAGGCAAACGCTAAGCTCCAAATCTGCCAGTGCTGGACATGGTATGCGATCACTCAGTCCTTCTACTGAACCCTTTTGAATGTGCCCCACTGCTAGCACAAATTTTCCAGACCCATCTCCCTGAACCCACATGGTTATTTCTGCCCCATGATTCACACAAGGAACAGACAGCTACATACACATTTGTTATATATTACAGTATTAGGAATTTGAGTCAGTCATACAGACACACTTTTTACACAATTCTTCTGTCTTTATGTTAGAAATACTGCATGTATCACTGCATTAACAAAAATATCCACTTTGCTCTAACCATATAGGTGTCTGAAAAGTCTAATATTAATATTTAGATTAAAACAGGCTTTAATTTTTAATAAAGCCTGAATTCTAAATCTGAGGTAATCTATTCCTCTTTAAAAATCAAAGTATCAGCTTTTTTTTAATTAACTATTTTGAAATAAAGGAAATGAAACATACGCATTTAAACTTAATATGAGTTACTTGCTTTTCTCTTTGAACTAAAAGCAACTGAATCATCCATTTTTATTACAATTTCAGCCTTCACATTCTTATACTCAAGATAAAGCAGGAAACAATAAAGTTGTTTTTAGTACAAACAGTTCACATCTAACATTGTTCTTGTTCGCAACAGCACAAATAGTTCTATTTATGTGTTTTCCCAAAAAAAAAAAAAAAAAAAAAAAAAAAAAAAACCCATTGGGATTGGCCCAATGGCACAAACCTTCCATGCTTTTCTCCCCGCGTGATGAAATCCACGGGTACTAACAGAGCCAATATCATTGCAACGTTAACTTCTTTCTCTGGTTTCCTGTAAGAATATTAATGCATGCCAGTATCAGAAAATCATGTAGTATGGCCTAAAGCATGCCTATGACCTTACTGTCAATATTTAACTAACTTTAAATATAACTGAGGGTTCTTCGGTCTGAGCGGAAGGGAACATTCACAGATGGCAATGGGTAAAGAGCCAAAGTAATACAGTATTGCCCAGATGATTAAATTCAAGAGCCAAAGTAATAGAGCATTGCCCAGATGATTAAATACAGCATCTCAAAATCAAAACCACATTTGTAATTTTGCAGTGTATGAAGTCAAGACTCAGGACTTGAACATCTTCATCAAATATAGACAGTCAAAACAGATTTCAACACTGCAAGAAGGGTCTCCAAAGGCTGAGTGAAACCCTTTGATCACACATGAAGAACTTTTGAAGTCAATGCCATAATCACGACCCTACGCAGACATCTAAGACAATAAAACATTTCTGATGCTATCAGCTGTAACTCAAGTACGATGCTGAAAACCAACACAGCTTGCAAAGTCAGAGACAGACTACAAAAATATTTAAAAAGAACATTAAAAAGAAAATATGGAAATTTTGAACAAAGGCTACAGTACTCTCTCCTGTGTACCTACCTACTACTGTTGAGCTTAAACCGAACACATTGCAGGACCTACACAAACTGGTCACCAAGACCTCCCTGAAGTCGTGACGGGCACCCGCTCGGAGCTGCTGCTGCAGCACCTTCCCAGCGGCGCCTGTGCGCTCCCACCGTGAGGGCTTCCAAGGGCCTGCAGCCGGGCACTTTTCGAGATCCCTCATCTGTGGACAGCTCGGCCTCCCATCCCTCGCTGCCTTTGAAACATTTCTAGTGGCAATATTTATTTGGAGCTTGCTCATTGCTACTCTCCCAGCAATCAAACAGTTTATGGAGACAAATCCTCACAAAGCTCCCACACAGATGTACCAACACGACCAGCTGGAATTTTTAATCTTGTGAAACAAGTTTTCAGGCTCACGAAACGCTGTTTGGAACACTAATTGTGGAAGATACTAAAAACAAGCTAACAAAACAGAACTGAACACCAGGAAGAAAAAAAAAAAAAGAAGAAAAAAAACCCACTCCATAGTACAGATATTCCTCACTGCTGATATTGGCAGTAGTAGTAGTGTGACTTTTAAGCATCTCACTGCTGCTTCACGCGTGTAACTGGATATACTCCCGGAATCTGTTTTATATAGGTGGTAAGGAAATTTGACCTAATGGTTACTGCAGCCTTTAAATACAATTGTTTAACGGCAGCTAAAAATAAAAGGTGTCACAATAACACCTCATACCTCAGCCACCGAAGCAAGCAGCTCCACTGCAGAGAAACCCGTATTTTTAAAAGTCTCAGGATGACCAAGTTCGCAGATTTGGACCAGCCTGACCGATCTCGGAGCCACGTGCTCGCCTGGCGTCGGCACGAGCGCTGCACTGACGGGCATCAGGGACAGCGCCCGGCAGGGACGGCTCCGGGCCCTTCGCGGGGCTGGAGGGCACGGGGACTCCGGGCGGCTGCGCAGGGCTCACGCGAGGCGCCGCGGCCGCAGAGCCCCGACACGCTCCTCCTCGGTGAGCCCTCCCTGCGCTGCGCCCCCCGGCCGGCCGCCTGCCCAGGCCAGAGGCTAGCACAACGCCCCTGGGGACCACGAGCCAGCGCTGCTCAAGCCTGAGGGGTGAAGGCAGAGCAGAAGGCCCAAGGGACGGCACTTGCCCCAACACCAGAACCAGCAGCTTCCTCAGAGAAGCTAAGCTTGTCCCCCGGTGACAGGAGTCTCGCCCCCAAGCACACCCCAGGGGCAGCACCCTCGCCCATGGGATGGTGGTGCCCCAAGGTCCGTGCAGCCCTTCGGTGCCTTCCCTTGCAACGGGCGAACGCTAACCACGCTCCTTTCGTTACAGAGCTCCTCCACCTACGCACCCCCAGAAGGGAAAAAAGGAACGCGAGAGATTAATAAAGGACTTTTGCAAAAAGCTACCTTAGCTGATGGTAGGTAAAAAAGAACAAGTCAGTGGCTATTTTAAAGGTAGGAAATGAAAGGCAGGACAAGGAAGGCAAAAAAAAAAAAAAACCCAATCCTCTGAAACACATCACCTTTTAAATTTGTGTAACAGAAAATAATCAGGGAATTCTTTTAACACTCAAAGGTTCTTATATTTACAATCCTAGTGGCAAACTCCCCCCATTTCATGAAAGCATCGCTGTTACAAAACATGCACATATTACAAATCCTTTAATACACTGCATAAGCAAAGATACAAAACGCAATTTAAGAATGCATAAAATCAAACTGTCCATACTGGTATAAAGCTGCAAAACACAGAGAGGCCCTTGGGGTTATTTCTTGATATGGGACACCATGCAGTTGCATAGCATCCTTATTACTTAAGGGTAAGACAGGACCATATACACTTTAAATTTTTTCTCCATAATGGACTCGATCCATATAAATAACAAGTTACCATGAACTTTCCAGTTTCTTTTGTGTAGCCTTCATTAACTTTGTACAATAACCAACCAGGTCTTTCAGCAATGAGAACCATCTGTTAAAATTGCTTGGGGAAAAGGGGAGCAAAAAAGCCTCTTATGGCCCCAAAAGAATCAGCACATTAAGCTATCAATAAAGCATGCAGTGCCCATCCTTGGGAAGTTGGATGAGACAAAATATTTGTAGTAGTTAAATTCTCTATTTTGGCAGCCTTCACCTCCTCCTCACCATTTAATCAACCAGGCAGAAGCTATTACGGGTCACGGTCTTGCCTTCTGAAAGAAGTAAGATGATGAAGAAACGTACCATGCAATCCTACAAAAAACACCCTTTACATCTGTGAAGTTCAACCTAAGCCAGTCACACCATTTTTACCCTCCTCTCTTGCTAGTTCAACCCCTAACCAAACTTTAGCTGCTCAAAGTGCAGAAGAAATTCAGTTGATTTCAGTCCCCTTCAGAGCTCCCACTGCCCTAGTCTTGACAGTAATCCACAACTTTAAATAGCATATCTATGAAATCTACTATCACCTTCAGTATTTCCTCCATTTCCCCAGTAATGATTTGAAAATGGTGATGCACGGCAAAAAGTAATATTAAAAAAAAAAAAAAAAAAAGAAAACCCACAAAAAAGGGAAGAATTTTCAAGTTCTCCCCCAAATTCCACTGCTTTCCAGCAATGAGAAATCCCCGGAAATACCATATCATGCAACACCTGAGCATTACACTTGAGGATACATGACCTGAACGGACAGCATTTCCTTAAGAGCACTGCTACGTGGCCATCATGGCATGAAGTAAACACTATGAAACATGCGTGTGGGGGAGAGGAGGCAGGGGAGGGAAGATACACAGAGCATAAACATGCCCTTCCACACAGTTCAAGTCAGCAACAAGCCTCAGTTTCTGCAGAAACAGCTAGTCTTCCCACTAGCTTTAGACTTCTGTGTATCAGCCACTTTACAGCTCATGAGGCTACAATTTAGGGTGTATATGATGTTGCTGTTAAGTTCTCTAGAGTCAACACAAAAATGGCTATTTTCTTTAAAGTCCTCTATCAGAGAGACAACCTCCTTGAATAAATTGCCTGCAAGTATAATTTTGAGGTAAAATGCGCTAATGTAAATAAATAGCAACTGAACTGGTGAGGTTACGCGGGTGCCACTATGATCAAAGTCAGATTGCTATCTCCAGAACACTGCATTTGCCCTGAAATGTCATCTCAAAGCCTACCAAATGGGCAAGGGACAGCTGTGTTCCGTATAAACCTCCACACTCTAAGGAATGTAAATAAGGGATATTGTTAAAATGAAAGACCCAGTTAAAGCTTTACATTTGTAATGTTTAAAAGGTTTTCCCCTCTTTTTTGTATCTTTAATCAAAGGTTATAAATGTTTAAATGATGGCAGTTGCCATGGAAATATGCAGGCCAAGATCTCTCTGTGGGAACCTCAAAGCTTCCTTTGCCATGGAGTGCTGTGTAATGACAGGGTCACATTAACACCTTTGACTCCCCAAGCCCATTTACTGCATAGAAATTACCACAGCTGATTCCATTCGCCTTCCATAGGAAGCATTAACTACTTCTGGCTGCACTCTCCCCTTCCCCCCATACACTCCCAAATCCATTTCAGTGCTATCTTTTATACAACAGCAAATTGACCTCAAGTGCATCCAATATTCTGTGCAAACACTACACAGAAACCTGAGAGTGCAAGCACTAGGAGATGCTTCATCTGACCGAAAGCACTCTTTCCGAACCTATTAATTTCTTTTTCTGAAGCAATTGAAATAAATTTGCATTCTGGCCTACAAGATAAAATCATAGCTAGGGAAAAAAAAGAAAAAAACAAGAAAAGCAGAAGCAGCCATGCAGCTACAGGAACTAAACTCTCATAAAAGCCAACAATTAAATTAAAGAACAGAAGACAGGCTCTCAATAATGGTCACTTTTTCCCCTAGTGACCACCAGCGCTAAAGCAGGAGGATTAAAAAAAAAAAAGAGAGAGAGAGAGAAGTTTTTTTAAAATCTCAGTAGAATTCCTGAATATCAGCATGTATATTTGATGCACAATCAATCTGTGCACATGGGAGGCCTATTTCAGGGCGGATGCAAGCAGAGACCTCAAAAAAAAATCAATTTTAGATAGGCAAATTCAATCATCTGAATATTACCCTACCAGCATTCCCATATCATGAGAAAATATTTATTTTAACTTTGGGTATATATGCATTTAATACATATAACCATACAAAAACATCCACTGCATATAGCCTCTGTCATTGCATGAAGAAATTCCTCAGACACACGAAATATTCAAGATTTTAAATCTTCAGTGCATTTAGGGTTACTCAACATGTTTGAAAACAAAATAACTTCCCTGGCATCTATCCCTCCTGACAATAATTAGGCAAGCAGCATGCTGTAAATACATACACATGTTTTTAATTGCTTAATTCTTCTCGGAGATACAATTTCATCAAAAGGAAAGCTCTCAAGCCTGCAAAAAGACTTATCTCACGTATTTGTTACACAGTCCTTTCAAAACTAATTCCTGTGCATGAGAAGTTAAACGCCATTATGCATCTCACTCACCTTACAGATGATCAAGATGACCTCTTGAAGCAATATATCAATTTCACTGGCACTTGGAGTAAAAACTGAGTGGTAAATTCAGTTTGATACGGCCATGTATTTAAACTCATAAATGTATTTAAAAAAAATCAGCTACTTCAAGAGATACGGCCATTCTCTCAACTAAGACAGACAGAGACTTCAGTAGAAAAAGAAAACTAATGAAATTTTTCCCCATAAGCAAAAGACACAGATGCTTTTCAGTGGTTCTACATTTTTGTTTGATCATTCCATCAGAGGCGTTTCTCTTCTTCACTCCTGCAGTTCTGGTGTGAGAGAGAGGGCCGGTTTTCTGACACATGGATCCTCCCCTCCCAACATGGAAAGGGAGCTGTGTGTGTACGTGTATGCCTGTAGTAACTGGTAAATCCTTAGTAACTGGTAAGTTTAAACGGGAATGTCTAATTTCTTTCTTTTTTTGTCTCCATTTCAATTTATGCACTGTGTTGGAGAAAAAGAAAAGAGCATGGCAGCAAAATACATAAACAAACAAACAAAAAGGTGTTAAATCTGTGGCCACACTCTTGGCATGAGCTCTGTCATCACCGCAGCCTTTCCTGGAGCAGCCAGGAGGGCGCATCCCCAAATCCTCCCCAGGATCCATCCCCAAACGCGGCACCTTGCTCGCAAGGTCGGGGACACCGACCGCTAGCTCGAGTGGGCGCCGACTGCCTCAAGCTCACTGCAGGCAGCTCCTGTCACACTCAAACACAGACTTACACACTGAAAGGTCTCCCAAGCCACAGTAAAATGTCTGCAGAGTCAGAATTACAGAGATGACTAGGAAAATCCAAGATGGGGCTTTTCAGGGAACAGTAATAAATACTTCGGTGGATCAGGTGGAAAAAAAAAAGAAGAAAAAAAAAAGGGGGACAAAAGTCAGTCCTTTCCAACTCTATCAATTATATCAAAAAAAAAGACACTAGCCAATTTTAACAATTGGCCCAATAGAAGGTATTAACTCTTTCCAGAAACTTTGCCTTGCTTAGATTACCCCAGGTACAAAAAACAGTATCACCATTTAGAACAATAAAAAAGATTCAGAGTACAGCAATCTATTGCAGTAAGCTATTTCTGCAAAACCTGCCACAAAGCTCAGGTGAGCAAGTTCAGTGCCTTGTCTGCTTTCTCTGCGTATTTCAGCCATGCAGTTGAAACATAGAAACATTTCCAACTGAAACATAGAAAAAATGGCATCTGAAAAAGTTCACACATTACAGGATGAGGTAAGAGCACACAGAAGGATACTCTTAAAACATTATAACTTTTCACATTCTTATCAGTGCAGATTAGCCAGTAACTAGAATTCCAGAGAACCAGCCCATGCTACCCACCTCTATATGACAGTCTCAAACACCTACAAGCAAAGCAAAGGGTTATCCTTCCTAGAATCACAAGAGATAACTTGCAAACTGCTTAATTATAATAATGCATTTTACAGAGATAAATTGCCGAATTCGACGTGCCCCTGTGCAAAATTATTTTTTGCTAAGCGATGTTGGAACCAGCCAGCTCCTTCTGAAGTATTCAGACTTGAGCATACAAATGCAGCAAATCTAAGCAAAGCTAAACACAACCTCAGAACCTTATTTATGATATAAGTCCAGCGCTCACTTAAAAGAAGTCTGTATTCTTCCATCCTTCCAACACGCAGCATATTTAGAATAAGCAAGAGCTCAAACATAAATCCAAGACCTTTCACAACTCCAGATTTCTCTCCTACATCCTGCTCTGGTTTTCTGCTCACAAACAACTATAGAACATGATCTCTTTCAGTAGAAATAAGGAAAAAAAGATTAAAAAAGAATATCATACATTTTCCTATGCACAGCTTTATATGTACAGTGACAACATTCATAGAGAATCACTTGTTTATGAAAAAACAGACAACTGAACATATACATATAACATACCATCACTTGAGGGAAGAAAAATGCCCGCTTCCTATATAGGGAGAGGGAAAAACCCAGGAGAAAGACAGTTAAAGCCTGCCCTTGAACACTACTCCTAAGCAAAACATCAACTATAATCATTTTATTCATTTTCACCCCCTTCCTCCCTCTCTGGCACTATGCAATCCAAGCAAGCACACGCAGACCCAGCAGGCCAAATCCACGAGCACGACGAGCTCCCATGGTGGATCAGCTCAGCAACAAGGAGTGTTAACGAGAGCAAGGTTTTCCAGCAGGCCCATTCCATATTAATCCTACCATCCTCTTTCACGAGACTGGCCCGGTAATGCCCGCACCCACGCAGCGTGCCCAAGACTGCGTGTCGGCGCACCTGTGGAGCTCCTCACCATGCACAACCGCCCTTTCTCCCCACAAGCCCGTGCCACGCTGCACTGCCAAAGCACTCCTAGGAGAGGGGGAGAAAGTGAAACACAACCTGCAGATCCTGCTTATCCCTGCAATGAGGCCAACAGGTACTAATTTTGCTGCACAATGTTCAATCCTCTTTGGCTTGGCTCATATTTAGGCTAATACTAATTTTCTAAGAGGATCATTGGAGAAAATGCCTACTTGATAACAACCTCACTGCTGCACACAAGCAGAAAGGGGAGAAGAAATGTGGGGAGGAGAGGGAAATACAAAAAGATGAGTATTATTGCTATACCAAGATACCTGCTCCAACTTGATATATGGGTTTCATTTAGGCTTTTTTTTAAATTGTCCTTAGAAAGACTTTATCTGACTATATCTATAGTCCAAATGTTCGGGTTTTTCTCTTCTTCAGGTAGCATAAGAGCACATCCTTCAAGTAAAGACTGCTGCTTTGTGCTTTAAAACATTTACTCTCCGAAGTTTCACAATCGCTGCACTCTATACAAACAATTCGCATGTCCTCTCATTAAATATGTATATATTCTTAATTACATTGCTGCAATTTGACTGTTCTCCCTCCAGTGGCACATTAGAAGTACTTTCCTTATTAAAAACGAGCTCCGTTTTTATTCACAGCATTTTCAGAAACCTGTTCACACCGTCTGAGGCTTGTTGCAGTGCTGCCGGACACGGGGTGGGGAGAGAAGGGGGAGGCAAAGAGGAGTCCGGACACTTGAGACAAGCAAGAACAGAGCAAAACTGCCTCCTAGATAAGCCACAATAATACGCCTATTTAGACAACTAATAACCTTGTGCATAATTAAAATTTTCTGCATACATAAAAGACACCAGTGGGGTTTTTTGATTGTTTTTTCCTCCCCAGAACACAATTAAATGCTAGACCCTATTTTGCCAATTCAGAACAGCAAGACTTGTAGCTTTTCCATCAAGAAGGGTGGTGGCATCGGTAGGTAAAGAAGACAGCCTGAAATACTAGGTCCTACTTCTGGTTTGTAACTAGCTGTAGTCTTAATTCTAGTAATTACTAGCTAGTAATCTTAATTCTTCCCTTTCTTCAGATCCTCCAGAAAAGACGACAGAACCCTCCTAAGGGAGGGCAAACAACCGAAACAGCCTCCATGCGGCCGAGCCCCACTGCTCCCGAGCGCAGCTACACCAAAACGCAGGAGGACACAAACACCCGTGGCAGGAGCCGAGCATCCTCCTCATGCTCGGCTCCTCATGACAGGAGCACAGGCAGGCTCCTCCACGCATGCAACCGAGACCCGAGCTACAGGAAAAACAAACTCTGCAGCTGCTTCACCCTCCCCAACTCAAGGCCCTGCTGAAGCATGAGGGACCTTCTGCTATTTTTGATGCACTTCATCTGCGTACTCAGACACTCTACAGGACTGGGCAAGGTCAGGTGAGGGAGGCCTCATGGAATGGTTTTGCCAGCAGAGAAACAACAGGTTAGAAAGGGGGGAAGGAACGCTTCAGAGGAGGAAAATCAAATAAAACAGCCAGAAGCGGTTGCCAGCATCTTATTTATTATACAACTTCCCAACCAGCTGACCACAGCGCAGCTGCTGCGTACGAACAGCAGAGAACGCCCCAAAACTGTTTATCGTCACCACAGCAATGAAAACCTGAGTTCTGATTCAAAAAACTCGCAATAAAGTCATTTATGAACAGGTGTGCAAATGTACCTTCAAAAGGTACTAGATTGGGGAATCTTGGTTTCTGCTCTTTTTGTTGTCACCTGCAAGTCTCTATCCTCATTATTGCATGGTACTCAGAACACATGGCTGTTTTGTGTACTTTTCCAGAAATAAACCACAGTGAAAAATACTCTGGATCACATCTAGAAGCAATTAAACTGCAGTTTGGGAAGAAGCCTGGCAGATTAGCATCTATTCACAAAAACCACTTTGATGGTCACGTACCTTCAGAAATTACTTTTTAGCTCACTTAAACCCTAGATCCATCAAGAGTAAAGCACAAGCACGCACTTATTTACACACGGTCTTTTGTGAACGACACAGCACGTGCACACATTGCATCTAATGACAGACGGCCAGGCCAAGAATTAATACTGGCACGGCTGAAAGCAACCTTCACTTGCTTCAACTGCAATACAGCATCTAAGGTAATACACACCAGGCACATCTGCACCCGGGCTTATCCAGACCTACGTACCTGCCCTGCTGTGAAACAAACTCACTCACGGCACACGCTGATATCAAACGCTTCATCTTTTGCATCCTCCCTGCCAGCTGCTATGGCTTTTTGCTCCTTAGAAACGGGCAGGGACCTGTTTTGGGAGGCAGGACTGCAAGCAGCCTTTCGCAAACACGCTCTCGTAGTCCTTGACCGCTGCAAAGGCGAAGAGCACAAAAAACAGTTGCTTTTGGGGAGGACAAGGGCAAATTTGCTCTTTTTGCCGAGGAATCCCAACAGAGACAAACTTAATATGTCAGTGCAGATCCACATTTGCTAAACTTGTGTTTTCCCTCATCGGGAAGCAACACATGCAGAAACCTCTTTCCTCGCCACTCACCCGTTCTCCCGTTCCTCTGGCATACAGTGGGGCTGCCCACGCCACAACTCTGCTCCCGCGGCACAAAGCACCGGTCCGACCCCTGCTCATCCCAGCAAGGCACCATCCGGCACACGGGGACCGCGGCGGGGCCCTGCTCTCCCGCGTCCCTCCCGCCAACAGAGTTTGCAAACGACACTCCCGCTCCCCAGCAGCCTCCCATCCGCAGGCCACGGAGTCAGCAGAGCCCTGCGCGGGAACACTTGCGCAACTCTTTTCTATTAGAAAGAAGGCCTGAAACAGTTAACTAAGAAACACCGTACCCAAAAGTTAGCATGAGCTCAGTGGCTGCCTCTGACCTCAATGGCTGTAAAAGCAGAAACAGCCCACAGCCAATTTCTGTAAGAATTTAATTAAAAAAAAAAAAAAAGAGCGAGAGAGAGAGAGACTTTACTACCATATTGATTTACAGAGCACATTAGAACTACTTGGGTCTAATGACTTAAAGGCGACGCTTCACTCGAGCAAGAGGGATGTGACAGCAAAGACAGGAGGCCAGGGCAGAACAGGAAAGCAGTTTTGCATAAACCGAGAGGCGCATTCGAAAGAGCCGTGCACACAGCAGGGCTGCCCGGTTCACCCCCGCTCGGGCCAGGCTCCTTTCCCGCTCCCTCCCCACGGCAGCCCGACACAGGCGAGGGCTGCGGCGTGCGGCTCACCCGACCCCGACGCCTCCTCCGCGCCGAGGGGCTGGGACCCACACGGGGCCGGGCCGCCCCACGCACTCGGGGCATCAGCCGAGGGCCCGCACCGCACCGCAGCGGGGCGGCACGGCGGGCACCCGGGCAGCTCTGGGGCACTTCACCCACCTCCTGCGAGCTCAGCACCTTCACGCAGACCCGACTCAGACCCTCCCGGCAGCTGAAAAACAAAGCGGCTTATAACAGCTCCCCAAAACATACGCGGCCAGTTTCCAAACAGCATTCACTCAATGAAAGGCCGTGTCTCCAAGCGGACAGAAGCCTTTATGGAAGTGCCAAGATACTTTAATTGCAATTTGCAAGCTGCCTGGCACTGCGAAGCAAACCAAGTCCCTCCCCAGCTCTCAATGAAGACGTCTCACATCCATATTTACCGGGATTAAAAAAAAAAAAGAAGGGAAAACCCCACGGCAGCCGAGGCCGCGGCCGGCTCACTGCCCCGGCCGTGCTCTCCCGGCGGCGGCGCCGGGGGCTGCGCGGGCGCAGGTGCCGCGC
>JAUBNY010000696.1:1662821-1683010 GCA_032275445.1 Crypturellus soui | reverse complement strand
GAAACTACAGCTCAGTATATTAGTTTTGTTCTCATGAAAATGTGACTTGCATCTCCAGAAAGACCAAGGCTAATGAGGGTTTTAAAACAGAGTCACGGCAACACTAATCACTAGAATTATTTTAAATCGCATATTTTTCAATCAAACCGTTAATGTGCTGGTGATGAAAAAATAAGAAACCAGAAGAGTAACAAAGTTGTTCTTTTGTTAACGTAGGAAAAGCAAAAGTAACATATGACAGCAATAGATCGAGTCATTTACTTCCTCTAGTTCCTAATTTGGCTGTACGAGTGAATAGCCTATACCAGTCTCTGTTAATAATGGGTGAAGTGTTTGCCTCTTATCATGCAGCATATTTGTTTACTTCCACACATGACAGTTTACTAGGGTAATAGTGCTTAAATGGTCAGGTTGGTTTTTACACATAAAGCTGAATTACCCAAGTAAGATTTGTAGGTTTTGTGTCTGGTCCCGATAAGCAAATAACATTAACTTAATGTATATATTTCTTGTAGATTTTGCTGCCCTCCTGCTTGGAGTAATCTACTACATCTACAATACACGGGCCACTGAATTCCTGTGAACACTGGGACAACCAGGGACCTGCCAAATGAGAGGTCGTCAACGGAAATGCCCCATGAATAAAACATGAAAGCGGACTCCTGTTCTCTCCTTCCATGCCCTCGTTGTCCTTTTTTTTTTTCAGTGTGTTGGTTCGGTATTTCTGTGCTGGCATCCTTTGTCCTTCTCGCTCTACAGGAATGCACAAATCTGATGCAGCTCACTGCCTGAGCTGAGTTGCCCTAAAAACAATCTCTTTGCTGAGGCTAAACCAGGTCATGATTCCCCAAAGTGTGGAGTTACACAGTCATTTTTTTCCTGCCCTACAGTAAGGCTTTACTTTCCACCAGTTGCTCATCTTAAATTTCTTTTTTTTTTCTTTTTTTCACATGAAGAACAATAGCAGGGGTTCCAGTTGCCTCACTATTATAAATTAAATAAAAGGACACCCAGTACAGGAAAGGATGGGATTTTCTAAGATGATATGAGTAATTTGTAACTAACAAAAACCTCTTGGGAACACAGCTTTCTGTTCCAGAGAATGAGAAACAGGCAAATAAAGAATAGGGTGAAAGGGATAAAGATCAAGGATATTCTTTCACAAGAGATTTATAAAGACATAAAAGATCACTTTAAGCTCATGGAAATTAAAGAAAAATGTATAGCTTTTCTATGCCTTGCATAACTAAGTGAGTCAAAGTGCAAAATGTAAAAATTCACAGCTGTGTCTCTCCATTCCCAACCTCGCCACAAAAACACATGGCAAAGGCTTACGACTGTGCAGTTTACATATGTGCTTCCTATCCATTATCAAAACGATACACAACCTGCCTCTAAAGAACTTGATACTTCCAGGAGCCGAGCTTTCTGGCTACCTGCAAAGAATGGAGTTTTAGCTGTCTAAAATATTGGCCCTCAGAAGTACTTTATTATTTTCTCTGCAGAACTATCCAGTCAGGGAAATCTGAAAAAGGGAAAAAATCTAAGAAGAAGAGAAGGTCAAACTTCTGTTGTAAAACCAGTTGGATTTTCTTTTATATATTCCTAGAAATTCTCCATTGGTCAAAATCAAAATGATTCACAAGGGGGTAATTTCAGTCATTCTTGTAGTTAAATATTTGGTTTGGGCTTTAAAACCATCAAGAGATCCTTAACCTGTAGGGCTTATTCGGAAACTGTGGTTAGTTTTGTTATTAAACACTAAAACATAGAAAAATCCTGAAATATAAATAAGTCTGATTAAACCATTTGTCTGGGAGCAATTTTCTCTATTGACTTTTGGTTTTGAGCTGGTAATACTTTCAAATTAAGAAATCTTTTCTAGGACAAGAGAAAAGTCCAAAATTACAATTTGTCCTCTGAGCATTACAGCACGGCAGATAGTAAGTAATAACAGTAAAAGCCTATTTGTTACCCACATCTGTGTTACATGATTTCATGACAACGTGACACTGCAATGGGGCAAAGGCCGCTGCAGATGCAGGGTTTTGCCAGCCACCAGCCTGGCCATCATTACTAATGTATATGCTTAAGCTGGTATAATTGTTAGGTAAAGTCTATTAGCCCTGACTGTAGTTCACCGGGCTCCATCTGTTTAATATGCCATTAAACGGGCTGTTACCAAAATGACCCGTTCTCCCTTCGCAGTTCCATTCCCGTTAGCTGTCATGCACTGGCACTAACATCTGAGGCTGCACAGCCAACTGGAGCAAGGAATTGATCCAGCGGGAAGCTTCCTTGTCTTAGGAGGAAAAAAAAAGAAGGAAGGAAAAGGAAGAAAGGAGGGAAGGAAAGAAGGAAGGAGAAGAAAGAGTTTTGAGATAGATGCCTTAAAACTCATTGCTGAGTTGCCTGACTCATAACCTCAATCAGGAGCTCTTAGCTGCAACTTGCCTATCTGATGACTAATGGAAGAGGAGGGGCACAGTGATATTTACCCCTCATTTTATTTGATCAATGTTTTGTTAATTCTAATTATCTTACAGTAGCAGAGATAAGAAAAAAAGGTTGAGAGAAGTGTCAACAAAAGAATCAGTAAGGACACTATCAGCTGGTAACCCCTGTTGTTTGCTTTGGCTTTAGGAGTGAGAATAGGTAGGGAAAGAACCTCTAGTAGAAAGGAAAACACTTTTTCTAAGACAAGACCAAAAAGGAAAAACGGAAAAAAAGAAAGGATCAGCGGAAAATATATATTTTTAATGTATAAATACTCAGCAGGGCTTGTTATTTATGTTGCTCACATGTAAAAATGCATTTTTGCCCTGCTATAAGGAGAAAGATAATGAAGCTTCTGTAATTATGAGCAATAAAGAAGATTCACCTTCAGACCTGTTATTGCTCTGAAGCTGCTTCCAAGGCCTGTGTTTCTGGTTATCATGGCAATCTCCGGGGCTGGTGCTGGCGTTGGGGCAGGCCTGGAGCTCTCACCTGGCTGACCGGCTGCAGGACATGCCCAGAGGCAGCCCTTTCGGAGCGAAGCCCCCGGAGTCACCCAGCGGCTGCTGCAGTAGGTGTGCAGCCTACTTGTGTTGCATTTACTCGTTTATTGGCAAAGAACTACGCAATCTTGCCACAAAGCATAAGCAAATGGTATTTGTTGCTCTCCATGTCCACTTTTATTCTGTGATCTTGCACCTGAACAAATAGTTCAACCGAAGACGGATTTCAGGGATTGCTATCATTTGGGAGATGATCTCCAGAGGTCCCTTCAAACCTCAACCATTCTGTGCTCCCGTGATCATATCAGTTCCTTGCAGTCACCACCACACCTTGGACAGACCCCTCTACCCTCTCTCAGGATGAAATCATGCTGATTTGAGGCAAGCCAGGTGCTGCTGTTGCTCCCTTCCCTGGTCCAGCATCCATCCGTCACTTTCCCATGATGAGACATCCCAGGTCGGTCCCTTGAAAATCATTTTATACATTGTGCACAAGAAAGTCTGGTATGAAACAATGCAAGATCAAATTCAGGCAACAAAAAAGCAGCTCTTTTTTTTCCTTTTTTTTTTTTTTTTTTTTTGTGAAGGAAAGAAGAAAAAAGCCAAACCTAAATGCAAACAGGCTAAAGTGTCTGCAACAGTAACAGTAAGAGCCCCTTTCTCAAATGCTAAGTGATAGATCTTTTAAAGATTAAGCAGGAGTCCCAAGAGGGGGGTTTGATTGCCCATTTGTGAAGCAAATCACCAGTGATAGGAGCTCAAGAAATGTCCTGATTCTGTAATAGATTAGGATGCAAAGCCACATAATCTCCAACTTCAGATACAAGGCACTGGTAACTTGATGTTGACTGGAACCATGGTTTTTGTTGAAGTTTCACAACATTTAAATCATTATTCAGTGTTGAGTGGTTATTTTGCACATAACAGCAGTTTGAGGTGCTGCCCCTGCCTTCTGCACCACAGCAAGCCAAGGAAAAGCCCGAGCTGATGCAGAGGAACAAAGTCTTCAGCACTGGAAAAAAAAAAAAATACAGCCACAGAGAACAACTTTGGTGATCCTACCCTTCTCATCAGGACTGGGAAAAATCTTTGCAAGATCAACCACTTTCAGGGGACATGGATTTGTTTTTAATGTTTAGCTGAAAATCTACTTAATAAAAAATATAAATACTGTTTTTTTTTTAAGTAAGTGTATCTAAATACTGATAAATATAGTGTGGGATTTTTGTCTATGTTACAGATACTCCTCTTGATGTTTCAGAACAAGTAAATTAAATTAACAAATCAGACGAGATTTTTCATTGTGGTATGCAGTCAGCATTGGTTAAAAATCATAGGAATCTGTCTGAACCAGGTTATATGGGCTGGTATAGACAAATGAATGCACTGCTGTGCCCAACGCGTGGGGCAGCGGGCTGCCGCGCCGCCTGCCCCACGCCGTCCTCGCGCTACACAGGCCTCATGGCAGCCTCTGCCACCACCTTCCCTGGCCCTCACACCCCGCTCGGCTTGGTGGGGACCAGCTTTCGCCATCGACAAAACGCAGTCACGGACACGCGGTCAGCAGGAGCATTTGTCCTGCTTGTTTCATAACCTGAGTGGAGGCAGGACACGCTCTGGGGCTCGCAGAGCACCCAAATGTACCCAGCGAGCAGAACTAATCCACAGTAGGAATTAGCTAATGAGCGAGAGAAGGAGAAATACAACCTGACTTTTCACTCCCCGTCGCTGTGCTAACAACAGCTCGGAAGCAGTTGCAGGAGCTGCG
The DNA here is from genome assembly GCA_032275445.1 of Crypturellus soui. Lineage (NCBI taxonomy): Eukaryota > Metazoa > Chordata > Aves > Tinamiformes > Tinamidae > Crypturellus > Crypturellus soui. Next base: position 1,678,243 of record JAUBNY010000696.1, on the reverse strand, counting down.
ATTTGCATTGCTCGGTCGTGTTTATACACGCTGCTAAACTGCTTTCAGTGCTGGCGGAGCTACACCCAGCACTGACACCCATTGCAAATGCAGGGTTTTGTGAGGCGGCGCAGCAAACGCAGAGCCCTGTGTGCTGGGGCTCGTGCCTTAGCTGACAGAGCAGCTCACGTTGCAGGGAGCTCCTCGCTTCTTTCTCTCTGCAGCTTTTAAGGCTGAAGACGATTGATCATTCAGCCCTCACCCTGCGTGCCGCGGAGGTGAGAGCATCTGAGCCAGGGGTGCCGGCAGCGAGGGCAAATGAGAAGCAACACGATTTTTCCTGGAGTGCAGTGCAGGTAATCTGATTTGAAGATCGAATAAAGATGGCAGGATGCAACTGCTTCCTCCCAATCCCAATCGCAGCCCCACGTTTTATGGTGTGGGAAACCTGTATGGATGTTATTCAAAGAGCCCCAAATTGTTTCTTGCACTGCTGCTTTGAAGCAGGGGAAGTCGTTTTAGGTGATTATCTGTCCAGTGCCATTCACAGACATGAAAGCCACATACAAATGCATATGCACCTATATGCATACCCGTTGTGCAGGATTGCTATTCCTCTCTGATAGGAAACCTTTTGCTTTCAAAGCGCCAGGGAGCTCAGGCGGCTCCTGAGCTGGTATCTGCAGCCTCGTAAATAAAGAAGGGCTTTCGCACAGTAAAATAAGGCACCACAGAGCTCGAGGGAACGATGGTTTGATTGCTGGTTTCTAACCCCCGCGCTGTGGAGCCTGTAAGCCTGCAAACGAGCGCGTGCAGGAATTGAGCACATTTCTATACGTGTGCAGGCGCTGGCAGCGCAGGAGCTGTTTAAATCCCCGGTGGGTGATGGACGAGGGACCGCTCGGCTGCTCTTTTACGACCCCTCTCAGCCTTGCAGCTCCTTCCCCACGAGAGCTCAGCGCCACCAGCCATGGAGCTCGCCTGCTTTTGAGGGTACCAATAAGCCAATAACCCCGTTGGCTTAGCACGGTCAGAGTAATGGAATTGCTTACAGCAATCCTGGCTGCTGTAGCCAGCGCCCTCCGCCTCCCTTTGGAAAATAATTTTCCTGAATGCGACTGTCCTCAAAACTGCATAATACCAGCTCCTTCCTCCTGCTAGCTTGTGTAGTGATGTAGTAATAAAAGCCCTTGTTTCCTTTTTTTTTTTCCTTTTTTTTCCATTAAATAAAGTACCTCACAAAGCCAAAACGTCAATTCTTTTAATGGTACTAAAGCAAAAGAGCAATAGGTTTGGCTCTGACCTCCCGGACAAGAGCACTGGCTGCACTTGACAGCGCAGAGGAAAGGGAAGGAGCAGACATAAAGCTGTCACAGGCTCTCCATCACGCGCCGCACTCAGACCCAAGATCATCTTCCTGAATGGAAACACGATTACTCTCCCTCGCTGTTTATTGCCAGCCACGCCGGTTCCCTTCCGGTACATAAAACGCAGCAAGTTCCTCCCTGGAGAGGTTATAACCTAAGAGAAACCCTTCCAAACGCTGACATGGATGAGGCTGAGGACGCAGCTCCGCTCCCGAGGCTCCTGCCCCATCTCTTGTGCCGGGTGATCCCTGAGATATGCCGCTCAGGTTCCCCCTTTCCCCAAAGCCCATCCTCGCCCGGCTGGCGGCGGGGATGCCAGATGGTCTCCTCCCTGGAGCAAGCCGCGGATTCAGGCGGTGCTGCCGCCAAACGCTCCGTGTCACGAGGCGCATCCGAGCGCGCTTTTGTCAGCACTTCTGCTCATCTCAAGGATGAGCACGAGGAAGACAGGCCGCACAGGGAGGATCAAGGGCTGACGATGACTAAGGAGTTAATTAGGGAAGTCTGGAGCACTCAGGATCTCGCTGGCTCCTGCTGGAGGCCACGCGGGGAAGGTGGGTGTGAGAGCGGGGCCCAGACCCTGTCCTGGCGCTCCGGGATCCTGGAAAACCCCGTCGAGCCCTGCGAGAGCCACCCGCCCCCCCCAGCCCTGCGCACGGCCCCGGGGGCCTCCAGCCTGCTCGGCGGCTTCTTATCGCCCGCTTTCCCACCTCGCGGGAGTTACTGCTCCTCGGGATGCAGGAAAGCTTCCCAGGCCACATCCCCGCCATCCACGCTGCTGTTCCATGGAGATACCGCGTCCCCGACGCCACCGCTTTTCGGGAGCATTTTCATTTCTCAAGTGCAGTGTTGCAAAGGGAAGGTGCAACCCGGCACAGAAATCGATGGGCGCTCATAAGCAAGCTGCTCTTCGGGAAACTTCTTGGAGACTGACCGACACAAGGATACATCAAGGGAAACGGCGCTGCGATCGGTTTTTGCAGAAAGTGGTCACATTATGGTAGTATTCATTATTTATGTGGCACCAAAGAGCACTAAGAATGACTTGGCACTACCCAAAACTCATTGCACACATCCTGCCTGTGAGCACAACCACGGCTCCAAGCAGAGTTAATATTACAGGTATCTCCACTTAGTGCTTATGCAGAGGAGGAGTATGTTTAACCTTTTAGAGAAAGAGGTACTGGAGGATCTAGAAAATAATGGCCAAAATGGTTATTCTGGATTTGTCTTTCATGGAGAATGCATGTGACCAAAAAAAAGAACAAAACTCATTTTTCCTGTTATACAGAAAGGATAACATTCCAGGTTCAGCAGAAGTGACTTCTTTTTTTCTGGAGCAGCAGTTCAGTGCCATATTGATAGGAAACATCTCCATGGCACACGTTTGCACAGACTTCTGCTGCTATTTGTCTGCCTCCTGGACAGAGATATACAGAGTCTGTGGAAAGTCTTGGGAAGGTTTCCTTTTTCCCTCCAAGAACTTGATCTCTGTAAGATCAGGCTGTAAGGGGAAACTTCCCTCAGAGGTTTTTGGTGCTTCCTCTATGAAGGTCGCCCAGAAAGATCCTGACAGAGCAGCTTTTGTGAAGTTGGTTATTTTCTGAAATTTTGGCACTTCTGGTCTTGGCCGCTTCCCCCAGAGGCAGTGGGGAGAACACAGATAATGTGTGACCTGTCTGTGGCAGGCACTGCTCCTTGCCCAGAGCTCAGCTGGTTCCTTCTGGGCTGAATCGGGAAAGAACAAAGTCTACATTTTAAGGAAGTTGTTGGAGTAGACGACAACCCTAGGAGGAATGAAATGGTTAAAGAACTGATGGCTGTGACTTACATAAGCCCCAGGGCTTATGATACAGTGGCTGCAGATACAAAAAGGAAGAATAGGAAGGGAGAGACTGATGTCCTCATGGTAAAGTGGGCGCTGGAGGTGTGAGAAGCTCTGTGCCAGTGCCAGCGCATGAGAAAAGGCTCCGCTTGCCTTCAGCGTGGCCGCTGATGCTGTGCGCGTCCCCTTGCCTCTCACCCTGCCCCTCGGTGCGTCCGGGCCGGGTGGGACCTCCCAGGGCTGCACAGAGCAGGGCAGGGGTCCGGCCGCAGGGCGTGAGGAGCTCCCGGGCCTGGGCCACGGCTGGAGGGCAGGGGAAAACACAGAGCAGCGGAGGGAGGAGGCTGGGAGGAGAGGTCATTTCTATATTTGAACTGTGCCTGCCTGCAATTTATTTTTATATAGTAGCCAGCCGCATGCGTTTGTTGTGCAGCCAGATAGGCTGCACACCAATATGTTCCTAGCAGAATTGTGAGCTTTGCTCATTCTCTTGTTTGAGGCATTAGCTGAAAATCCTTCCTCACTGTACAATGTCTTCCTAACCATTTAATGCTTTATTATTAAGCACGGGGAAAAGGGGGGGGGGCAAAAGCTGGGTGCTAAAAAATATATCAGCTCAGTTTTAACTGAGCAGAGCAATGAAAATATAAAATGTGACATAGCAGATTATCAGATCTGAATCTCCAAGTACAACTAAAATGGTTACACTTAAGAAGGTGTTAGCAGCTTGTGGTGCTGTCCAGAGCTCAATGTTAATCACACCTAACAAACACATGTGCTTTTTTAATCTCAAGACTCATTATGATAAAATTAATGCTGTCAATATGGGAAAAAAAAAAACATACCTCCCTAACCACTCTTGCAGAACTTCAAAACCAGCCTTTTCTCAAAGCAAGTATTAATCTGCAGCAGGGCTGAGCAGCGTGTTGGCTGCTGCACGAGCTGAAAGTCTCTGTCTTTAGAGGTTTCTCCCCTCTTGCTTCCCATCTGGCCTCAGAGTGCTGTGGAATGGGGCCATGAAAGGATATCAAACGCAAAGTAGGGCTTGAAGTGGGGAGGTAGCCATCAGTTAGATGAGAAGTGCACAAAACCTGGGGAAATCCAGGGAGATTTCCTACCCTGAATTGCACAAACCAAACGCCCTCGGGCTAAGGAAGCTTCTGACGGGAGTGCCAGATTATGAATCCCCAAATATCAAGGCAAAGGCATTGCATTCACTTTTGCTAATGAGCACAAACATGAGCACAATCATTGGGAAATAAGGGCTGGTGTTTCAAAACAAACAAAAAACCGAGGTGAAACCCCAGAAGTCTCTCCCCTGGCAGGACCTGTCCGCACAGGCTGCTAAATCCCAGCCTGCAGCTGCTTCCTGCTGGGCGGCCAAGGCAGAGCCTGCCCTGCTCCCAGCCCTGCTCCCACGGAGCCCCCTTTTCCCGGGATCCAGCCACCCCATGAGTGTGGCTTTGAACCTCCTGCCACCACCCTTGGTCTTGGGCAACACTGGATGAAGGGACACGGGTGACTTTTTCCTCTCTGGCATCTCCCTCTTAGGAGATTTAGCTCATGCCCCTTTTTGGGTCCCTCCTGGATGTTGGCCCAACTGACCTGTAATGGATATTCTGTGCTCCCACCTCGTCTTTTATTTCCCTCTTTGCTACTGCTGCTGTCCACAGCCAAAAAAAAAAAAAAAGTCCTAAACTTGGAGCATTTTCTTTTGTGCACTGAAGTACCCCGGCCTGACACTTACTCACCATCCCCGCAGCTGCCTGGAGCATCTCTCTGGGACGCTGCCGCTTATCCTTCTCCCCAGAGCAGGCGCTCGCATGGCCCTTACGAGGGGATTGGGAGGGACTTTCTCTTTTTCCGCTCCCCTCTTTTTTCACATTCTCCCCATGTTGTGGCGCGGAGCTCAAGTAACGCTGTTTTGGCTCCCTCCTTCACATGCCGTGGTGACTCACATGGTCTCTTCAGAGGGCACATTTCTTGCCCCTGCCCGAGACGTGCTCCACAGCCCTTCTCCTTCCAAGGAGAGCAGGCCCCTGGGAAGCGCAGCCTGACAGGCTGGGCACTGGGAAGCGCGTCCCGCTGAGCCAGGCCCCGGGAAGCGCATCCCACCGGGCCGGAGCTGATGCCCGCGTGGGCAGCGCAGTGGCCGCTTGGCCGTGCCCGTCGGCACGAGCCCCTTTCCTGAGGGCTGGGGTGGGTAGAGCCGAGCTGGCTCGGGGCCGCCCCAAGACTCTTCCTAATAGTCAGTTCCCAAAAATTCTTGAGCTATGTGTTGGCACAGCTATATACCTGCCTATCTTTATGTGCTGTTAGAGAGACACGTGGCCAGGACCCTCAAATGTATATTTAAATAGCTACATATATATGTTTAAAATTGTTGTGCAGTTTTGGTAGATTTAAAAATATCTCTTTGTGGAGATCTAATGATAACAGTTTGAAGATTTAGCATCACTTATATGAAATTTACCTCCACTAAAATAGATTTAGGAATTACTTACTGCACTTAGCATTTGTTTTTCTTTAATTTCTTTGCCCTGCAATGATTTAACTGGGAACAAAACCTACTCCAAGCTGCTCCCTATTAAACTCGGAAGGTTTTTCACCCCCCCACACTCCTCTGCCGTTGCTTATCTGCAGAGCAGCCGCAGACCCATTAGCCCAAGTGGAGCTGACGTGATTCACCAGCACATCAAAAGAGCAGCCCTGATCCTGTCGCTTTTATTACCGCACCTTGTCTCAGGGATCTCCAGCTCCGCCGGGGCGGCACAAGGAGGGCCCCTTATCGCCTCCCTGCCTTTCCCTCTGCTCCCAGCGCAATCGGAGCTAGCGATCGGAATAGCAATGCTTCACCTCCGAGGGAATGTGAGCGCGGGCCAAGTTCCTCCCGGCAGGCAGGGAGAGCGGTTCGGCGGCGCTCGCTCCTCCTCCCCTCCCCGTGGATTCACCAGATGGCACCAGGCGGTGGCATTTGGAGCCTCTGCTGAGCACAGAGGCAAAGGCTGGACCGCAGGGGCGCGTAGGGACGCGTGGCCCACCAGGAGCAGCTGCGGGGGGTTTCCGAAGGCTAGAGCTGCCTTTCCACCTCGGTCGTAAAACAGGTGAAAATCACGTTGCAACACACCTGAAGCCCCGCTGCGTGAAGCAAGCCATTCTCAAGGCCATCGTTCACTAGCAGCCAGCTGTGCTTGCTTTAGTGGGAGAGGATGCCCTGCCGGGCATTGCCGCTGCAGGAGCTCTCAGCTGAGCTCCGCACGAGCCCCTTCGGATCCAGCGGACGGAGGTGGGAAGCCCTTGCGGAGCCTGAGTCGACCAGCTCAGCCGACTGTGGCGGCCGGCACCCGGCACGGGCCGCCCCGCTCCCGGCGCTGGGGCGATGCCCTCGCTGCCCCCCTCGCCTGGACAGTTTGTGCTTTCAAAGGTTTTCCGGCCAGATGTGGAGCTGGCAGCTGCGCAGCGGCCGTCAGCAAGGCCGTGGCCTCCTGGAGGCCCAACGGGCGCCCCCGCCGGGGCGGCTCGTTCCTCCAGATGTTCCTAAGACACGTGCCACATGCCGACGTCCCAGCCTGAGCGGCAAGCAGAAGCGGTGGCTTTGAAAGGCACACGAAAACACCTCCCGCTGCTCCAGCTCAGCTCCCAGCTGGATCACCACGGACACAGGCCTCCTTCTTCCCTCTGTAGCTGTCCGGATGCAAGCACCTTCACCAGCGAGGTCCTTCACCTTCGCTCCCCTGGGCGCTTCTGGATGCCTGTTTCTCATGGATGCTCCCATTCCTCATGGGCTTATTTACCCATTACTCCCACTGCCTGTAGCGCTGCCCTTTAGGGATCATTTTCAGCTTGCATTAACATACTATTTGCCCTCCATAACTAGTGGACCGTTGGATAAATGCAGAAATAAGGATTAGGCCAATTGAGCATTTGTCCTTTAATCATATTCCTGACACCAAGTGGTTGACAGAACATTACAGAAATGACACAGTAAAGCAACATCGACATTTAATATTCACAGCACCACAGAACGGTTGAGGTCAGGAGGGCTCTCTGGAGATCACTGAGTCCGATATTCTTTATTACTAGCCGTCAGATCAGCTTTCTCGCTAAGCTAAACCTTTAGCAGTATGTGTCCTTGCTTCCTGGCGTGGTGTGAGGGGAGGTGTCGGGTCTCCTCTCAGGAATACAGCTATGTGCGCTAGCTCACTTAGCATGCTGCCCTGGTTTCCATTACACGTGCGTTATCGTGCCACCGCTTCCATGTAGCTGGCAGGGACTAAGTTGGCAAATATATTGGAAAAGACAGCTTGACATTACTAATATAGGATCATTTTATTCTATTAAACATCTCCTACACTTTTCAGGCATTTCTGACTGCCAGAGGCTGATGGCTCCCAGGGTTCCACTCCTACAGGAACCCCATGACCTCTCCTTTGATAAAACAAATTGTTATATACTTAATTCATTTATCTCTAAGATTCAAAGGCTTTTCGTTTTATAGCAGCCCTGACAGCTTTTAGTTAGGTCTTCCAAGAGCATAACTGGTTGGGTTGTTTACATGGGATTGTGAGAAGCCTCGATAATCAGATCATCTGTAAAACGTTAAAATCCAAGCTTGAAATTGGGATGAGCAAACCTACTCTTCAGGTTGGCTTGGTTGTTTCAAGATCATTTTAATTTTTTCAAGACCAGTCTTAAGAAAAGGTTGAGGATTTTCTGCTTATTCTACAGTGATTGAGGAGTAGGTGCTCAGGGCCAGGCAGGAGCAGGCCTGAGAAAAGAGCAATTTTAAGTGCTGAATGCCAAATTCATCCATCCTGTAACTCAGCTGGAACTGAGCTTGCACCGCAGATTAGTTTGGCTCCCAGACAGTAAAACAAGAGAGCTTGTCAAGACAGAAATACACCAACGTGCAGTGTGAGAGAGGCCAAAGTACAAGTTAAAACACATCTCTCTGGCAGCCAAGACTACTATATAATTATTTGAGAGTGCTATTGTGCAGAGCCTCACTAAACAGGTCTCTTTCATTTCACTTATTAAATACAGCTAGTCCCATGACTGGGCTGCGAGCAGCTTCATAAAATGCAAGGCCTGCTCGTGAGATCTGATTTCTCCTCTCCTCCGGGCCTCCCAACCACGTCCTTTTCATGTTCTGAGGCAAGCGCAGGCAGCTAATCCTGTATTACCTGCAGTTATTAAATGCTCTGCTTCTATGAAATTAGCTTCCCTGACTGCAGCTCTTCGTTCGGTCAACATCCTCAGTCTCTCTTGGGTTGTGTCAGCAGACGGGGCCCTCTGAGGCCTCCCGAGTGTCTGTCCAGGAGCTGTCTGTCCCCTACAGATGAATGGCAATTTTCAGTCCCAAGGTCACGAACAGGCTGCCCGTGGTCAGCCACTTCTGCTTCTCTACAGACAGTGTTTTTCCCTTTTGCCCTCATTTCTGCCTCTTGCAGTGTAATGACCCTGCTTGAGTTGCAAAGGTGATATTCCAAACCAAAACGCTTTTTGCACTGATACTAGAGCAACATACATTGAAACAAGAACAGAAAGGAGAGAGAAAAGATTCAAGAGAGGGCACAACCAGAGCTTACAGGTCAGGGAAATGGTCTGCTCCGCAGACTCTGTTTACATTTAACATCTCTGGAGCCACTGACAGGAATGTTCTCTGCAGGGCAGTCTAGAACTCAGGGTTTTCAGTCTCAGGTTTTGTCTTGCATTGGTTTCTGCCTTATAAGTAGAGGTGTTACTTCACCAAGATGCACTAGCAGGTCTGACCCAGGGTAACCTCCAAGTGGAACAGCACTTCACAGGCTTTCGGTGTTTGGTGCCGTTTTTTTTATTTTTTTGAGGGGGGTGCGGCATGATACAGGTATTTTGCATTGCCGATATGCCAGAACTCAACAGTCCCATCACATAACATAGAGGTATAAATCTTTTTCTGAACACTGAGTGCTTAGAAATAATCTGCTGCAGTACTTACCTTCTGTGCAGGCCTTTGCTGCATCTAGCCCACAGCCCCATCTTTGAGAATTTACAGTTCACAGAGAATGATTGCATTTATTATGTACAGGATTAGATAAAACATGAAATGATCCCTCTGGTTATAGTTGTTTCATAAACATACCTAATTTGAAATGCGCTTGGGAAAGCTTTTGCTTTTCCGTAGGTGCAGATTTGTCAATTTGCATTGGATTTGCAATCGTGAAGCTTGCAGATTACGAGAACCAAATGCTGAGCCTATTTCCTGCAGAACATCTCTGCTGAAATCCAGGGCCGCGTGTCTGTGCCATGGGAGAGGAGTGAGGCCCAGTCATATAACTTCCCTCCGAACAGATGTTTATAAACTCTGATGTACAGTTCTTAGTAGTCCACTAAGTTTGCTCTTGATTGCACAACTGAAGCATGAAGTGATATCAAGAACATCATTTCCAATTTGTGTCAATGTACAGAAGGGAAAATTTGCCCTCAAAGCTACGTCTCCTTAAGTACTTCTGCTTCTGTGTCCTTCTTAAACACAAGTGCCCATCTTGGGCACTTGTAGAAAGCTTTATTTCCCGTCTTATTTCACTTCTGGTGTTTTCAGACAAAGTTTGACCTCCCTGTAGAAATGTAAGGTTTCCTTAATCTATGTTTTAGGAACAGGGAGACCTATCTCTGCAAAAAGTCACAGACAGTTTCACATGTGGAGACGTGGTTGTGTCTGCTCGTCCCGTCCCCAAGGACTGCAGAGATACGCAGCGCTCGGAGCTGGAGGGCTCCGTCTGCTCGCTCTGTGCCAGCAAGGGTAATGGTGCTGAAGGACACAGAGCCTCTGGGAGCGTCAGCAGGAGACAGGAAATGCACCATTTCCCAACCTGCTTTCGTACCATATGGAATCTGTGCAGCATCAGAGCTGCTCTGTGGAAATAAACGTGTTTTGCTGTGAATAGCACCTCAGATGTTAGCAATAGGTTGCAAATTTTGCCAGAGCCCTCCTTAGGATTTTTCCACTACAAACAACTTTGAAAATGTGTAGTGGTGGGCCTGAAATTAATGTAAGTAACAATAAAAGTTTATTTCTCTTTCAGGAGTAACCTCAGTGAAATGGATGGTCAGGCCCTACTGGAAAACTCATAGACCTTTATGGGAATCTTTGATGGTTATTTAAATCTTCCCTGTTAGATTAAAGAATCTGAGAATACTGACTTCACAGACTGTAACACAGAGAGAAAAATAAAGAACTTCATTTTAAAAACTCTGTGGTGTCCCCTTTTTGTCATTTCCCATTCTTGTGATCCTGAACTGTCACCTAGGCAACTTATTTTTATTAGTAGTTCTCAGTGGTAAATACACTTACTTCTGCTTACACTAGACTAGCTGTAAATAACCAGAACACCCAGACCTATTTGTCCTATAGACAGCTCAGTGGCCAGAATATTTGCCTGGAAGTCAGATGAGTAGCTCCATGGCTGTCCTTAAACCTCTGGGCCTGAAGCTTTCAGAAGGCTTCTGCAAAGCAGAAATAATAATAATAATAATAATAATAATAATAATAATAATAATAGTAATAATAATACTTATCTCCTCTATAAAGAGTATTTGGATACACCACTAAAAAGCACAGTCAGAAACTACGAGTAATTATTGCCTGACAGCAGCAATATAGCTAGCTTTGGAGAATGAGTTTCAAATAGAAATCCCCTTGTTTCCCTTTTTCAAAGTCTCTGTACATCTTGGTGAAAAAAATGCCAAGGTACATTTGAAGGAAAGCCTTGCTTCAGCCTGGCTGTCATCCAAGTTCATCTTTTTAAAAACAGGTTTTAGGGGATCAGTGTTTTGGGGGAAGCAGAGACTGCAGACGTGCAAGCAGGAAGCACCAGATTCAGGTTCTGGCTGCTGGCGTATGGAAACCACTTCCCTGCACGCCAAGCAACACGACTTGCTTCTTTCTGGCAGTCCCTCTGGGTTGTCCCTCGCTGTCCTCATGCTACTTCTGACCGGGCTAACCGAGATACCAGCTTAGTTACAGCACCATGAAGCTCTGTGGGTTCCTAGAGGTTGTTTCTCTAACCATAGTTAGCCCGGAGGGCCAGACCTCATTAATTCCCCATTGCCAAATCGCGAGATTAAACCCAGTCAGAGCCAGCTACTCTAATGGAGACAGCAAAGCCTTTGGGGCAGGAGCTGCCCCAAAGGACATAGCGCAGTCCTTCCCAATCCATTACAAGGGCTTCAATAGGGGTGGTGGTGAGTTAGTCAAAGAAAATCACAGGCAGTACTCTGGCATTTCCTCCCTTGTAATGGCAAAACCAGAGCAGCTTTCCTTATGGTTGCACGGTGAGGGAGCAAGGAGGGCTTGTGGGCTTGTGAGCACGTACGAGAATGTAGGCACCAACACAAAGGAAAAATGAAGTAAGAAGTCGGCTGGAGCTTCAGGACAGCCACGGCTCCCATGGGGTTCCCAGGTGGCCGCTTGGTGTGGGTCGAGCGCTGCCTTCGGCTGCCCGGGGCGCGCGGCTGCTGTGGCCGGGGCTGCAGGCGGGGAGCTGGAAACCACCTCTTTGCGGAAAAGATGTTTCAGCCCATGATTGATGTGTGAAAGGTAAGAGAATACAGTGATGATTGCCTTCTGTTCCATTAGGGAGTGACTAGGGAGGATATTAAATGGCAGATATTAAACTTAAACATTTAAAAATCTGCAGAACTGGAGAACTTCCAGGAACTGGCCAAAAAGCACCGTGAGCCATTAGCGTCGGCACAATGAAAAATAAATATATAAAAAGGGGACAGCAAAGAAATTGAAAAGGGTTGGAGAAAAGCCAATCCTTTAAAAGAGTAAATGGGATGACGGGGGCACTAACGGCTCACAAGCTTGACATAAATCATAGGGGAAATAATGGGAAGGCTGATACAGGGAGCAATTGGCAGAGACTGAAAGGTCTTGGCCTCCACGACATCCTGATTAAAAAACAATAATAATCACCACTGTGCAGAAACGACGCCAGCCCCTACTGAACGAGTTACCGGTGGGGTAACCGGAGAGCGCGGAAGGCGGCAGCGCGCGGAGCTGCTGCCTGGGGGTGCCGTGGGTCTGGTCCCAGGGGATCACCGTGTGGGATCGGCATCTCTGCAGAGGGAAATCCGAGGTGGCCGGTGCTGGAATAGGAGGCTGAGCGCACCATGTAGCAGCGGGCAGCGCGCGGAAGGGGGCGGCTGGGCGCGCTGGGCTCGACTGCTTGCGCTGGGTTCGCTGAAACATGTGTTTTAAAGCAAACCGCGGGAAGATCTGGAAGCAAAAATAGGGGCCAGCTGGGAGGCTGCGTGTGGTAGTGCGGTCTGGTCTGGAAAGGGCTGGGGAGTCTGTGCATGAAGCTGTTTAAACGCTGGCTGAGGGTACCAGACGTGATCCTGGAGCAGTACAGCTTTGACTCGATAGATAGGGCCCTGTCGGTCCCCTGCACTGAGCGGAAAGATTTGGGACCTGCCCCCACCACTTTGTATGCAAACCTCTCTCTCATGCGATTTTAGAATTACGCATCTGCTAACACGAGTTAAATCTTGCTCTCTAGACGATGTGAATCAGCCCAAACTCTTTTAAATTGGGTTAGGAGAGTAATTTGTTTATTCCCATGGTGCTGTTCCTGTTGCAGAGTCAAAAGCAACAGCAAATTAAAAATCAAAGTGAAGCAACCGTGCACATTATGCCTCAGACAAAATGCAGCTGAGGCTGCCAGTGGCTTACTTGTTTACTTTTTAAAAAAAGCGTATAAAGCTCATATGAAAATACGAGCACTTGCTTCAAGTAATAGCACAAGTCCCTGTTCAGGGACTTGGTTATATATCTTCCTCTTTCTCGGAAGTGGTCTTCTGGCTTTATCGGGGGCTTGTTTTCTTTGTCTTGAGCTAGCCCAAGTCACTGCAAACAGTTAAGTTACTCTTGCAAATTATTTTCAGGTTTAGTATCTGTCCTTGGGCCGTCTGCAACTCTATTGACTGAAATTATGGAAGTTCATTGCAAGGAGACGAGCTGAAGTGTTCTGTGATGGCTATTAAATGGGGGGGAGACAGGTGTTATTGGCAGCTAGGTGACACAGGGGACCAAATTTCCAGCCTCAGGTTGCCCCAAAGAAACTCAGCATCTCCTACACACCCGTTGGATGGTGCACAGCTCCCTTGAAGACACAGCCAGCCTGTGTGTGCCTAGGGACGTTCTGCACCATTAAACTGCAGGCGTGATTCAGGCATTTGGCTGAGGAGTCGGTGCTGGCTGTTGCTTTATCGCATTGAAGACGCTGCGGTGCGTGAGGGCCATGTGGCGGCAGGCGCCCCGTGCCCTCTCCTGCCAGCGCCGGCTCCGTACCGGGGAGGTGGGGATGGAGGGCATCAGCCTCCCAAGGCCCTGCAGGGGTTTGGGCGGGATCTGCCTGCAGCCATCAGGACTCTGGATGTGCCGTCCCTGTTGCAGATCAGAGGGCCAAGGCCACCTTCTTGCTTGCAGACAGTGCGGTGCCGTGGAAAGGCCACCTCGAGTCTGCAAAAGGGAGGCCCAAAATAGCCCCTTTCTGTTTCGCTGCCTGAGAGCCCCAAATGTGAAAGCAGAAAAAGACCGTGCCCTGCACATCACACGTGCTTCTTTTTCCCCTTTGCTCAAGCCGCAGACTCCACTCCCGATTTCCTCTTCCTGCATGCTGACGCAACGTCGGCTCCTCGCGCGCGGAGCACTTCCCACGCGGCGTCCGCGCCCGTGCCGGGGCGCACGGGATGCAGGGGGTCGGCTGCGAGGGACAGAGCCGCGGCAGCCTCCGCCTTGCAGAGGGGAAGGGTGCAGAGCCACCTAACATGTAACCTATTTCTTCCAGCCGACCTACAGGTTTTGCACGTGTTGTTTTCCTGGGCTTTGTCTCTTGGAAAAAAAGAGCAGTGTGCAAAACCTCCGGCTCTGCCTTTATTATTATTATTGCTGCTATTGCTATTAATCTAATTGTTCTGGAAAATTACAAATATTTATTCAGCTTTTACTGCAGCATAATTTTAATCAGACTTGTGGGTCTGGAAATGAATGAAATCATAGGATCCTTCAGACATTTTACAAGCGCAAGGGTGATGATAACATCTAATTGCAGGGATCTGAGACTGTCTGACAGCAAATGGGAGGCTATTGCTCTCTCTCTGCCTGTTATGGATGCATCACAAAATTGCCAAGACAGTGCAAAATGCCCTCCAAAACCCGCATGACGGGACAAACGTTTGGGTCCTGAGTCTGCAAGGGTTTAATCCATACTTACACTGAGGCATTGTGAACAGCCTTGTAGCAACAGGACTTTCCAGTCACATTTTCACACTTAAGGCAACATATGAGCAGAAAGGAGCAGATTCCCAGCTTGTTACAATAGCTTCAGCATCCCTCCTTCCAATACACGCAATACTTGAAGTGTTTGAATGCCCGCTCTCTGAAATACTAAATGATTACGATCGGGTACTGTATAAACCAGGTTGCTGCTACTCTGTGCTTCATCTACCCCCATAGCAGCTGGTTGTTCTTTGACTCCCAGTCCCGCTGTGTGGTTACTTTCAGCTTTGGGAAGTAATCCTTTTTATAGGTTGCTGTGAGATATTCTCTGTGTGGAAAGACATTACTCAGTCTGAAAATCAGAGTCCTTATGGCACGAGCTGGCACGAGCTGGCACCGAACACCCTGAAAATGGAACGTTTTGGAAGTCCCGCTTCGCAAACCTGCTGCTCTCCGCGCAGCCCGGCCTCCGAAGCGCTGCGCGAGGTGCCGGCGCGCAACGCTGCTCGTGTCGGGACCTCCTTGCGCGCAGGTGCCTGTTAGGAGTAATGAAAGAGGAAGGTATGTAAATACACAACTCGGCTTCAGAAAGTGATGGCAAAGGCAGTTCTGACAAGTTTTGAGGTGTCC
The DNA here is from genome assembly GCA_032275445.1 of Crypturellus soui. Classification (NCBI taxonomy): domain Eukaryota; kingdom Metazoa; phylum Chordata; class Aves; order Tinamiformes; family Tinamidae; genus Crypturellus; species Crypturellus soui. The sequence goes on along the minus strand of JAUBNY010000696.1, from coordinate 1,663,176 downwards.
TCAGTGACCAACAAGCTAACAAGTTCAGTCTTGATTTCCTGCCAGACACGGCTGGCTTGGCTAGTCTGGGCTGTACCAGAAAACCCAGTGCTGACGGAAAATTTCCATAGATATTCCCAAGTAAGTCAGCTTGGGAGGGTGGCAGGAAGCTGCCTTTAGGAAATTTGCAGGAGTACAACCCGTGCTTAGGCTGATAGGCTTTGAACAACACCACTGCAACAGAAATCACTGCAGGAACAGAACAGCCTCTTTTTCCTGGTTGCCCAATCTGATTCAAATGGAGCGAAGTGCTCCTCCTGGAAAAAAAGAAAAAAAAAACAAAAATGGAGAGAGAGAAAACGTGCAAAAACAAGAA
>JAUBNY010000696.1:1651802-1662811 GCA_032275445.1 Crypturellus soui | reverse complement strand
GCTCCTAATCTTCTCTGGCAACACCAGTGTAGTGGCTCACGAGACAGCCAGCAGCCAGCTCCCTGGCTGGCCCCGCAGGACCGGCGTGCTGGGCCTCGCGCGAGGCCCCGGCTGCGCTCGGCGGCGGCGCGGGAGCTGGAGCTGCCGTGCCGCCCCGTGGGCTCCGAGGGGACGGCACCGCACAGCTTCTCCTGCTGCCGCTTCCCGCACGGCATCCAGCCCCAGTGCCCGTCCGTCCCTCACGGAGGGGTCTGCTCCTGTCCACAGCCAGGGCCGTGCTGGGTGTCCCCGCGCGAGACTTGTGCAGCTGGATGAGACATGGGAATCCAGGGAAGCCCAGGAGGCAGCGGCTGCTGTGTGCCGCGGAGCCGGCGGGATGCAGCACCACTGCGAGTGGGGAACGGGGACACCGTGGGGCGTTGGGAACCCCAGAGCTGCCGACTGGGCTGTCCTCTCTGCTCCCCCGGCCTCAGTCCCCTGTTGGGGTAGAGGTATTTATTGGCAGCTGAAGGGCCTTTCTGCTATGTGCTTTGGGCACTTATTTGGTAATTGGTGTCCCCCAGCTTTGCCAAATGGAAAGCAAATAGGAGATTATGGCCTCTCTTCTGTTGCTGAGATATGTTTTGGTCCTAAGGCTTCCCTTCAGCGAAGCATCACTACGAGTTTATCTTTTGTGACCACAAAGGAAAAAAAAATCTGCCTCCACGTTAGAATGATCTTCAGTTTTGCTGCCGATTGGCTCTCTGCCTATGACAGAAACAGCAGGTTTCTGTATTTAAGGTCTTGTCAAGCTGACAACAACATTCAGCATCATTCCTTGACAATTGTTGCTATGGACAATGCTGGATATGTTCTCTGTTTTATTAAGGTAATTTTTTCTTTCCTTTTCTTTTTAATTCAGCAAATTTTGACCCCTTGTAAATCATATAAAATGACAAGTTCATAATGTAGTCACTGAAGGATGGAGCTGATGGAAAACAGCTAGAGCAGTGCATCGCTGTCTAGCCCGAGTGCTCAGAGCCTTCAGCATTCCCACTTCTGGGAAATGTTTGACATGACGATTTTTTTTTCTGGGCACATAGATAGGACATCTATTTTGCTAAAACAAGAAAACAAAAAGGATCCAGCAGGGAGTTTCAGCTGGTGGCAGTATTCAGACATCCTACCAGGATTTAACTTGTTAAATGGATCGTCCTGAGGTTTTGGTACTTTTTTTTTAGTGAGGTTGCAGGGGTACAAATGAGAAAGTAATTAAAGCCAATCTCCTATTATTATCGATCATATTACATGGAGAAGAAAGAAGATCTGATTTGACCTGATTTTCAAGGCCAAGTGCACCCTCCAACACACACACACACGCACACTCTACTTGAAAATTGAGTAACTTTTAATATGGGACTATGGGGACAATAAATAGACACAGCCTGAGGATGTGTTTAGTTGATTTTTCAGTGGAAAACTGACTTTATGGATCTATTATTTAGGAATTTAGCAACTGGGGCTAGTAAATGGAGGCTGAAACTTCCTCTAAACTTGGCAGCCACCATTCCTGAATTGCCCTGTTGTTACTGAGGGGAAAAAAATTCTTTCAATTGAGTCCCTTGGTTCAAAGTACTTTTACACGGTCATCATCCATATTATGGTCTTACCTGGAAGCCTCAGTTAACACAAGGGCATCACAGTGCAAGGGTGAATAAATGGTAACAGGCCATCCCTATCCTGAAGGTATGGCAAATTAAATAGACAAGAAGGTCTGTGAGAAAGGCAACGCTGCTACAAGCTTGGCACCCTCATGCGATAAAAGCAACATATAAATCATGTGTCAGGACCACAAAAGTGTTGTGAGTTTGGTTCAAAGAGTGGGAGATTTCTTCAATTGTCAGATGCTTTCTACTGCTTCTAATGTCACAGTTCATTCGCTTTGAGCTTTACTCTCAAGCTGTGAGACTCAGGAAGCTTTAATTACAAAACCCATTAAGCTGCCCTTCAATAGCATGACTACGAGGACCGAAGTGCCTTAAAATGACATAAAATGTGCTGGTATTCAGCTATTCTGCTATTCCCATTTTACACATATGGAGCTAGGGCAAGCGCGGAGAGATTAAATATTTAGGCCAAAATTATGTATAATTTTGCACAGAGCCAGATGCCCAAACTGAAGTCTAGATTGGCACACAAGCTTTCCTCCAATGAAGAACTGAAACAACCAAGTTCAACAGCCTGATGAAAATAACGATTATAATACAGGGTCTCGTGAGTAGGACCATGTCCTGTCTTTGCTAGTGTAACTCAGGTTGGATGTACAATTTTTGGACTTCTCTCCTTTAGCAATTGTCTTCTTCAGCAGAGAGGTTTTGCACTTGCTTTCACGCTCTGAATGAACTCTGCCTATTGCATAGCACGGTGCAGTGATAGATCAGTACGGCAGATTTCATCTGGTTATTGTAATCTGATTATTGCTATCCACAACTCCAGGTTTTCTTAGTCAGCCATGGTTTCCTTAATCACCCGCATCTCCGAACCTGTGTATCCTAAGTCTGAATGGAAAGAGATAAGTTAAGATGGGAGTGCTTCTGAGAGAGTGGGTAATCAATAAATGATACTCATTTTTTTCCTCCTGTTGTATCCACATAGATTGAGACCAAAGGGGATTGTATTTCTAAAAATATATATATGACTCAGAGCTGGAAATATTCAGATAGGGTCCTGAACCGAGGTTTCTTAACGAAATACAGCACGTGGGACTTCATGGAGAAATAAGAATTTGAAGAAATGCCTGTTTTAGCCACTAGATGTCTACTTCACACAGGTCTTTTGCAAAACACAGCCAAATCAGAGCCCCAACCCACCCTCTCCCCCCCCCCCCCGCAAAAAAGCAAAAAACCTTGCACACAATAAGAAGTTATCTAAACTATTTTACTGTAAGTTACTATTATGATGTCACTCTACATGATTATATGCATTTTCAGTTTTATGGCACAAACATTTCTTACGGCAGCAGATAGATTGTTGTTTCTTGTTCAGCCATTTAGGAGGTTACCAGAAAACACAGAACCAGACAAGACCAGATCAATGTGTCTGCTGGTAATTCTACTCATTACATCCCCCACAAAGTACAGAGGATAAAATCACTGTGCGAGATAATTCATGGAAACTCGCGTTAGCATCCTTATCTCTTCCCGGGAAAATTTTGGAGTCAAAAGCCAAAAGAGCAATAATAGCCTCTCTTATCTCTATTAGACAAGTTTCGGCCTTGGAGACGCATACCGGGAAATGAGACACACTGGCCTAAAAGGAGCTATCGAAGGGGGAATCGGCGGGGACAAGAGTCACCGTTCAATAAACTTGACTCCAGCTAGTCAAAACCAGCGCTGGTGATGGAAGCGTTCCTGCTACCGCTTCCTATGCGGTGGGGCAGAAAGGGCTTTGCTGCACGGTCTAAGATATCCCTGTCTCTGGTTTATCAGGACCAGACCCGTGTTCGTCGGGACCCGGGAGCTTCGGGCTTGTTCCAAAATTCCGTACCTGTTAGTGAAGCACGGGGTACAGGGGGAAACCGGCACGGATTTACAGACAGGAGCAAGAGAAGGCTGGGAAGAAGCAGTGAACCCTGGAAACTTGGCCAGCCGGCAGGCACATATGTCAATGAAATCTGTTAAAACCAGCGCAGTGACTTTTGGAATAAGCTGACTACAGCGCCTCACCACTAAATTCAGATAGCCAAAACTAATCGTCAAACTGTAGTAATTTACTCCTTGACAGCTACCAGCCGGCCTTCTGCTCCTCAATAGAGTTCAGTGCTGAAACACCAGGATCTATTGGTGCATCTAAACACCAGGATCTATTTCTGCATATTTAGGAAGTGTCATCCTTTTCTTTTTGTAACCTTTATATATCAAACAGCATAATGGAATTTCTCTTTATGGGAGGTGTTTATGGCGCAGTTCTCACTATGGCATTTTAAACATTCAATTAACAAGACTTCAAAGAGAGGAAATTGAAGCTTGCAGAAGCCATTGCATCTTGTCTTAATTACTTTTCCTCTTTTCATCTAAAACAAACCCCTCTGCCTGTTCCAGACGAGTGAAGAGGAAATTAAAGATGTACAATAGTGATTTTCCAGCTTTAAACAGGTTCTTATTTTATTACTATAAAATAGGGTGATAAATATATTTTGATGTGGCCTGTGATCAGGGAAAGGCAGCATCTGCAGAGTTGTCTTTATGAATAACTGAGGTCTGTAATAATTTTTTCTCTTCTATCTCTTTTAAATGATAAACTAACCGCTTTCTCATCAGACCTTATATTTAATCTGTTTAGATATAAGCCAGTCTCATTTTTTTTTCTCTTTTTTTCTTTCCTCTAAGCCAGGAAAATGCAATTGGAGAAACTCATATTTACCCATTTAAGACCTTTGATGATTATCTCAATTTCCATTGTTAGTCTGTCTATTTTCTTATGCTTGTGAGAGAAGGCATGGAAAAACTAATGAGGGATCAGAGTGTTTTGCCCCATTTAGCCCCTCTCTGCAATGGAAGCTACATCCGACTGTCGTAACCTGAGCGACGAGAGAGACTTGACACAGGGCAGCACATCTGCTTCCTTCGTGAAGTGCACATCTTCGTGCTGCAGAATTACCCAGTGAAATGATTAATTCTTTTGGCATCTGTGCTAAGGAAGGGCTATGCTCTTCTTTCATTATAATGCAAAGACAGCTGCTCGGAGATCTTCTTAAGCATTCAGCTTTCAGCTTTCATTGACATCTCTCACAAAATTCATTATACAACACAATAAAGTGAAACTCTTTAACTTTACGCTGATCAAGCTATGTTCATCTGTTTAAAATTCCCTTTGGCACCTTACGGAGCCATCAGCACTGGGAAAACACATATCATTGTTCAAAGTAGTCTTATAACACCACATTTCCATCCTGGCTGGGCTGCAAACCTAGCAAAGCAAGACCTTTTTCATTAGCTTTAATCTACTGACAGAGTAGCCCCTGTGCAACAAATTAATGGAAATGGCAGAAAAAAAAAATGCTAAAGGACTAAGGTAAGTGCAGATGAAAAGCAGCTATCCCATAAGAAATCCCCAGTTTCACTTATTACTGCACCTCACTTGAAAGGATTGTCAGCAGAGGCCAGGGCCACCAGCACCAGCAGATGAAAGCTGGGAACAGGGCTTTCCCTGGTCCTGCCCTTGTCCCACTTGAGTTATTAACAAATATTATTTTCTGGCATTACCTAGTAATATCCCTAGTCCAAAGTAAGGCTTGCAAGCTTTCCTGGACAAAGCTATGCACTCAGGGATAGTAAATGCGACACTTCAGACTCGTGAGCGCATGGAGTTCAACTGAACGTGCAGGCCCAGTCTGTCCAGTCTGGGCTAAAACCCTGGGATTTTCTGAGCTGGGTGCTGGGCAGCCGCAATGCATATGGGCTGTGAATACGTCTCGGCTCTGCAGGCGCACAGCGGCCTGTCGGAGCTGCTGTGAATGCACAATCAGGCCTCAGCGGCTGCTCCCGCAGACACCTGGAAATCCCACGAAAGGATCCCGAAGATTTGCCTTGTTAAAGCGCGGGGCTGGAAAACAGAAGGCACGGCCAAGAAAAACTGGCATTCAGCAGCCCTTAATTAAAGATAAATAAATAAATAAATGAAAGCATCAGCATCCCCTGCGCGCTGCCTCACGCTGCCCTGTGCCGCTCTCCCGGCCACGGGAATTATGAAGGTCTCGGCACCAGCGCATCCCGGACGCGCTCACCGCAGGTTATTCTTCTCTCCTCGGATATGATTTTTTATTATTAATATTTTGTTGTTCTAGATCGGGGATGAACAAGGAATCACAAAGTCAATTAGATGGATTACTGTACTACTAGGCAGTTTTCCCAAAGTGATAGAAGTAAACCAGTAATAGAATTTGTATTCTGAATACCAAGCACTCTCTCTTTAGGTTCAACTGCTGCTTTATTTTTTGTTTTCAAGCCTTACAATGTACTTGAACTTTTATTTTTATTTTTTATTTTTCTAAAAGCACCTTTTTGGTGGGGCGTACAAGTTACATTGGTTTGTTGGGGCATTATTTGGTATAGTATTGACATTTTGAAGGTAAGCATGACAAGAAAAGCTGTATATATAAATAACTCCTTCAGTGATTTTCCTGGTGTAGATGATTGGACAGGAGAAAAAGGTCTTGTTCAAAATAGGTAAAAGTCAAATGTACCATGCTATGTCAAGATGTTATATGTGACTATCTTTAATTGAGGCCAGACACAGCTTAAATAAGTGCAGTAGAGGAATCTATGTGCAAATAAATCATTTGTTGGAGGAAAAAAGTGCTTGAACTTGCAGAATACTTCTGATTAGTAGAGTCAGAGAAGGCAGGTCTGCTGGGAAAAACAAGGACATAGTTTTTTGAGGAGAGACATGGATGGAGGAGCCATTTCACCCAACCAGTTTCGAGGATTGTCCCTCCTGTCCTGATGTCACTCCCAGCTGTGCTGCCTGGTTGTTGCCTTTAGCTGATGCCTAGTTGCAAGGGGCCGTGGCCATGACGTGTGGCCACAGCACCAGGTAAGCGCGCCGGGTGCCGGAAGCGGAGCACGGCAGGACACGCAGCGATCCTGCCCTGCGGGTTGCGGGGCGCACTCCTGCCCCTTGGCCTCTGCTGGCCTCGGCTCCTCCTCGAACAAGGCCCTCGCTCAGGCCAAATACATGTTTTCAAAATTAGTTCTTTCAGCCTCCCACTCATATAAGAGGAAAGACGTGACCAATAACAACCATCCTCTTTAAAACTGCTAAAGCAATCATTTCTTCTCTGGGAGCAGGAGAGGAACATTTACCTCTTATTAGAAAGATGCTTCTCTGTTATTAGATCAATATTTCAGGCTTCTCGCTGTTATTGTAGGGACAGCATATGCAGGAGGAAAAAATGCATAGACAGTGGGCACTCACCACCACCACAAACAAACTCTTGGATAGTCAGTCCAGCATGCCATTGCCTATGCAAAATTTCAAGCAATCAAAAACTATTGCCAGGGATCCCTTTATCCTTTATAGCTCAAAACCTGAGAAGAGAACCCTGAGGCCCAGGACTCAGCCGCACCACATCTCCTGTTATAGTCAGATCTACGTAGCAGGGAAACAGTGTCCTTTCAACACCACTTCAGTTACATTTGTGCAATAACTCCATTTATAAAAAGCAATAAAACACTTAATTCAGATTAATATTGCTTCCATTCTCACAAGTCTTTTTTTTTTTTCAATTAGACTTGTAATATGCAAGTTTCTTTATTGAAAAATCATGCTACAAAGTTTTATTTCATTTTTTTTAAAAAAAAAAAGGAAAAAAAAATCTGTCTACATTTTTATGCAAGGGATCAGCAATGTTTGTGTCAGGTCTAGTTCCCTGCTTTTTCCCAAGTGGAAGGAAATGACAGACAGGAATCTACTGGCTTGACGGGAAGCACAGGGAGTTTAGCCCGAGGAGGCTGAAGAGGAATATGGCTTTTAGCTGACATAAAACTCCTAGGTTTTGTAGAGAGATCTGTGAGAAGCAGCATTTGGAGAAGAAAGTTTGTCAGGTGAGAATCCCCAGACAAGGTTTGGGGGACTGGATGGAAGGGCCCCTGGATGATGGGCTGCAGTTACTCCCACTCGCTTGACTTTTCTGATGTGTCGGGCTTGGGTCTCCTTTCAGTTACACTGAAGATGTGCTCTCTGAATCCTCTGCTTTTCATCTGTCTTATCCGTCATATTTTACACAGGTTATTTGTCTTCTCCATTACTCCTCACCTGACCTCTTTACAAGAACAGTTTCTTCATGCGGGAAGTATTGCTGACATTTTTCTTTTTAAGTTCATTTAAAACAGGAAGGATATAGAAATAACCGTATTTAGGTGCCGCTTGCCGGTGGATGAGTGATTATTTTTTGCAGATGTAACAACTTCGATGCCCACCAGAGGGCAGTGGTACCTTGAACACGACAGCTCGCAGCGAGGCGCCGGCCGCCGTGCGGGGGAGCCGGCTTGCAGGGGGGTCTTGTGCTGCGGAAAACGTGGTTAAGCAGCGCTGCCGTTATCCCAGCGCCGTCAAATACGGTGGCAAAACCCGCTTATCCACGTGTGAGTGCTGCTGCCACACGATGCACCCAGCTGGTGCATAGAATGACTTCAAGCACTCAACAGCTGGTGCTCGTGCGGCCGGCTGCAGCGGGGTGGATAGTGCTGACCTGCACGCGCTACCTGCATGCAAACACGGATGCCCAGCGCTTGGTTCAAAAGCGTATCTAGGACACTTAGGTCCACCTAAGTGTGCTCCGGTGCCCCACAGTAACAGGGGATGAACCTCCCACCTGCAGATGGAAACACTCACCCTCACGCTGTGGTTCTCAGTCAGTAATGCTGAAAAATAAAAAGGGTGTCTGATCTCTCCCTCTCTCTCTTTTTTTTTTTTTTTTTTAATGGTTGTACTAAAATAATGGGAAGAAATGACCAGGAAAATGAGCAGCAGAGCCTGGCCTTGTGTGGCCTTATGCTGCTCAACGTAAGTTGGACCAAGCATCTAATGATGCTTCGTGGTCCTCGACACCATATGGGCCACGAGAGCCTGGGAAATGGAGGGACATGAACCACGATGGCAAGAAGCCCTAGTGCAAGGCATACCTGTGTTTTGGCCAAGGCTTTTTGAAGACAAAACTGAAATTTTGCATGTGAAGGGGTTAATACTTTTGGATGTTAGTTTATTACTTACATATGTATATATCACTGCACATGCACCAATACCCAACATGAGTTGCTTTCACCCGCTAATTTGGATCTATTCTAAACAACTTTTATTTTTACTGTAGCTGGAGATGCACTGAAACCATAGTTGCAACAGGCATCTTTCAAAGCAGAGAATCAGTTGTGGATTTCCCATGTTTCATTGTGGATTGAAGCTGCAGTACATCATAGACATGCCCCACAGTACCTTCACCTCCTCCTCTCCTTCACCTATTCAAGGGAAAACAGAAGCAGAACTATGAAACATTTTTATTTTCTAAGAATGAACTGTACACATTTTGCTAAGCTTAATTCTAACAAAAGGGAATACAATTACCCTATCACAAATATGGACCCCCTAAATATATATTTTTCTGAAAACTTTTGACCTTTTAAAAGTAAATGAACTGACAGTTTATGCCCTGCACAAGCAAATTCAGCGTAGCAGGAATATCTATGTAGTAGAATTTAAAAAATTCGACTTGAGAATTAATAGTTATAGCAAATACCAGTTTCCCCAGTTCTGAGAACACACACAGTAGGTATTGATGGAGAAATGTGCTCAAAGAAGCCCGATGCATCCAGCATTCCCTGCTGCCGTCACCGGCTGGGAATGGAGGCTTGCTCCGAGATGATGGCAGGGCCCGGGTGATGTCGTGTCTATTAATAACACCCAGGACATGGACCTGAAAGCTCTGGAAGGAGAAGCCCTGCTAACCACTGAAGTGCTCGGTTTGAGGAACACTTGTGAAATTGTGGTGCGCAGACAGTCTGAAATGCACGTGCCACCTGCTGAGTGGGCAGCAGCACAGCCGGCGGCAGAAAGGGAGCGAGGGCAGAGGCTCTGCGCCGCGCACCGCTTGGTCGAGGATTCCCGAGGAGGCGCTTGGGAAGGACATCCCTGTCGCGCTAGAGCACGTTTGGAGGGGGATGATGTAGGCTCAGGAGAGGCTGCGGCGACGGCAACACCCGCACGAGCCCTCGCAGCCCCGCGGGCTGCGTCCCGCGCGCGGCTGCAGCAGATCCACCCGCCGCGAGGTGGCTCTGCGCGGCCGCGGAGCGGGTTTGGGGCCGCCCTCCCGCCCGCACGCACGGGGCGAGCTCTGCGCGGCAGCCGGGGCTCGCACACCGGCGAGCGAGAGCACACGCAGGCCCTTCCGTCCTCCTCCATCCACCACGGGAAGATCTGTGTTGCTTGGTCTTCAAGCAGCTTCGGATCTGAGCTAGGTGACCGTGCAAATCCCACAGTAAATTAACTTTGAAAGATACCCTCGAGCTAAAGTGATGCGCCAAACTGAACCGCTCTTAGTAACACACAACTGAAAAAAGCCCTGCTTCACAGCACACAAAGTTTTAAATTCGCAGCGTGACCGGACCACGGGACAGCTCACACGCGGGAGGTCCCTAGGGCTCCTCCTGCTCAGCAGGGCCGGCTGCGGGGCCAGCCCGGGCCGCTCGAGCCTGTGTCCTGCTGGGGCCTCCAAGCATGGAGCCTGCACGAGGGTTTCTCCCTTCTCGCTACAGGCTTCAGGGGTACGAGGTACATCTACAGCAAAAGGTGTCACGTCCATGGAAATGGATGGCACTGGCGCAACTGATGTGAAATCAGACTGTGTTTTTCCAACAGGTGTGGTCACAGAATTGGCTGATCGGGGATTTGGCGTTTAATTTCGGGCGCGGGGACAAGCGGTGCCGGCGGGAGCGCGGCCGTTAAACTCTTTTGCCTGCAGGTGCCCGGGGCGGCTTCCCTGGCACCAGGGGAGCCTTTTGCCTGGCGCCAGCTCGCAGGAGGTGTCACGGCGACCTGGCACCTTCTGGGGCCGGGGCACCTGGTCCACACGGAGCCCCCAGCAGCAAAGGGGAGGCCTGGGAGCAGCCTGGGCCCTGCGAGGAGCCCCCTGGGTGTCTGCGAGGAGCTGGAGCCCTGGGAGGTGCTGGAAGGGGTGAAGGAGATGGGAGCCCCCTGGGGAGCTGGGGTGTTCCCTGAGGAGCTGGGGCCGTGTGCGGGAGCTGGGCGTCCCGTGCGGAGCTGCAGGGGGTGAAGGGGCTGCGGTGTGGTGAGGAGAGGAGCCGGGGGGAGCCCCCGGGAGCAGGGGGTGCAGGAGGAGCCGGGGGGAGCCCCCGGGAGCAGGGGGTGCAGGAGGACCCGGGGGGAGCCCCCGGGGAGTTGGGGGTGCAGGAGGAGCCAGGGGGAGCTCCAGGAGAGCTGGGGGTCCTAGGAGGAGTTGGGAGCCCCCAGGGAGCTGG
>JAUBNY010000696.1:1637935-1651702 GCA_032275445.1 Crypturellus soui | reverse complement strand
CGCGCCGCGCGCTCCCTGCCCGGCAACACCACAACAAAGGCGCGCGCCGCCCCATTGTTTCGCGCGCCGCCCCATTGTCCCCACGCGCCGCCCCATTGTCCCGCGCTCCGCCCCGCCCCGGCACGAGCCGCCGTGGCCCGCCCCCTTTCCCCGCCGACCAATGGGAGGCCGCCGGGCGCCGCCGCGCCGCGCGGGCGCCCTATAAAGCGGGCGGCGGCGGCGGTGCCGCTCAGAGCGTTCGGAGGGAGCGCGGCGAGCGGAGCGGAGCCGGGAGTGCTGGGCACCGCGCGGGAGCCTCTTGCCGTTATGACTCTGGAGGAAGTGCACGGACAGGAGCCTGTGCCCGACGGCCACGACCGGTGAGTGTGGCGCGGGCCAGGGCGGCGGGCTGCGCGGCGGCTGGGCGCCGTTGGGGACCGTTGGTGGCGGTTGGTTGGCGGCGTTGGGGTGCCGCGCTGACTCCGTGCCTTCTCGCCTGCAGGATGCAGGGTGCCGGCAAGGCCCTCCACGAGCTGCTGGTGTCGGCGCAGCGGCGCGGCTGCCTCACGGCCGGCGTGTACGAGTCGGCCAAGCTGATGAATGTGTGAGTATCGGGAGGGCGCCGGGGAGGGGGCCCGCGGCCGCCTGCTGCCCGCCGGCGCTAACTGCCGCTCTGTCCTTCCCGCACAGCGACCCGGACAATGTGGCCTTCTGCGTGCTGGCCGCAGATGAGGAGGATGAGGGGGACATTGCGCTGCAGATCCACTTCACCCTCATCCAGGCTTTCTGCTGCGAGAATGACATTGATATTGTGCGGGTGAGCGACGTGCCCAAGCTGGCGGCCATCGTGGGGCCCAGCGAGGAGTCCGGCGAGCCGCGGGACCTGCACTGCATCCTCATCACGGTGGGTGTCCCCCCGCATGGGGGACCTGTGTGCCAGCCGGGGTGGTGCTGCCAGCCCCTCTGCAGGGCCCTGGAGCAGGGGTGCTGACATCCTGCAGGTGGCCAAGCCCTTAAATGCCCCTTGGGCAAGGCGAGGATGCTGGGGATGTGCTGTGCAGTAAGCTAGCTACTCCATCGGGCTGCATATCCCGTGACGCCTGTTCCCCTGTTGCTCACGAGGGCAAGCCCTCTGCTTCCTGCATTGCCTGTGCTGGGCCAGAGAGGCCAGTTAAATAATTTGCTGCTTATGCAAATGCTTCTGAAAATACTGTGATGACTTCAGCTGTCAGGCGGTACTTAGTGTGCAACTTTCTTTCCCCTGGCAGAACCCGAATGAGGATGGCTGGAAGGACCCAGCACTGGAAAAGCTGAACTCGTTTTGTGAAGAGAGCCGAAATGTCAATGACTGGGTGCCAACTATTGCCCTGCCTGAGTGATGGTGACTCGGCACGCTGGGGAGGCTGAAACCTTTGTTGCATTCTCCATTTGGTGTTGGCTCACCGAGGTGTGCAACAAGCTGCTGATTCCATGGATTAACCTGGTCAAGAGACTGGATTAAAGTCGCTTAGACTGGCACACGGTGGGCTCTTACAGAGGAGAAAGGAAACGACCAGCTCGTTCCAGCAGTGAGCCCTGCTAGGCTGCAGCAGCGGAGAGGCTGACGTGCCATGGGACTGAAAGAAGTATTGCAAGTTTCCTGGTCGAGTGGAGCTGTTTCAGAAGGCGGAGAAGGTTGGGGGAAGTGGGCCAAAACTTTACAGGAGGACTGGGCAGGATGCTCTACCCAGGAACTGTTGGTGCTCTCTACAGAACATGAAAGAAAGTTTCTGTATTTGATGGACTACTTGAGACTGGTCATTGAGACAAATACACAGAGACTCTTAAGCAGATAGAATTCAAAAGGCCTCTGGGCCACTCTGCAGAACTGGTTTAATAATGCAATAATTTTTACTGAAATTGCTGCTATTGAAGCTTTCATAATAAATTTTTGACAATTAATTTCTGGGAGTGTCTTGCTTACTGGGTGGGGAAACGCGTCACTAAAATACCGGTGATGTTTTACTCGTGTGCTGTAGTCGAAGTAGTGGAATTATTGCTGAAATACTTTCTCTGCTGGGCTGGCTGAATGGAGAGCTCTGCTTTCCAAGCTGATAATTCAACCTTTTGCCCTCTTGCAACAGCTGCTTATCGCAACAGCTTGCGAGACTGGGGAGCTGCATGCGTAATGAGCTTGGCTGTTGTAGTAGGTGGCCTTTGTAGTCTGCTGGAGGAACACAATGCATGTTAGAAACATAGATTTCTGCAATACAGATCTTCAGTAAATTACATCATTAGTTGCTAAACATGGCTTGCTTGCACAGAGCTGCTGTGGTCCCACTTGACAAAAGCAGCTTCACCAGGGTGGGAGGGGGGTGTGCAGAACCATAAGATGTCAAAAACATCTAGCGTTTGCTTTGATTAGAGTGACATAGTTAAATCTGAAGCTTGCTAGTGCTGAATAAACATCACATCTGCTACAAGCTGCTCTCTGATTGCCATATGCTGGGACAATAGGAGCTGTCACTCCAGAAGGCAATTTTGTGGAACTTAATTGCAGGACAACTTCAAACTAGTTTAAAACACTCTAAGAATCGTGTGGCCCCTCTTTTTGGAGATGCTGTCAGGGAAAGTTAATAAGGGCGGATGGGTCTTGCCTTATGCTGAAAGGGAAAACACCCTCTCTGGCAGCGGGCTTCCCCTTCCTGCGTGCGGGCTGTGCTGCTGCTCCAGCCGCACCAAAGCGGCCGTGGAGCGCATCCCCGCTGCCAGGGCGAGGAGGCTGCACCGCTGCCTTGACCTGTGCTGTGGGACTTGCGCGGGTGGCAGCGACACCTCCTGCACCGGCAACCACTCCTGCGCGTGGAGACCCACAGCCCTGGGCAAGCGGCTCGCGCGCTCCTCCAAGGGAAGGCTCCGCTGCAGCCCTGGCGTCCCTGTGCTGGGATGCGCTCCCTCCTGCTCCGGGCTGTGCCTCGGTGCCGCGCGCTGTGGTTTCCCGCAGCAAGCGGAACAGTGCAAGCGGCTCGCGCCTGTGAGTGCCCCTTCTTGCACTTACGGTGAAGAATGCCCCACACCGCCCATTTTATGCTTAGCCTGTGCTCACTGACTGTCTCCTCTCCAGGGTTTGGAGAAAAGCATGCTCAAAGAAGGAAAAAAAAACCTGCAGAAAATAGCCTGCAGAAAAAAGTTTGGTTGCTTTATTAGATGTTTCATATTTTTGCGTGAGCTAATAGAGGCTTCTTTATTTTATAGTGGTTTTACAGCTAGCAAAGAGAATTCTGCTCTTTGCACTCAGAATGCTGAGCCAAAAACAGATTAAAAAGAAGTGTCCTGAAGTCAACTTTCCAGGTAGGCAAGAGCAGCACATTGCAGCCTTGAGCCGTTCAAACGAGCGGCTGAGCAGATAAGGCTGAAGGAAGCTCTCGGACGGGCGCAGCAGCTTCAGCAGAGCAATGTGTGGCAAGCACGGCGGCTCAGACTGCAGGCACGGGCGGTTGCACCTGGCAGCAGGGTCACCCTTCCAGCCGGCGCGGAGCAAACACGCTGCACAGCAAACCTGAAACTGCTGAAGCAAGGCCAAACTGCCCTTGTGAGGACGTTGCCTCTGGACCCTTGGAAGGTGGCAAGGTGACCTTGGCCTCTTCGATGGCCCGAGGAAGCCTGAGCTTCACGAGAAGTTCCCAGTTCCTTACTTCAGCAAACAGACAGTTCTGCTGAAATCCCTTCTGGCACGATGCAGATACAACGTAGTGCAAATGGTATTAAACCCAAGTCAGCCTGGAAATGTTATTAATACAACTTTGCAAACAAAGGCAGCTATAACTTGCAAGCTATGTACTGCTGCAAGTATTTCTAGTGACCAACACTACTTAATGCAGCAAAAATTTGGCAGCTGGTATCTACTGATACAGGCAGGCTTCATCTCTCCACACTCAGCTGGCTACTGAGCTGTGAGGCCTTCTGCTGGGCTGGCATCCTGGGGCATCCTCATTTACGGGACCTGGTGGCCACATCAGGCTCTAGGAGGAGGGACTGCGTTTCCTAACGGTTAATGCTAAGAAAAGGGGCCACCCGAGCAGGAGGCCGGAGGGGCAGGACCCCAGTGGCGGCTGCTTCAAGTGAGGCAGTCAGGCTGTGCTCACGAAGCTCTGCTTCGTGGTGGGCTGGGAGTGAGGAGCAGAAGGGAGAGGTGCTGGAGCCACGGTCGATGTGCCAGTGCTTGTGCTGGGAGGCAGAGACAAAAGGGAGATTTAGCTAAAAGCAGAAAAAAAGCATTTGGGGAGGAAGCCACAGCGGGTGCATCTTGGAGGCAGACGATTCCAGAGGAGGCCAGGGAGGCAGAACAGGATGGATCCTCATCTGGGTGCAGGTGTTAACCAGGAGGACCCTTGCAGCCAAGGAGGTCCATGACCAAAGCCCAGCACTTGTGAGCCGCTGGGGGATCCAAGCTCTGTATTTTAATGCTACAACCGCATGCAATTAGCTTAGCTTGTCCTATCTGTGCTTCTGTGAGTGCAGTTTTGTGCTTAGCAGTGTATATAGTTTCATTATAGATTTCTTGAGCAACTGAGCAATTTAGATTTCTTGGGTTTACACTTTGTCTGGGTATCTATTACCCCATCTACCAATGTTGACTTAAAGGAATTTCCCCTCATATGCGGTCTGTTTCTTTCCCTTAATTCTGTTTTCTTCCTGTTGCACTTCTGCATATCAACTACTTTTTCCTCTCTTGTAGCTGTAGATGCTGATCTCTGCCTTAGATGCCTCATTCTTTTAGTACATACTATAGCAAGTTAACAGCCTTATCTTCTTATCGGACTATAAATGCACATTGGTACACAGGACACAGTTGCTGAAAACAAAGCTTTCTCTTTGCTCTTGAGTCGGAAGTAGGAGAAGGAAGCTAATAAAAGTGTATTAGGGGCAGGCAAACTGCTGCATGGAATCCGGTGTGCATAAAATTTGTGCATCTGCTAGGACACCTGCTCTAAAAGTGCTTATAGCATTGGATGATTGGGAAAGGAAAGCTCTTGAAGGCTTAAAATTTTACAAAACTGTTGGAGTTTTAATCACAGGTGGAGGCTGCTTAAATTGATCCATGTTCTGCAAGGAGCAGCCTTTGCAAAAGCGCTAACAGTGGAAACATGCCATTGCAACGCCGTCAGATATGTAAAGGAGCTGTGATTCATGTCAACAAATCTATTACCTCCCAGTTCCCAGATCCCCTGTCATCAAAAGGAAGGAGCAAAGGGAGCCCAGGTTATGCTGTGTCAAGTGCAGAGAAAATATATTAGCGCTGGAAACCAGCGTCATCGCATGTGTGGTCAAGAGGGCTGTGTGGGGAAGGACGTGTGAATACTGTATTCCATGTAGGGGCACGCGTGGAGGGCAGCCGTGCTCAGGGCTGGGTGTCTGCAGCATCTCGAATTCACAGCATCTGTTTAAGCAGCAGTGGTGAAAGGAGAGCTTGGTGGAAGTTGCCGCCGCGCGGGGAGCTGGCCTAACAGGAGCAGCGCTTCCCCACGGCCTTTGTGAAGGTGGCCTTGGATCCTGCTCCTTCCTTGCTCGGGCCACCGCGGCAGGCATGGCAGGTCACATTGTAAAGCCTGAGCAAGCAACGGCGAGGTATTGGAAAAGCAGAGTGAATGCCTGATGTGTAATTATGTCATACTGAAAGAGCGAATGCTGCTATTATTCTTCAGTGTCCTGCAGCAAGATATCTGTGCATGCAACATTCAAAATATTAGAGCGCATGTGAAACATTAATTGGATGTATTGGTATCTTTAAGTGCATAATTAGATCCAATAAGTGCTCCTCCAGTCTCCTGCTGCATTGGCATATGGTTAATTTGCCATGCTTATGTTCACATTTTTATGCATGGGAAGAACATAAAATTATTCTCTTATGTGTGCCCAGTCCTCTCTGTGGAGCAATCACTTCCCTAATGTCATGAGTCTGAGTAGTTATTATGAATGCACCCTGGTGATAGCATGCACAATGGACTTTTTTTTCTGTATTTTGGACAGAAAATTATAGCAGTATAGCAGGTGACCTGCTGAGTGATTTAGTATTACCTGCAGCCATGACTCATTCTCCACCCCTTCTATTCCCCACTTTTCTCTTGGAGAAGAGCTCTTCTGCTTTCTTGGAGTCTCCCGCAGGTTATGACTTATGGTGCTGAGGACACGGCAGGGAAATGCCGTGAGGGCAGACCCCATCTTCCGTTTCCTGCATGGTGGGACCGCCCTTGTAGACCCAATGGCATGCAGTATCTGGGGATGATTTCCGGATGACCTAAGGATGAGTAGGACTGTGCCCCAGGAGAAGATATTACCGAGCATGCTGAATCACCCGGGTAAATTGTGGCAGTGTCACAAAGCAGATAAGTGCTTGATGATGTATCTTCTTGCATAGTGGAAGATGACAGCTACCGAACGGGAGACTGTAAATCCAACATCATCACCAGCGTCTGCAGTGTCCAGCATTTCTTTATGTCTTTTTCTTGTTTTAAGTGGGCCTACGTGAAAAGCAAATTCCTTCTTGTAGACTATTTTTCTACATTTAAAGAGTCCATGCATTAAAAAGAAAAATGCACACCATCATTATCGATGCTTTCAGCCCACCCAAGGTCAGACTTTTGTTGAAAGTTGGTAATAAAGTGGAAGCTGCTCGCTTGCAGCCACACGCAGGAAGCCGGGAGAGCGTTTCCCGTTTTCCCCCGAAGGATCCCGCACCAGCAGGTTATCTGCCTGCTCCGTGCCGGGCGAGCTCTCCGCCGCCGGCCCCGGCCGCGTCCTCCCGCCCGGTCGGCTGGCGAAGCCAGGCGAGTCCCGCGGGGCTGCAGACAGGCGCCCGATTGCGCGGGGGGCCCCGTGTAACAGGAGCCACCGGTTGGCTGCTAAATGCCGGGACAAACTCTGCTCCGGCCCTCCGGCCACCTGGCCGCAGGCGTAGGGAGACACAAAGGTGGGCGGCCGCGCGACTCCCGGGCGAGGGGGGAGCACAGGCACTTCCCCATCCAGAATAGGCTTTCCCGACTTACATAAATGAAGAAGGTTGCGGCTGTGTTTGATCGCTTGCATCATTTCTGAAGCGCCTTGTTGCTCAGTATGGTCCCTAACACATGTGCAAATATTGTTTGATTGGGAAGGATACCATGTATTTATCCCAATGCTAATGCACCATTTGATTTTAAAAGGCCTTTTATACCCTCCCATTTCAAGACATGAGTTTCTCATGCTTAATGGGCAGTAAGGGAAAAATTCCTAATTTGGAGCTAAGTGCAGAAAAGCACTAGAGGAATGTAGCACCGGCCAGTTAAAATATCTAAATAGATGAAAAATACTCGCAATGAATTTTGTTGGTGGTACTCCTAAAATAGTTCAGGTACATCTTTAGAAGAGCTACAATACCTCAGAGACATAAGG
The DNA here is from genome assembly GCA_032275445.1 of Crypturellus soui. NCBI lineage: Eukaryota > Metazoa > Chordata > Aves > Tinamiformes > Tinamidae > Crypturellus > Crypturellus soui. The sequence goes on along the minus strand of JAUBNY010000696.1, from coordinate 1,644,313 downwards.
CACTTATCTAAATGGAGGGTCTGTGCCCTGATATTGCATATATGAATCAATAGGTCCCCCATAAATAAGTGTTCCACGGTGGAGAGGCACAGTGCATAGATGGACTGTGAGATGCAAGGAGATGCAAAAGGATTCAGATCTTGCATAGAAAGATATCTATGCAAGATCTTACATATAAAGATACCTGTGTTTTGCCACCATAAACTCTGTTCGATCTTTTGTCCGTAAAAAAGCTACCACCAAGAAACTGCTACGGGGTGGAATTCCCTAGACACCATCCTCTGCAAACTTGTCCTGTTTATATATATAAAAATATGTTTACACTACACATATATATATAATAATAAGAAGAAAGAAAACCTTGATACCATGGTACGAAGACCTGGATCTCTTACACACTCCCACTTTGACAGGTTGGTTAATGATAAAACAGCAGCCACACTTAGAAATTCTCCTACATTGTTTACCCCAGCATCTCCTCAGGAGCTGCTAACTCACTGGTGTCCGGGGCTCTTGGCTTGGCCTCTGTGGTGTGGGAGCAGACGAGGTGACACAGGATTTGCTCAGACCCAGAAGGAGCAAAAGTTGGGCAAGAGCTTGTCTTGCAGAGCACCCTAAGGCAACGTGGTGAGGTGTGCTCTAAAGCAGTGGGGTAAGGCAGTTTTGACATCTAATTATCCCCTATCTAAACAAGGAGAAGGATGTGGGGGAGCTGAGGAGTGCCTTAGCTGGGCCAAATCGGACATGGTATGGACCTCCTGCTGAGGAGGCAGAGGCAGGGAGGTCGCCTTGGTGCAGAAGCAGGTGTCCTGCCCCTGCCATCACAACACTGGGCGCCCTGCACAGATTTCTGGGCACAGTTTATGAACCAGGCGGCTGATGTCTGTCCAGATTTTATATGGGACCAGCGCTTGTGGTGCCCTGTAAGATCCATGAAGACAGGTGGGTAGCAGACTGGCGGCTCTCAGTGCTCTGAGTGACACCAAGCCGGGGTGTGCACTCAAAACCTACTGCGGGCTCCAGAAAACCCTCTTTTGGAGGATGCTTTCTCTTTCGAAAGGCTCAGGAGCAGCCTCTGCAGCCTCTGCAGCCTCTGCAGCCGCAGCACCCATGCCTGGGCACAGCAGCGCCGGGCCTCATGCACAGCCGTGTGGGTGCAGCGGGTCAGGCCGAGAGGACCAGTTAGTTACGTGCAACCAGAACCCAGCGTGGTGCTGTGTTTGCAGGGCAAACATCTGCCCGGCCTCTCTGTACCTTCACCGGAGTTGCCAGCAACTTGCAGCATGTCACTCGAAGCAAGTGGCAGAGTGCTAATTAGGATAACAAGTCCGTGCAGGAGAGATCCAGCAGGACCACGCAGAGAGATGCCGGAGTGCTCTCTGCTCCCAGAAGTGCTGATATTACCCCTCGAGCTTTGGCTGGCTGAAGCTATTTTGCAAGAACTGGTTCCCCGCATGGCAAACCTGCATTTCTCCCCCTTTGGCCCACATCCAGTATTTCTGCAGGACCAGGAATGTCCAGGCAAGCGCTCCAGGCCTCTCAGGGACCTGTCTAGTGTTCGGTCTCTACCTGCACAAAGCCAGTGAGGTGAAAGCTCCCTGTTTCCAGTCGAATTCTCTAAGCCAAGCAAGCCATTCGTCTGCTGACGGTGTCGCCGGGTAGATTTCCAATGAACTGGAGCTGCAGGGAGATTCAAGCGACGCGGGGAAGAATTAAGAAGCTGCATTTTTTTTCCTTTGGAGCTGAAGATAAAATTTCCTTTTCTGGTAAGTGCAGTAGAAAGCAGCCACCTGATTCAGCTTTGCAGTAATATTTTAATCTGCCATAGGCATATTGTTTACTGAAATGAAAACTGAATATAACCTGCAATTGAGGTTACCAAATACACTTATATAAATGATGGGGAAAGCTTTTCAGGGCAGTGTACCTCAGCTGGTAGGGCTGCTACTAGAAACTAAGGTTTCTTTGTTTCTTAGCAGCAGATGATTTCCTCTCTTAGGGCAATTATGCAGCCTAATTGCCTGTAATAATCATCCCTGTTAAAAGTGTGCTGCTGCCAGCACTTCTCCTTTCTGAAGGCAGTGTCTCCTTACCAACTTTCTGCTCTCAGGGAGCAGCTATGGGCTCCACACGACTCGAAAAACACAAGTGATGTTGAACAAGACAGCATTTGATGATCTGAGTACCTTCTTTGGTGCTGTTACTGGTGCCTGCACTGTGAGTTTGCAAAGAAACCCTGTAGAGAAGAAACATGAAGTTAGTTCCAAAGTGTGACCCATCCAGCTGGATGGTCAGCTTCCATGTCCTTCCAGCAACTCACACTTGGTTTTGATGCATTTCTGTTTTTTCATATTTTTAAATTTAATTCTTATATCTTTAAATTTAATTATGCTGGTATCTCCTATGCTGCATTACAGCAATATTTGAAACTGGGGTTTAGTTTAGTTTAGATAAATCATAGTAAAGTCACAGGATGTGCAGTCCATCTGCAAGATGGTCGGGCCAACGCAGCACGTCTTTGCCACCGCTTGTTTTTGTGGTTTTATTTAGATACTATGTTTTGTCCCCATCAAACAATCTTGTAACACTATATATCACTCAAACTATGTTTTGTAGCATTTGTGTAAGCGAAATTGTGAGCCAAATCCTTTGATTCTTGGGCACGTTCAGGAAACTATCTAACAGTACTGAGCCAAGCCAAAGGTCTGGATTTCTTGTTTCTGGCAGTAGCCAAGAGCGGGTGTCTACAGAAGAGTGTCAGAGAGAGCAAGTGTATAGGGATCCTTCTTCCCGTATAGGAAACCTTTGGGAATTGAGCCGTTCTGGGGCTTCCAGGACATTGTCAACACACGCTGTGCTTACGAGCTTACAGGCTGTGTGTTTAGAACTCAGGCGCTGGCAGTGGATGCAAAGCAAATAGGCAGGTTAACAGCACCCCAGGGTCTGAGCAGGAGCTCATGCTGCAGTCCGGTGATCCATGAGGGATCCTCATGGCAATGGAAATGTGGAAGGGAAAGCTGTATTTTCTTCTTGTTTTTAGAGGCAGAGATATCATTGCAAAGGCCAAATAAGCACCCTGTGAGCATTCTGCAAACCTTTACTTTATAATTGCCTGAGAATAAGTCATTTTTATTCTGGAAAGTGGCATATTTGAGAATTTGGGGAGATCTGTACTACTCACTAAGTAAAAATGATTGCAGTTCAATGTCTGCAGTCGATGGTACTACTCTGATCATTATTTAATGCCTGTTATTGCCATGGAGGCCCGCAAAGCTAAAGGTAACAGCCTTATTGCTGCCAAGGATGAGTAATAAGGTTAAGCAGTATCTGATTAGCCCAGGCACAGTTTATTTTAACTTAAAACATGGTATGAGAGACAAATCTTATCTGGAGGAATCTCTTCTGTGAAAGTGAAAAATTATGAGAAAACATTCAGATACAAGTGAAGATCTGTGTGTGGTCAGAAGGAGATAATTTATGATATGGCCGGGCAATAGCGCAGAGGCGAGTGGGAAGAGCACTGTGTGAGAGGCAGCGTGCCATGGCCAGGATGCGGGCAGGTTCAGAGAGGACAAACTCCACTGCAGTTTGGAAACCTGGGAGGGAACAAGGGCCACTGGCTCCTGGAGCGCCTTGCGGGAGCGCCGGTGACGAGGTTCAGAGTCTGCTTTCGGCACAGTGCTCCCCAGCCTGCCCTTCTCCCTCCCGGTGCCAGCTCAGGGCCTTCCTGGTGCAGCTTCCCCAGCTGGAGCCTTGCTCTCGTTCGCCCTAGCTGAGTAGCCCCAAGGATGGAGGTTTTGTACCACCCAGACCATCTGTGCAACTGCTGTCCTTTGTACTATCCTGAGAGGAGCAGGAAACCCGGGAGGGATTAGAAATCCATCTCCTCACCTGTGGTGCTGCTAATTACCATCAGGTCGTGCACTGACACTGGAGATATACTTAGTTTTGCAGAAGCCAAAGGGAATGTGAGGCTTTGGTTAGAAATTCCTGCGTGGATGCATTAAGGCACACCAATGTGTTACTTTGGGCTGCAAACTGGGGAAAAAGCAGCAGACCCTGAACACAAGCTGCCACCATTCACAGAGAAAGCCTGAGCAACGGGATGCTTAGCTTTAGCAGGAATAAACCTTGGGCCAGGACAGGTGTAACTCTGCTCACCAAGAGGAACTGGACAAAGGGTAAATCTGGCTGCTGGTGAATGTTGCCCCAGGAAGACCCCACGGATGCTGCAGAGTGCTGGGAAATGTATTCCCCACAGGAACCCAGGGGGATTTTTGTTTGTTTGTTTATTTTTTATTTTATTTTATTTTGATGGGGGATGGGGGGCAAGGAGGAAAGGAGGGAGGGCAGCGCCAGCAGAGCAGCAGGATTGCTGCATGTTTCCCATGGTTCGGCCGTCTCCAGCCGCCCCTCGCTGCTCCTCCGGGATCTGCCTCCAGGCCCGCAGCGGAGCGCGGCCCCGGAGCCGGGAGCCCCGCACTCCCGCAGCCGCCCCGGGTCTCCCAGCGGGAAGGCAGCAGTCAGCGCGGCATCCCCGTCGGGAGCGGGAGCAGGCGGGCAGCGGCTCCAGCCAGGCACGCTCACCCGCACGGAGCCGTGCGGCTGGCGAGGAGCGGCCTGGGCTTGGGAAATTACATCTGTTATTTATTTATTTACTTACTTATTTACTTTTTCATCGGTGTGGCAGTAGTTCAGCCAAAATTAAGGAAAACAAAAGAAAAGAAAAAAAGAAAAAATACAGGTTAAGAGACAAAAGAGACAAAAATAGAAGGTAGCTGTTCTATGCATCTTTCTGATCCATGGATATCTTCAGAGGACCTGCACACTTTCCAGGAAGTGTGGCCCCTTGAAAAGCCCACTGCTGTTAGAATAACCCCCAAGTTTGGGAAGTCAGACATCTATAATCCTAGCAACCCCTTACTCCTCACACACAGACACAAGCAAACAGACAACCTCAGAGCAGGTTCTCAGTGAAAGCTGCTCGGCTGAGTTTATGGGCCTTGCAGTAAATAAACTTCCTCTGCTCCTCAGCGCAGCTCTCCTAGCTCTTCACGTCCTTTTCTTGGAAGTGCCACCGCTTGCGGTGTGGTTTGCTGCAGCGGCGCCAGCGGCTTTGATGCCAGCCCGCACGTTAATGCAGGCAGGAGGCTGCATCCTGCAGACGCGCATTCCTGCTCCTCCAGCGTCCGAGGGGAGGAAGGAGCTGCCTGCTGCAGCTGGGGCTGGGTGCTGTTTCGCTGGTGGAAAGAGGAGCTGCTGAAGAAGGACATATGGAGGGGATGCAAACGTGGCGTGATTTTTCATGTCTTGAATGGAAAGACTACGCGCTGCGCCCTGCCTAGGGTCATCACTGGTGGTTATTGTGAGAAAGTGGAGAGTGCTATGCGGGGAGGTATGGAGGAAAGCCATATTTACTTCCCTGTGCATGCTCCCAATGCCATTCTCATTCCTACGTCCAACAACTGAGCTGGGGGCTTAGGGAAGGGAAATAACTCCAGAATACAGAGCACAGGCCTTCTAATTCTCTTCAGTGAAGCAGATTGCTGAGATTTCTTCTGAGAGCCAAATAGGAGGAACTACGGTTCATTTCTTTTACCTATTTCTGTGTTTCAGGTGAGGACAAATCTCAACATCATGCTCACAAATGAGGAGCACTATGTGGGAAAGAATATCGGGACAAAGTTAAATGAAATGGAGACCATGTGCAAAAATGCCTCCTTCCTCCCACGGAGGCACAGCTATGAATACTCTGAGAAATGAGATGGCCTCATGCATGCAGGGCTCCTTGAGCTAGTGGATCTGCTCAGTGTATTCCAGACCAAGTAAGGATTTCTGAAAGCATGACCCAGAGCACGAGTCTCCCATGGATTTCTTTCTTTCTGTTCTGAGAATGCTGTGTGATTGTGGCAGATGGAAAACACATGTAAAATGAAATGCCTTTATGCTTAATGTGCAAAAGAAATGAAAACAATCTCATTAACATAGTAGAACTAAACTTTGTGTTTGCATTCTGAGTTCTGCAGTTGTTTCCCACTAGAAAAATGTCCTGGATTACCCTCAGGGCATTTTACACTAATCTGACTCCTATTGTAACTTCTGCCCCTGCATCCAGAGGACATAGGATTTAGGCTTGGAGCCTGGCTCATGAAGGCAAACGCAACCTTCAAGTATCAGTGACAGCAGGCACAGATTGGTCACTTGGAGAATTAGGTCTCGGAAATCTGCATACAAATCTGTGTTTACAAAGCAGGTTTATGCCAGCTCAGAAAATTGATAGTCACTAGGGGGTCAACCGCTGACCCCAGACACCAGTACAGACTGGGGACCGACCTGCTGGAGAGCAGCTCTGCTGAGAAGGACCTGGGCGTCATGGTG
>JAUBNY010000696.1:1623408-1637686 GCA_032275445.1 Crypturellus soui | reverse complement strand
GCCACGTGCTCTAGGTGGCCCTGCGTGTGCAGGGGGGTTGGACTAGATGATCTCTAGAGGTCCCTTCCAACCTTAGGGATTCTGTGATTCTATGTGTAGATGACTTCGATTTAAATGATGCGCTAGGCACAGCCTAGAGGACCGCATTTTAAAAAGCTTCTATAACTCACCCTTGAAGATGTCTATTGCCTTACCTACACTGCAAGATACAGATATGGGTTAATATCTAGGAATAGATCATGTCTGTATCTACACAGGAAACACTTTAACTCTTTTCTGCTGTGGTTGTTGTAAAACAGCCTGTAAAAAGTGTGCAGGGTAAAGCCAGCAGTGCTGCTGGAGCAGGCTAGCGCTAACAGCCCCGGGGCGCCTTGGAGGACATCCTGAGCAGAACCTGGGACTACTGCTTGGTGCTGCAGGTGCTTCTAGGGGAGGCCCTGGTCTGTATCCTCTTTGCTCTGGCAGGTCAGAGGGCTCAGGGCCAAGAGCAGCAGCAACGACCTGCCAAACCGGGCAGCGGATAGCATGGATGAGCCCTCAGCTGGGATGTGGTGGTCCTTTGTGCAAATCTCTTGCTTTTCTCTTAAAATTGTGGCAAGCTCAAATAACTTGCACAGTTGGATCTTATTTTCTCCTTTGCCCAGGATGTGGCCATGGTGGCTCTTGTTAGTTGTGTATGGAAGGATATTCCTTCCACACAGAAAGGACTTTATTCTCTATAGGGTTTTTAGGACCTGGCAAGGTGGCAATGTCTTGGCAAGTGTGAATATGAAGTTGATAATTTTAATTTAATTTAATTTAAATTCCAACACAGAGTTTTCCTAGGGATATTTCTGTATTTTTGCCTTCCCTGTAAGACTGGATATGACTTATTTTGCTAGTGCCTTGTGGGAAAATGTCATCTAATGACACTTGTATCTGTCTAGCTATGCGGGTGTGGATGCAATGAGAGCTCCTCTGCACACAGGTTGACTTTGGCTTTGTGACCAGTCCTGACAAATCCCTGGGTCACTGCAACCTTTTCTGTAGAATTGGCATTTTGCAGGCCAAAAATATTGGCAATATTTCCTTCACATTAAACAGAAGCCAAAGCCAAGGTGACCTTTCTTCCTGTCTTACAGCACTGGCTTCTTAGTGCATGGTTGTTTTCAGGTCAAGATCTGGAGCCTGCTGTATTTTTTCATCTCTGGGAACAAATCAGAAAAAAAAAAAGAAGAAAAAAGAGAGAGAGAAGGAGAACACTTCTGCTCTATGAATGCTTCGCCTCAGAGGAAAAAAGTGGCGAACAATTAATTGTTGATGAAGAACTGAGGAATAATTTCATTCTGTGTGCAGAACAAATCCTCAGGGAATATGAAGTCAGTTTATAAAACAGACAGCAAATATTTTCTAGGAACTGCTTCCTACTAAAAATGTATAAAAACAGAAACCACTGACAATGAAAGTTAGAAGCACTGTGAACTTAGCCAAAGCATGTCCAAAGATGTCCATTTGGAGAAAAAATACATATCTAGTAAAGATTCCATTAAGCATTTCCTGGCAGTCACACAGCTAACTTTAATAGGCAAAATCTCCTGTCTCCGTGGCTTCAACCATTTGCTATGCCCACAGAGAGCCCATGGGATGAGTGCGATGAGGGCCTTTGCTCCAGTTTGCACCATCCGAGGATTTGGCCAGCTGCTCCATTTTGGGCAGCTTGCTGGATGCTGGGCACAAGCACATCCTCATCAGGTTTGGAGATGGAACTTGAGCAGCCAAGTGGGCTGGGGTTGCTTGGAGGAAACAGCAGGTTTGCAGAGGCGGTGGTGGATGCTGGTGGGCAGCAAGAGCCAGCAGGGCTCCCCGGCAGCTGTGAAGGCAGAGGCACCCTGGGCTGCACTCGCGGGAGCGCTGCCGGCGCTGCCGGGAACGGGACCATCCCTCCTCAGCCTCGAGGGGCTGCAACTGACGTCCGGTGCTCGGTACACGAAAGACGCTGGTGAACTGGATCGAGTCCAAGGAGGACAGAGGGTTGGAGCACTTGGTTTATTGCTCCCTTCAGTTGTCTAATGGGTGGTCGTAGAGGAGCCAAACTCTCCTCAGAGATGCACGGCAAAGGAGGTAAATGTCACAAATTGCAACAAGAGATTTGAAATTAGAAAGTGCGTTTCTTTTCTTTTACCGGAGGGTAGTCAAATACTAGAGTAGGTTGCCAAAGGGGTGGTTGAATCCCATCCCTAGAGATGCTGAAGACTCAGCTGGACATGGCCTTGATCTAACCTTGGAGTTAGCCTTGTTTTGAACAGGAGAGTGAACTGGATGACTTCCAGGTATCTTTTCCAATCTAAAGTGTTCTGTGATTCTTTCCTATGGGTACCCTGCTTATTTATATGCCTTGATCTTCAAGGGAGACTAAGCTGCCTATGTGCCACTTAGAATGGATAAAGCAGGAAAAATATCTTAAATCACATATTCCTTCCTCAATTTTCTGGGATTGCCATGAATCATTTCAGCTCTTGGGTTAATTTTAAGAACCTTCACATCTCAGTTTGCAGTTGGCTTTCAATATCCCAAAGTGTATTAGCGTGAGCCCAGTGTGGAAGCGGCTAGCCATGCATTCCAGAACTGGTTTCAGCTACATCTCTGCTTATGAAAGGTATGCTTCTGCTGCCTGTATCCTCTTGGATGTCTCATCCTCCCGGTGCCTGGCGAGGAGCCTTCTCGCGAGGAGCCGGCGCTCCCTGCTCTGCAGGGAGCTCTCCCTGCCTGTCACCAGCCACCACCAGTGAGTGGGAGTGTGCATGGAAAAGCCGTTAGTGGAGGAAAACCAAACCCCTCTTTGTCATCAGCTTTCCTGACTGGTTTAAGACACCTTGGTCTCACTTGAAATCCGTATCCACTTGACACGGTTTCAGTCAGAGCTTGCTCTCCCCTCCCTCACCACTGTTTCCTTGTGCTGGCTCCTGCCAACGCTTGTCCTGCTCCAGGACCCATTTTACTTGGCAGAGCTCCTACCAGCTCAGACAGAGTTGGCAACTCCCTGGCTCCACCTTTCTTTTTCTTTCTGCTCTTGCACAAAGCAGAAATTCATGCTTTATTTCTACATGCTTATGAATTTTCCCTGATGCTATCGGTCCCAGACAGCGCTGTTATTTCAGTGTTATATCCCATAGACATGGTCTTCCCAAGACAAGCTTAGAAAGCTTCTCCATGTATTGCCCTCTACAGGGAAGCAAGAATTCCCTTCTTGGAACCTAACCAGTTTCTGATGGCAATCTCTTCTTTGAGTCATGATAACCATAAATCCAGCTATAGCAATGTGTTCTAATCTATAAGTAATTGCTGATAAATGAGCTCAGATCATTTGCTTTTTTTTTTGGCAGCAAGACCGTCCCAGTTGTGACAGAACTGGGCAAATCTGAAGTAAGTTATTTGTAAAAAATTTTGTGATCAAAGTCATGGTCATATTATTTGTCCATATTCTTTTGGATATAATTCACAAAAGTATCTGTAATTCTCAAGGGTGAGCATGAATGGTATGTGCCTCAGTGCATGCACTCAGCCTGGGATTCCTTAGCCAGCTCCCCTTGCTTAAAAAATAACATTGATGCTATCGTGGAGCAAGGAGAACCCATGCACCTGAGGTGGCTATTTGCTGAAATGGATAGCATTGCTGAAAAGGATGGAAACTGAGAGACAGTGACAGGCCAGGAGTTGGTCATATGGGGTCTTTGGCAAACGCTTATGAGTTACTAAGGCCTTGCAAGATGTTGCAAGATGTTGCATGTCCAATTCATGAATAGGAGAAACTGCTAAAATTGCAACACACACTTTGGGGCGTGACATGCCATCTGGCCAGTTCTGTGAAGGATGCATCTATAGGGAAGAGCAGAAATTCAGCAAAGTCTCCCTTTGTGTTTTTTTTTTCCTCTGAGATAGCTTCCTGCACTTTGTTCACAGCTGCTGCCCCTCTATGGATTCATCTTCTGTTTATTGTTCTTCATATGATCCCCCACTTCCACATTTCCATTCTCACTTTCTATAGCACTGTTTCTGTGCTATCAGAGTCCTTCAGGTTTCCAGAGCAGCACATCCTGCTGGAAACTGCCTGCTTCTCTGACACTGCTTAGAGCTTCCTTTCTCTTCCTGCTCCTAGGCCTGAGTGAGAGAGGGGTGCGTACAGGAGTATGAGATGACAGTGCTCCCATGCTGGTGGGAATGTGGGAAACCAGAGTTATGTGCAGCTTTGGCCTGCCCCTGCAGTAACTACTGCAATGCTGAGGCTGTGAAGCGCATGTCTTAAACGTGAGGTTTGCTCCACTGAGCAGCCCAGAGGTGCATTCAGGGCTTCCATTCTACCTAAACTCCTCAAGGAAAAAGTGTTTAATTCTCGTTAAAGTGGTGCACAGACACTGAACTGATGCTTTGCAAACAGTAAATTACAGGAGGCAGGGGCAAAGAGGAGGACTTCTGGTGCCACGTGGAGCTGGCTCTCGTGTACCTCTGGTGTGTCAGCGCTTACCCATCTTCGGGTCAGAAGTAAGAGGCTGTGGGATGTGGAAAGCGATACTCTGCCGGAGACTCCCTCCTTTTTCCTGCTTCCGGCCGGGATGTTCCATGGGACAAGCAGAAACACGCTTCCCCGCCCGGGCGGCCTTCCCGGCGCCCACAGCTTGCCAGGGAGCCAAATCCCGCTGCGCCCTGCAGCCCTGCACCCGAGGGGAGCTCCGCGGATCCGGGCCCTGCCCGTGGCTGCCACCAGCCGTGCCACGGAGCAGGACTCCGCCGTCATGCCGGGAATGGGCCGGCAAGCAGCTCCCTCGCTTGCAGGAGCACAGGGGCCCGCACCGACAGCAACACGTAAACAAGTTCTGCAACTATTTATCTCACTCCCGTTCCCATAGCTGGGCATAAATATCCATTAGCACGAAGCAGGAGTGGTAGCTCGGTTATTTTTCCCGTGCCTTGGCCAAGGAGCCCGTGGCGGTTCAGCTTGGACTGAGCATTCTCGGCATTCCCACCATCAATCACCGGGCTGGTTTCTTGGAACACGCGGTAAGCTGGAGCAAACTTCATGGACAGCGGCCAGTTTCTTCTCCTAGTTGTTATTTCAGCCTTGGCTGCATTTACTTAGGAGTTTTCTCTTCAAACGCACTCTGGGACGTGACAGCCAGATGTTTCAGCATAAAGCACATATACAGGTTTGCAGTCATCAGTGTCCAGAGGGCATCTGCGCCAGAAGTACATAGTAAATATTTTCCACTGGTTTCCTGCTTATATTTCAAGTGTCAAGACAGCAACTTTCCTCCTTCTCATTACTGAATTTGCTTTCATAAAGGTAACCGTATCTTCTATCGTATTGTTTCATCTTGCTCTGTGATTTCCTTGGCACTGCTTGTAAGCAATACCTCCTGTAGCTTCTGCGTCTCAAAATTGCATTTCAAAAAGCATTTGTCAAAACCCAGAGTGTAATCTGATATTTCCAGGAGAGACACACACGGTGCTTACATTTCACAGCAAACCTCTTACCTTGCAGATGGAAAGTGAAAGGCTGTTGAGCTTTCTGCAAAGAAAAAAAAAAATCCCCCGAAACAGCCATGTCCAAACCCAAGGAAGCCTATCGAATGCTTTGAGCGAGACAGGTCACCCAGTGTGCGTGCCAGCTGTGAGCGTGGCTCTGAAATGTTGCTCAACAAGGCACCAGTACAGACAGCTCCGAAGGGTTTGTGTCAAGTGAGGACACAAAACAAGACCAGCAGAGGCTTCATGTGATGGAAAGAGAATCTTATTTGCAGAAGCCCCTGGCTCCTCTGCACCTGGTGGCATGACGAGCTCCTACAGCACTAGTGTCCCCTATGCCTGGAGCTCGCAGGCCACCCATGGCCTCCTTGGGCACAAGGGCCAAGTCTGGGCTCCGTAGCAACTCATGCCTTTGCCCCTCCCTCTGCTCCTTGCGCTGCCCCTGTTCTCCTGGTGTTTTGGGAAGGCTCTTGTCACTGTGCAGCAATGCGCAGCCCTGTCTTCTCCAGCACAGGCTGCCACTTCTTGACAAAGGTGGAGCAGTGCTACTGAAATTGCTTCTGTTAAACTTAAGGTCTTATGCTCCCAAGCACTAATTATTACCTTTATTTCAAGGCCAAAGAGCATGACACACCTGACCTCCTTACAACATCCTGTGCCTCCCAAGTGAAAGGCCCAGGGCATCCTGCTGCAGCCACAGCAGGGTGAAGGCTGCACTCGCACCCAGCCTGGGGGCTGCAGAGCAGATCTCTGCAGCCCATGACGGGCTCCTGCGAGGAGCCTGCAGCCCGGTGCAGCAGTGGTTGTGGATGATGCAGGCAAAGGTGTGCAGCAAGCCTTCTGCAAGCGTGACGTCGGCGCGCTGCAGGGAACGAGGTGCACGCTGCCGCCCGGCCGCGGTGTCGGTGCCCGCGGAAGCGTGCCCGCGAGCGCGCCGGAGCCCTGGCACCCGGCAAGGCTGGCTGGCGGCAGCAAGCGTGCGCTTGCGTCTCCCGCGTTCCCAGCACCTGTACCGTCAACTTGGACCAACCCCTGGTGACAGTAGCAGGTGCTGACTCATCCTCATAGTCACATCCTCTTCCAGGCACACGCGCACTACATGGATGCAGGATCTTGCAAAGGCTGCAAGCCCACCACAGGCATCCCCACCAGAGGGGATGTGGCATCTGTCCAAGGGGGAATGAAAACCCAGGAGCAGGATCCTGACCTCGCCTTGAGATACAGGAGGGTTAATTTTTCAGATTTCCACCTTCACTGTGTGTGCAGGTGCAGCAGGGGGTGAAAACAGTGCCAATTGGCCACCAGAGCTTGGGTCATGGAAAAGGTCAACTCGGCCCATGGGTTGTGAAAGTGGTCTTGACAAGTCAGGTTTAGTTAAAAATATACACTGTAAATTAAAGAGAAAAGAAGAGGAGGGAGACAACAGGCTTTATTTTCTTTGCAACATGAATAATGTGTACAATGAGTAAGCCCAGCAGTCTGTAAGTAAACACGGTACATAAACGGCTGCTCAGTCTTTTATTTTGAATATGCTTAACTGTTAACTTCCTGGACATGAGACTTTCTCCTGCTGGGAACTGTAAGTATCCGAGCCCCACATTATTATGTGGGAGTATAAACAAAGAATAAGCCACAGACTTTATATGAATATAATGGCAACTAAATAGTTATTCAGTAAACTGTATTAAAACAGTTATTAGTATCATTTATTTTCTGTCTACTGGAGATTGGTGGAGTTTTCTAATAAGTTGTGTGTCTGAATATTTATTGTTTTTCTTTGGCCATCAAACTGTCAGAGAGGGAAAAAAAAAGCAACGTTGATTCTTAATGAAACTAAATTTGCTTTTCTTGTAGAAAAGAAAACTCAGAAAATGTCTCTTCTCTGGGTCAAACAAAAAAAAAATGTGTTTTGACCTTAAAGAAATGTGCCATCCTCACTTTGGGACTTCCTAGTGAAGGCATGCAAATGAATGTCTACAATCAGGCATCATTCACATAAAAGTATGCACTTGCATCTCCCATGTTTCTAGTGAAATCCCCATTCACTTTGTTATGGTGAATTTGTCGGTTTCTCCTATTGAACCCCAGTTTCTCTAGTATTGCATTCCTAAATGTATGCTCTATTTGCTACACATTTAAAGACTTCTTAGTCATTAAAGTATATGGTGTTACAGGACCACAGCGCAACGCTGGATGGAAAACAAGAGTCTTCATCACTCACCATGTACTTCTGGTTACCCATTTGACCCAATAATTATGAGAAGAATTTAGGAAAGATATTACAGCGAAAGGCTGACATTACCATAGCCACTTGCTGGCAGCAAATGCAGATCAACAGGTCAGTCTGCAAAGCTGAGCAGCAAACCATGCATCTGTGGCCACGTGCAGGCAACCCTGCCATGCTGGTCTGCAGCAAAGACGTGTTTCTTCATCAGGCTTTGCTGCTGCTCGTGTGCTTGTGTGAGAGCATGAGGAGCGTCCCTGGCCTCGCTGCAGCTGCACACACAGGGAAGCATTCGCAGGGTTAAGACCTAACACCCCCATCTTAGTGCTGTACATGCCACCTTTAGGCATGATCACAAACCCCGGTGACTCCCTTTGCTCAGATTGAGAGTAGTTAAACGTGTGCATAGTTATTTGTAAGGTCAAAGGCTTTCTTTGTAAAGTGCTTTAGGTGAGAGTTGTGTCATAGTCTATATTTATTAAAGAGCCATCCTTACTGCACTGATCACTTACGGGTTACAAAGCCGTGTATTCTATTTCTGACTGGGCTAACATTACCTCTACTTTCTATTGAAAGAGCTGGTCTGCCTCAAAATTTGGCTATCTGGAAATGTTTATAAACTATGTGTGTACATTTCTCTAGTATTCCCTTCCAAGACTTAAATTCACAGATTCTGGAAACCCTTTCAGGCCTTCAGCCCACTGGAACAGCCTTGGGAAACAAGACACCAAGGGGCCCTGGATTCGGCAGGAGGGGTGAACTCAATCCCTTGCTCCAGTGAGTGCTGTGGAAACTGCCAGGAACCGTTCCCCAGGTCCTAGGACGAACTGCTGCTACCAGCCTCACTTTTCTGCTATCAGCACCCCCATTCGTGTTTTCTGGCCTCAATATGCCCAGAATCAGGGTTGGGTCATCCAGTGTTTTCCACTCTGTCCTCCCTGCAGGGTCTATTTGCCTGGCTTTGTGCCAGTGCTGCTTTCCGTAGGGAACAGGGCGTCTCTTCCTCCTCATGGTGCAGGTGGGGGTTGCTGACTTCTTGCAGGGTTGGGAGCACTGAGCTGGGCACCTTCCACTTGACTACAGATACCAATGATGGGGTCTCATCAGCGCTGCTTTAGACTCCTTCTTTACTTGTGGCAAAACTTGCTTCCACAGTGCAATTCGGATCTCAGCTGGATCTCCTTCCAGAGGTGCTTATCTTTCTCTGCTGAACTTAGATGGAGATG
The DNA here is from genome assembly GCA_032275445.1 of Crypturellus soui. Lineage (NCBI taxonomy): Eukaryota > Metazoa > Chordata > Aves > Tinamiformes > Tinamidae > Crypturellus > Crypturellus soui. The sequence goes on along the minus strand of JAUBNY010000696.1, from coordinate 1,628,737 downwards.
TTGGGTGGGGGGAAGATATTCTATTTTTCACCTTGGTGAAGACACTATTTTTTTTCCCCTTAACTAGACTCATGCAAACTGATTTCTTTGCAGGTCAAGCAGATAACTTAAGATAACATTAATTCATTTCCTCCTATTTAGCTCTGGTCGAAACTAACAGATCCCTTTTCCTCTCATATCTCAATTACCAGAATCAGGCAATGCCTTCGTTAGTATATAGCCTTTATCTAGCATATATGGAAATTAGGTTGACTTAATCTGAGACACAGAAGAGAGCACACCCCCATGCAATGAAGTTTACTATAAGGGGGTTTTCCAAAATCTATTTCATAGAGAAGGAAACCCAAAGATATGAATCTATCTCCGTGCTGAAAGTGCACTTCTGTGAACTGACATAAACATAATCTAGCAGCAATTGAAATTTTGTTCTGTAATCATCATGCTTATACAAGTCTGAAAAGAAGAGGCTTTGCCTGCTGTTTGATATTGCTTGATTGCTATTCAGACTGGGTAAAATGTATTAGCTTTAGCATTTCCTTCCTTCCTCCTCGCTTTGTACTACATATTGCTTTTATAATTTTCTGCTCTGAGGTGGAGAGCATTAAAGACTCATTGGTGCATGAAAACAAAATGTAACAACACAACTGTAGGGTGTTGTAGGGTTGTCTGGAATCAACAGATGAACAAGTCTGTAGTTGGGCTGCAAGCATCACATACTTTACAACAGCTATATAATGTTTATATGTATGCATATATGCATAGGCATATATAAAATACATAACTTCTTCGTTTTTCAGCAATATTCATACATACCTTCCTTGGCTACCAATGGTCTTCTGCTTGCTAGAGCCTATATCTACTATGTGCCGTGCCTCCTGCATAAGCATTTGTGGCTAGTATATAGCTTTTACACAGCGGGGTCTTGGAGCTCTTCACCTTCTCTGTTGGGTTCCCATGACAGCTTATCAGGATTTTAGTGAAATACCTGTCCAGTGGAAACTGATATTTGAGTATGTGAAATGTCTTAGGTCTAAACGGGATAGGGGACATGAGCCCCACTTTAGATGGGCCTGTCAGTCCCGAGGAAGCCTTTGCACTGTGGGAACAAGGCTGCCAATAAATTTGTTTTATGGTGTCTTTTGGGCAATTGTTGATTCTCTCCAGAAATGATGCTAAGTAACAAGGTGGGCTGCTGAGACATTGTCCTTTTCCAAAGAAAATTTCTGCATATACTTGAGGAAAGCACTGCTATTTGTGGATGTATTGCCCCTTCCACCTAGTTCCTGAATCTCCTCTCTATGATTTCTCATTATTTAACATAGTGTTGCAAAAGGAGAGTTGAGCTCCTTAGTTTTGATGCCATTAATCACTAAAGCTGTGCAGATGCAATTCTTCTTTTAATCTCTGTCTATAGCCCCATTAATGGTAGGGTGAGTTATTTACCCAGTGTGAGGGCAAAATGCATCCTTCCCTTCCCCAGAGGATGCCCCGCTTCTCGTCATTACCTCAGGAACATACCCTTCCAAAAGGTCTAGCACAGTGATTGCTAACACAGTCTTTGCCACAAAACCACCCACGCCGAAGCTGCGTGTTGACCTCTATCGTGGAAAACACACGTTCTGAGGGTGCCTCGGGAGTGGTGGAAGTTATCAGCAATGCTCAGCGCTCAAGGGGAAACACTGCACTGGCAAGAAACTTCCCCTTCTGCTCGCCGTCCCTGCGTGCCCTGCAGGGAAAACACCGTTCTCTTCCACACATGAGCCCTGTGGGCACATATGAAAAAATATTCAGTCTCTCTTCTGTGGGGCTTGGGTTTTCCCCCCATGTGACTTTTCCTGCGGTGTCCACAGCTGCTACCTGACTATTTAGGGAGGCAGTTGAGCATTTGTTATATGCACAGTTTGTCCTCTGATACATCTGATAAATAGCAGTGTGACCACTTTGGCTGGGAGGAGCTCACTCTTACGGCCTCTTCGTTTGTTGCTGAGGAACTTATCATTGCTGTAACTTACATTTTGGGCATTTAAGATATGTTTTTAAGCAATGGAAAAGTAAGCCAGTGCACTTGCCCTTTGGGCAAAGAAAGCCTTCGTTTGCCATGCCCACTTTGAAGAAATGCAGCATGTGCTGCTTAAGCGTGTAGCTTTTTAAAGGTCATGAAATCCCCCATTGCTTAGCAAAATTAGATCAAGATTCCTTTCCAGCATAAAATTGCATTTTTTTTTGGCTCTTCTAATGCTATAAGCCTGCTGCTACCACCTGGCTACTGCCTCCACCTTTTGGACTCCTCTGACCTTCCTTCTAGTATCTTCACTCATGATTGTGCAAAATTGGGATCATATCTGGAGGTGGAGGGTATCCCTGACCTAGAAATCACTCTGAATGAGCACAAATGGCAGATTAAAGGGCCTCCGAGTGTTTTATTAGATATCCTCTTTGGGTTATTTCACAATATAAGTAGCCAGGAGAGAAAAAAAACAAAAAAGTGGATGTGGTTTCAGTGCGCAGAGCTAATCCAAATAAGGAAGGGGTCGTGTTTACTCTAGCGGAGTGAGTGGATGAGCGTGCAGCCTCGCAGGACGGATCTCCCCATGCCCCGAGAGCGGTGCCGAGCGGCAGCGCTGCCGCCCGCGCGCAGCCCCTCTCCGCCGCGGCGCCGGCCGTCCCACGCGGGCTGCAACGGGGGCCGCGCGCGGGCTGGCAGCAAGGAGCCGCTCCAGCCTCGGCTCCCGGGCGGGCGTTCCTGGGGGCGCTCCCGCTGCGCTGCCCGGCGCAGGCGGCACCCGCACCGGCACCCACACCGAGAGGTGCTCGCGTCGCGCCCGCGCGCAGCCGAGCAGGGCCCATCCTCTCTGCCGTGCCCTGCCCCGTCCCCTCGCCTCTCTACGCGCCTTCGGAGACAGGGGAAGGGGCAGAGGTAGAAAAGAGGGAAAACATCATGGTATTAGACCGATGCGGCAGGATTAGTAAGGGCAAGAAGAGGCCCCTCGAGCCAAGGGGATGCTCTCTGTGCAATGGTTGGGGCAAAGCTTAGAAAGACAAGGCTGGCATTCTTTTTCCCTTCCCACTTGCTCCCAGCTTCCCTGGCATGGCACTTAGCGGAGCATTAGGTGATGGCGACAGCAGATCCCGCGCCACGGCTCTCACATTACTCTTATCGCTTAATCGGAGCGTGCTCAGGATTTGTGAAGGGCCCTGAGGAACCACGCTTGCACTTAGGAAAGGTCTCGACTAATTTGGAAAAGGTTTGCAGCGGAATTCATCCGCTGGCATATGGGGAGCTGCTCGGGCGCCGTGTGCTGCAGGGCAGTCCGAAATAGGCTCTTTTGGGCTCCGTGCCAGCAAGCGCTCGAGGCACAAGGCTGCTCCCGGGAAGAGGCGGTGCAGCGTGCCAAGGGGAGCGGGGGCTAAGTCAGGAAAGTGCCCTCATGGCTGGGGGACAGCCGCCGTCCTTTCCGAGAGCTGCTGCTTGCTCCTTGGTACAAAGTGCTTATAAATAAACTCGCAACAGCAACACCGCTTGCAGAGGGAAAACAGCTTCCCACCTCCCACGCTAATCGCTGACTAGGACGGCATCTAGTTATGAAATTCAGCTCGGCTTTTGCTCGTCCAGTGCTGCACTGCCCTGTTTGTGTACAAACTGTCCTGGGCTGCTGCTTTCGCTTTGGAGCAAAAGGGGTTTCAGGCAGCTCAGGGAGCCGCAGGAGGAATACTGTGAAAATTGCACAATTTGCACCGTTGTTTGTCCCTTTGCTTGAGATCCCTGGGAAAACAGCGTCTGCTGATGATCATGAGGGGAGGGAAATAAATCTTGGCTTCCCTTTACTGCAGGCACCGGGGAAGCTGGAGTTTGTTTTGTAACACACTCTCGGTACAACAGCCTCTGCAATTACATAAGGAGCTGGACGCAGGACCTGTGCTGCTCTGGTCCTGTGGCGATGCAGCCGTCCTCATTCACCCTACCGTAGTGTTCCCAAATGCTGGCCTACGAACACAACGTGCATCGCAAAACCTGAAATCCACCGTATGGCAGAGAGTCTCCGAGCATGGGTTTTCTGCTCTGAATACTCCTCAGCTCTGTTTTTTGTCCTGTTTAGAAGTGGCTGAATCCACCGGTTGTGTGATTGCCCATGAGATTTTTGTAAATGGGAATTTAGCAATTAATCCTGCAACAGCCAGTCACATACTGCTTCTGGGTTTGCAATCCTGACCGTGAAGCTGCTGCTTTGCCCAGTGAGCTTCACGTGGCCAAGCATCTGCTCCTGCCAAGTACATTTACATTTATTGAATATACTCAAACAGAAGAAAATGCAGAAAGTGTAAACCAACACTAAATTTAAGCCAAGGAGTAACAAATCCAGGTAGGTGACCTATGAAGTCCTTATGGCCTCAGCTGTGTAAATCTTTTGCCTGCACAACCTGTTCATTAGCTGTGCTTAGGGTTTGCTGTCCTGGATCAATGCTCGGGAGGGAGAGCGCAGGTGCACGTATGTTGATTTTACGGCTGCACCCACAGGCCTGTCTGCAGGTGTACAGTTATTTAAAGATGGCCTGCAGGCATTTGCCCGTATTGCAAAGGGCTGCAAATATGCATGCCGTGATTTTCTTCACATGCACACGTGGAAGGGTTGTTGGCAGCGCACAGTTACATGGAAGTCACACTGGGCTCCTGGGTCAGGCCCTGTTCTCAGTTACAGAGCAGGAAACTGAGAGTACTTCCTGATCCACAGACGGTCCAACAGAAAAAAGCCCAGGCGCTTATACTTTCGAGAACGGCTTGATTCCTGCAAACTGCTTAGATTCGTACGAACCTCTTTTCTAGGAAAAGGGCGGCCTAATCCTGGAAATGGGTTGAGGGTGCGTGTGACTTCTGCTCCAGGAAGAAGACGGGAGTACTACATGTCATTCGGAAACTAGGGTAAGAATGTATGTATATCCTTTCCTTTCATCTCACTTAAAAGGGCTGAAAAACAAAGGCACCGTGACTGCGGCCCGAGAGGGCTTTGCAGCAGCGTGGAGGTGCTCCGGGGCCGTCCCTTCACGCTGTCACTGCTGCAGCTGGGAATGAAGGGGACTTCGTTTTCCCGCGAAGAGCCTCACGAGCAAGCCCCGCAGAGCCGGTGCTCACCTTGATCCCACTGCCCCGTTACCACCAGAGTGGCTCACGATAACCTCTTGACGAGGCAGGTTTTAGGGCCCTGCACAGTGGCTGTTTTCCTTTGTCCCAGTGACCAGGGACTCTGGTTTCAAAACTGGTGGCTGAGGCCCGTAAACAAGAGCACTGCTGAGGAGCGTGCTTTCCTCCTCAGCCACAGCTAGGGGAGTGACA
>JAUBNY010000696.1:1570997-1617700 GCA_032275445.1 Crypturellus soui | reverse complement strand
GCGGCGGCGGCGGCCGCTGCACCTGCTCGTGCTGTGGCAGGAGCCGCGCGCCTGCCCGGTGCCCCGGGGCCGCCCCGCACGCGCCAGCCCACGGCACGCGCTGGAAATGCCCCCCTGGATGGGCTGCGCTCGCGCGCTCCCCCCGACCGAAAACCTGCCGGCGGCGAGCGGGATGCGTTCACAGCGCTGCCTCCCTGCCCCTGTGCAGGACTGGGACACGGACACGCGATACCAGCGATTAATAAGCAACAACTAGTTGCGTGTGCAGAGCTTTTCTGAAGGCCCCAGCTACTTAATAGAAACTGTCTGTTGCACACACGGTGAGGTTTAGCATCACCACCCCCCTCCCTGTGCTCTTTTGGAGCGAGCTGCTGTTCGCATGCCCCTTTGAAACCTGCTGGCATATGTTCTCTGAATTTCCCTGTGGACCCTGGTGCCTCTTTTGGGGGAAATCTGCGCAGCGACATCGCAGCCTTCTGCTCTGCAGCCAGCGGGGATCGCACAGCTCGGGGGCAAACCTGTTACTTGCTTTGGTCGGCTTTGGGATGGCACATGCTGTGGTTGAGCAGAGAAGCAGCCGGAGCAGATTAAGCTGTGTATGAGGCTGAGGAATCTGAAGAATGCCGGGGAAACGGCAGAAGGACAGGGAAATTATATATTTTTAAGATCACTTGGCAAATTGACAAGAAAAAAGAAATGGTGTAGAAGCGGCTGCTTTAATCACTGATGCAACTGTGTATAAAAGTGGTGATTTCACTGAAGCAGCCTGCAATGCTCTCTGTGCTAAAGCGTGGCCGAACGGGGCCGATTCTAGCTTGTGGCCCGTGTTCCTGGTCCAGTTGCTGTCAGGGCAGCTCCTTGGTCCAGGATCATGCACCACCAACAGGGAAGGTTTTGGTGGCTCTGCAGACACTGACCAGCCTGAGAAGTCACTTTCTGCCTAGGAGGAAGACACGGGCTGGGTTTAGATGCCCCCTTTGTGGTGGACATCAGAGCATCATCAGTACCTTCCAGGCAAGCTTCTTTGACTGGAATGTATAGGAAATACTGTCATATGAGTAAGAATCCTCTATACCACAATGAAATATGTATCAAAAAGAAAAATGTGTTATTTCATTGCATGGGATTAACGGTGCATTTTTCTTACTATATAGAATCATTTGTTTTATTTACAGTGTACATTTATGCCAGTGCAGGTGCACTTAAGATTTTTCCCCTGTTTTCTGTGATGAGATTGAACAGACACAGACTCAGGAAAAGTATGTAAATATGTTTTCACTAGTGTTGTGTCAGTGCATTCTGACTGATTTTGAACTTGTTCATGTTTAAAAAGTTTGCTTTATGCTAAAATAACAGAAGGACTGCATTCTGACGAGGCACTATGCAGTCTGCCCCAAAACAGGGGGAAGATAGAAAGTTTGCATGATAAAACCACATGGGAAGATGTGGGGAAATTGGAGTATATTGCAGGGGTGAGTTATACTGAAGATGAAAAAAGTGATGCACTGGAAAACACTATTAATTTCTGCATATGCATTTTGATCTCATCTCAACTGGCGGTGTAAGAATGTCCTTCTATATTTATGTAGAGCAGACTTCTCTTTAGCTAAAAAATTATGGGCATGTACAGCCAGCATGACACCACTGATGCTGGTGGAAAGAATCCAATGTAAAACAGATGTAAAATGAGAATCCGGGCCATGCTCAGCGGGTAGGAAAATCCCTCGCTCTTGGGGAAATGCCGCAGGTGCCAAATTAATCCTTGACAGTTTGCTGAAATCACAGGTACGAAACATTGGCTTTATGGGCCATAGAGGGGCACGATGGACAGTTTTACATCAAAAAGAAGCGGTTCAATAAGCGTCAGTAGCCCAAGAATCGAAGAGGTTAATCTTTGTGATGTTAAACGAGGGAAATACAGTGTGTTTTGTAGCTGTCGGAGCGTAGTCAGCGCGCTGGAGCTGTACTGTGCTCTGGCCCGTGTTGACACAGCGCTCGTGTGCCTGCCCGTTCCAAAGTACAGGCAGGAGCTTCTCCAGGGCCGGGGCTCGTGGCCCGTCTCCTGCTAAGCATCAGAAAGGGCAAGAAGACAAGCATGAGCGCTGCAAGCCACAGAAAAGCATAGAAAGCACAGAAAGCGTCTCGCGAAGACGGTGCGATTTAGTGGCGAAATGTCAAAAATCCAGTTCACCTGATGGCTTGTTTAGATGTGAAGTCGGGCTCCTGTCTGGTATCTTGTCCCTCAACCACATCATGTCTGTTGGGTGAAAGGAAAAAAAAAAAACAAAAAAAAAAAACAAAGTGAAGACTTTTCTGAGAAAAGCATGAGGAATAACAGACATTCCTGGCTTTTGTGAGGTCTCTCTGTTGCCATTTAGAGGGGAAAGAATGGTAATGTGGCTGCCTCTGAGCAAGGAGAATAAATGGTGGTATCACTTCATAAGGCAGCTCTCTTCACTGCTCACTTACTGGGTTTTATGGCACAACATCATTCATGCTGCACAGTTTCAAACTGTTCCCTTTGTACAGTGTGGTAGGGCTTGAAACACAAGCCCAGAGCCAAAACCTCCGGAACAATTTATTTCTGAGGCTGGAATGAGAGTGGCTGTTGTGATTAGGAGATATCTGTGTATAACTGGTCAAGTTAGAGTCTTCACACCAGTATCTTGAATACAGAGGGATATAAGGTGAGAAGTACAAAATGGAAATTAATTCGTGAATCCTTTAGAATGACTGATTTTAATTCTCTTCTGTCAAGAAGGGTGTCCAAGATAAAAGTTTTCAAGACTGGAATTGGAAGTGATACGTGCCTTGTGCAGGCAGGTTTTGTGGCTCAGCTCCAGGAGTAAATTTATCTGTTTAGTCCTCTTTGAAATACGGGAGTCTTAAGTCCCTAAAGGCCTTTTTTGGTTTGTTCCTGTGTCTGACCATGATTCTGTGCCAGTCTGAAACAGAACCTCTGTTCTAGGCTCTCCCACTATCTCTAGATTTACTGTTCAATCTGGACCCTAATTAAAATTTTTCCACCTCTCAGCATTTTCACACATACCATGCACATTAGCCTCAAGTTTGAAAAATGTGGGCTAAAAACTGCAACCCACATGCAATTTTCCCTCTGTGTGCTAGTATGTGAGAAAGGTAGGGAAGGCTCTGCTTAATGCCAAGTTAATTGTCCTGGGGAATAGGCCTAGTCATTACTAGGTGACATGACTGTATTACTGCTACCGAAAAAAAAAAAAAGGCCAAGTCCCGGTAATTAAGAGCAGGCAGCTCCTCACAAAGCGCTGCAGACACAGCGGCAATTCATCAGTGACATTTGCAAACTGTGGCGCTGCGAGCCGCGCGCACAAAAGGCACAGCTGCCCGCAGATAACATCAGCTCGGCAGCCACGGGCCCGCTGGTCCCCGGCTGGCCTCTCGCGGTCCCCTCTGGGCAGCAGGTGAGTATCAGCTGGCCCAATCTGCTCGACCTCCGTGGCTGGTCTTTGGGGAGCGGGGCAGCCGCGCGCTTGTGTGCCTTGCTGAGCACAGGCCAAGCAGAGTCTGAAGGATGATGCTCTTCAGTGCTCATCAAATACTTTTTATTTTGCTCCAGAGCTGCTGGAGGGATCAAGCAGTCTCACGTCTTCCTTATCCTCATAGCCCAAAGCATGTAGGCAAAACAAAGGCATGCACATATGTGCAAAAATATATAAAGCTATATATAAAACAAGAAACACCAGGGCCCCACCGTCTTTGCTTCTCTGGCAGCAATGGACTTTGTTGTGTCCCTAGTGCACAGAGCCCCAGAGCACAGCCCCTCAGAGCACAGTGCACGGAGCTTCGCTCTGCTGAACATCCCCACTGCAAGCAAGGGCTAGATTGTGCTGTGCACATTATAGCCATTAGGGGATTACAGCAATTGAGCACGAGGAGGTTGAATTGCTCCAGCTTTATCTCTAACTGGTCATTAGTGACAGAAATCCCCTATGGAGATGATCCCTGAGATAGATAGGAAAAAAATAATAATGAAAAGAGAGAACAAGGCTTGAGGAAAATAGTTGTACCCACATGCACAGGGCAGCGCTGTCCATTGCAGCTCGCTTGTTTCATGCTTGCAAATGCTTGCAGCACTGGGCTGAGTGTTTGTTAGGGATGGGGCCATAAACAGTGTATCCATCAGCTGTGTCTGCCAAGCCAGTGATAACCACTTTATGGGTGGTCTTCCCTGGCTTTTGCCTCTTAATAAACGCCCCCGAACAGCAACGTGCATCACTATGTGCTTTCCCAGCACCGTGTGCGCCGTTGCACTGGCCACCTCCACGAAGGAGGTTGTGTGTGAACCGCGTCCTCCCCGGGTGCGGGGGGTGACTTGGAAGGTCGGCGGGGAGCAGCGACGGGAGGACACGAGGCCAGACATGCAGCGAGGGCTGTCCTGCCCCGCAGCCGCGCTCCCAGCGTGAGCGGAGGTGAGTATCGCAGCGGCCCCGAGGCGCCCGCGGCGCGGTGCAGCGGGCAGCGCAGGGGTCTCTGCCCATCCACGGCTGCGCGCGGCCGCGGGCAGCAGCCTGGTGGCCTCTCCTGTGCGCGGGGGCGAGTGGGGACACGGGAGAGTGCGGTCCCCCCAGCACAGGCACCGAGCGCCCTACGTTGCTTCACACGGAGCGCTCTCGCGTGTTTTGACATCCGCAGCTTCTTTCTTGCAATGCCTGAAAGCCGGAGGTTGATGTGGGATCAGAGCCAGCGGGCACGGCGCTTCCTGCCAGAACCTGATCCCGAGAAGGCAGGCGTCGATGCGGAGCGGGCGGAGGAGAGCCGCATCCGCGCGCTGGGCAGAGCCGTCGCAGCGCTCCCGTGTGAACCTGGCCTGGGCCGAGCGCCGCCGCTCGTGCAGCGTGGGGTCCCGTGACTTACACGCCCGTCACCGACAAATTCTTTTCCAGTGATCCAGAGAAATGCTGGTGACTCAGTTTCGGTGGAAAATAACTAACTAACTGGTATAACTGCGATAAGCATCTTGCACGTGTAGCATCTGCTTGAACTTGCCACAGGTAGCACTACCCACCGCTGCTCCATCATGGGGTTTTGGCTTGAAAAACCAAATGCCAGCGATACCCTATGCACATCTACTGTGCATGGAGGTGATAAATCATTTTGAGTTAAGCATGGATTAAGCTTTCCCCACAGTAGAGAAAAAAAAAGAAAAAGAAAGGTTGCTATTTGCTCACAGAAAAAAAGTAGAAAACTCCTATGCTTGATACCATGAATTTAATGAATCAAATTTTCTCCTTCTGAATCATGCAGCATAATGTGTTTTATGGCAATGTCATCATAATGTCTGGGCACCCTGACCTTCCATAGGTGATAACAATGAGCTGTAGTTGACTCAGCTGACTTTGTGCTTTGTTTCCAAATAAGCCAAATGCGTGTTGCTCGAGGATACCAGCAGCTCCTTCTCAGGAGTTTGTGAAAGGTCTTTGTAAAAGAACTGGAGGTGTGCAAAAACGTTTAGAAATTCCTCAAAGAGAGGTAACTTCTTTGAATAGTTGTGTGCGTGAGTCATTCCCGAGCTCTGAAGACACCTTGGGCCAGGGGACCAGGCTCCTCCAGACGAGGCCTTTGCACGATAAGGCGCGCTGGCCTGCTGGGAGCAATCGGCACAGAACAGGCTTTTGAAGAGCTCTCCCAGCCTCCTCTAATATTTCGGCTGCGGCCCAGACCAGGAAGGTGCCAGGTACCACGGTCCTTAGGGTGAATTTACAGATACTCGACTGCGAGGAGTGACCCCCAGGCTGCGACGGGAAATCATCAGCCCTCGAAGGCTATCTTGGAGATACTGAAGGCAGAAGGATTTAGAGAGAGCCCTAGAAACTCAAAAGCTGATAGAAGAATTCTTGGAAGAAGAAAGTTGCCCTGCAAAAATGTTATCTATGCTAAACTCTGTAAATAAACTCTGCAAATTATTTAATGCAAGATAGTTACAACTAATGTTTGCATCTTAATCTTAAATAATACAATATCACGGTTAAAGGGTAGCACCAAGACATGTGACAGTCCTTATGCAACTGTTTGCAGCTGTCAGTGATTTTTAGGCCTGCCTGACTTGAGCCACATTTTAGTTTTCTATAAAAGACAGAGATGTTTTTTTCCAGTGATGCCTAACCTCGTGTATTGTGCTATTGAACCTTGGATTGCTGTGAATATTGTGGGGCTGATTTGAAACAATAGACTTTGGTCACAGAACGCTGATTCTGAGTCAAGGTGTCCCTCTGCTGTGACTACCAACACCTGTAACAAATTTCTATGTCCTGCCTTTTCCAGGACATTTACATGCAGGTCTCATGAGAGAGACACCGCTGGGCTGCACTGCTGGTGTTTCTAGTACGGAAAATTTTAGTGCTAGTTTTAAGAGGAGGCAGACAAAACGTTTACCGTGGTGATAAAGAAAACAACTGCTCCATCGACAACTCTGAAATGTGGGTAACATATCCTGGGAAGCACCAGGCAGCTCGCTTCCATCACTCCCTAGTGCTGGAGAAAGGGACTTTTCATGCGCCGTGTGCCCCGCGTGCGAGAATCCTTCTGCGTGCGCGTGTGAGCGATGCGAGGCCTCGGGTGACCGCGCGTGCTGCAGCTGCAAGCGTGTTGTTGGCTCCACATACGGCTGCTGGGAATTCCCGGTCCTGTCCCGGGGTGAATTCGATCCCCTGGATGAGCCTGTGCACTCGGGATGGGCTCAAGGGACTTCCCATGGGAAGGAACAAATCCCCGGCGGATGCTGCCAAGCCCGGGGCTCTCCCAGCCTCTTTTTAACTTCTTTTTTTTTTGAGTGTGTTTCCTAATAAATATGTAAATACACATACATAGGCATATTCTGATTTTTTCTTTTTTCACATGGCCAGGTTTGATACTTTCAGAGGGGAATATTAATAATGTTCCTGTAACCTTATAAGCATCAAAATTAACATTTTTTTGGCTACACATTGGTTTTTGATTCTCCAGGAAAAAAAGAAAAAGAGCCAGTATAGAAGAGAAGCCAGTATAGAGTCCATCCGACCAGTATGGTGCTTGGAATGTGATTCACTTGCTTGTTGATTTTGTCAGAGAAGAATTTTGTTCACACGCTCCCAAACCCGTTGGAATATTTTTTGCCACTTATTTATTTTATTTCAATTTGTATTTATTTATTTTATTTTAATTTATATTTATCTATTTATTGCCCTCCAGAAGTTCAAGTGTGTCTGGAAGAGCACTCTCACTGCAGCCCGGAGGGCGGCAGCGGGGCAGGACGGGAAGAGGCCGCCCGGTCTCGGCCTCAGCAGAGCCCCTCGCCCGCGGCCTGTGCTGAGCACACGGCTGCTCCACGGGGGTGCTCACGCCTCCCACTGAATTTAACTGGTGGCAAAACGGCCTAAGCAGCTGGGGGTACCTGCCTTGCTCCAATGGGGTTTTGGTGCCAATGCTTGCCTACGAAATAGGAATAACTTTTTGCAGTGTATGAAGGAAGGATAACATGGGCTGTTGGAGAGGGTAAAACAGTGAATATTTGAGTCATGGCTATGATTGCTGCATGCATTTTAGAGGAATAAAAGAAGAGAAGCTCTAGAGAAGCCAGGAGGTTGCAGGTGCCCTGTCTGCAGTGGGCACTGGAGATGCTGCGACATACCTGAATGCAACCAGACAAATGTGGTGCTGTCAAACCACGCGAGCAGCGACCAGGCACCAACTACCGCTGCAAACTGCTGGTTTCAGTGTGAGATATCCTTTCTTTAGGAATATCTGGGAGCACCCTGTTTTCCTCAGTGCTGTCCAGAGACTCCCTGCAGCAGCAGCCTGCTTTTGCACCAACCCAACAGACTCACTGGGTGATGACCAGGTTCGGTTGCACGAGGTGTCTCGGCTGGACGCGGGGCCGGCGCGGTGCATGGCTCGCAGGGCGCTCTGCACGGCGCACACTGCCCTCCCTGCACGCACTGCCCTTCCTGCGCTCCCTTTGAGCGGGGCATGAGGAGCACGGCACTGTGCGGGCATCAGATGCTTGGCACTGTGGGAGACATGAGGAGCGCGGCATTGCGCAGGACACGAGGAGCTCGGCACTGCGGGGAACACGAGGAGCGCGGCACTGCACAGGACACGAGGAGCTCGGCATTGCACAGGGGACACGAGGAGCAGGACACGAGGAGCAGGGCATTGCGGGTCACATGAGGAGAGTGGCATTGCAGGGGACACAAGGAGCGTGGCACTGGTTTGTGCAGACGAGACACTGCGGCTGGGCTTCCCCTGTGCAGCGGGTGCAAGCCTGCTCCGTCGCGGAAACCACCATGTCAGTTTTCCCATTCCAGCATCTTTCTGAGGTTGGAAGATGTGCCTTTTTCTTCTTTTTATTTATTTATTTTTTCCCTAGCCCTCTCTGCGTATGAGTAAGGCTCTGCTGGGATTTCCGAATCGACGCCTGCGCGGGGTGCCCCTTTCTGGGCGGCGCGTGGGGGCGGATGCGCTGGCATCTCCTCTTAGTCACCTCGAGGAGACCGCACCGAAAGGAGGCAAAAGTTCACAGCCAGCCCCGAGCGCTGGGGCAGGAGCAGCTCCGGTGGCGTGGGCTGGGGAAAGGGAGTTTTCCACATCTAATCCATCCGGCATGGAAAATTACCCTCTTGTGTAAGGGGAGGCAGCTCGTGGCTGCGGTGATGCCAAAAGCCCAGGAAGGAGGGAGAGTGTCCTGGGGGATTGCACTGGGACTGGGACTATCCCCCAGAGACTGGGACATGGCGCAGAGCCCCCGGGGCAGGGACAAAAAGCTGGAGCTTCAAGTAGGAGGAAGGCGGAGGCTGTGGGTGGATAAAAGGCCTCCTGTAAGATAAAAGGGCTCTGAGGCGGGGGTAAGAGGAAAAACAAAACCCCTCCATCGCAGCATCTGTGCTCTTAAGTATAGGGAAGTGTAGGTGATGGGGACATCAGAGATGGGGACATGGGGACGTGGGGCACCTGCATGGGTGACACCTGCCCCACTTGGAAGTGGTGCCCTCCCCTGCCCGGGGCCGAGGCGCGGGTTGATTCAGCTGCTGGGCACACACTCACACACAGAACCACAGGATCACCGCGGCTGGAAAATACCTTTAAGATACATGGGCCCTGGTGACAGCCCATGGGCCCCTGGGTCATGTCCTCAAGCCACCAGCCCCGCTGGGACACGCGCTGGCGCGGAGACCCCTAGCAAGGAGGGATGGCTCCTCCGGGCAGCGCACGAGCGTCTCCCACGCCAGCGCTCCGGGAACATCGCTCCACATTTCTGCGCTAAGCGCCAGTTTAAATCTGCTTTCCAGTACTCGGGCATTCATCACCCAGGCTCACCCTGGGGTGCTATTAGTTATAAGTGGAAGCACTAGCAGCATAATAATAAATAAAGGTCCCTGTCATCAAACTCTAACACACACTGTAATTTTCTCTGGCTTGCTTAGGTGAAATATTGTTTTTCATCAATGTTATCCTACCTTTTTTCAAAGCTAGTATGTCTTCATCTTCCTTGTTTCCCTATAATAAAGCTATAAAAATAAACAAACACAGCAGACATATGTATGCTTGATTTTTAGGTAATATTTTACGTAGTTGCCTGTCGACTTAGTATAGCACAAATAAACTCTTACTGTTATGCAAGCAGTGGCTTGATACATTTAGTGTGGAAGTGTCAGCTGAAAAGCTGATTTTCAAGACATAGTTTGTCATGTAATTATTTTAATAAGAGGAAACTATGGGTTCTGGTTAGAGACTAAGCTTTTTATCCACATTGGCCAACACTGGAGTATTGTCTTCAGTATTAAAGAGCGCTCAGTTCAGTGATGCAAAGTATTCAAGATGTGCTAAAGGTCATCCGGAGCTCTTTGTGCAAGATTCCTGCTTACCTTAAAACATACCCATCTGGGAAGTTTAGGTACAACACAGAGCAGAACCATAAAAATTCCTGAAAAGGCCCAGCTGAGTGATGACTCGGAGAGGTTAATTAATATTTCTTTAAATGGACATTCTTCTGCAGTGATGAAGGTTATCAATGCAGAATCATAATTTGCATTTGTCTTTGGAAACTACGATCACTATCCACTTAAAGAAAAAAAAAAGGAAGTGATGTATAACTAAAGCTGAATTTGTAATAAATAATACAAATATCAAAAGCTACCAGATGCATCCTTGCTTGCATGAGGCCTTTTAAATTTGAATTTTGGAGGAAGACTTAGAAATGTCAATAGTGAAACCTCCGTTGCTCTTTGAACATGTGCTAATAGCTTGAGATAAGAGTTCATTTAAATGAATCACAGGAGCACAGGTCTTTGAACCCGAACCTGTTGTCTCAGGTTGCCTACAGACCAGGCCATGCCCTGCTGTATTCATTTACCTCTTACTCCTCCTGCACAGCTATCTCTGCAGCCCAGACTCCGACAAAGTAGTTTTGTTTATTTACCCGTTTTAAGTGAAAGCCTAACTTCCAGAGTGGGATGTCGTGACTGTTTGAAAATCATGAGTGTTTTCTGTGGTGGATTTACATACTGCAGCCCTTAGGAATGTGCACGTCCTGTAGAAACAGAATTCCCATGTGCCTCTGGTGTGACCAACTTCTCTGTAAAAAACTTCCAAAATCAACGGAGTAAACTGGGGAAATATTCATTCTGGGTTTTATTTTCACTCTTTCAGTGCATTAATACTGAAGCATGTTGCAAGTGTGGTATTATCATGGTAATTCTTGCAAAAAATACCCAACCCAGATCAAGCCCTAAGTAGCGGGATACATTCAAGCTTTTTAGTTTCCTCTCTGCTTGTCTGTTTTCCACTGCAACTCTTTTTCACCTAGTTTCATAGACACTGGGCAGTGGCATCCGCACTATTTGTAGCTGAGGTGGGTCATGCCATACTTAGCCTTTATCTACTGCACAGTAATATCATTTAAAGATATTGTTACCGCTTATCTGAGAAGCTGTGAAGATCCAGGAGTTTATTCAAGACATTCACAGTCACAGGTACCCCAAATGATTACAAAATTGATTTCAAATAAATACACAAGTATGAAGACAACACTAATGTTAGGTTACAATAGCTAATTATCAATGAGAGCTTTAATTTATGATGTTCTGCCTGCCTTGGTGATTATACTCCACCTTTGCATTCAGGTTTTGTCTGTGATGGGGGCAGGCTGATGCTCAGGGAACAGCTGAGATGTGGTGCGGTGCCTAACGGTGCCACCGAAGAGCTGAACACCGTCACACCCAGGAGCTCCTGGTGTGCCACTGTTGCACCAGCAGCAGCTGTCTTGATCCCACGCACATATACAGACTCTGGGATAGTTCCTCTTCCTTGTATTGTGGAGTTATGTTGGAGATGGTGGATTTTCCTGGCAGGAATGTAGCTTATCCTCTCTGACAGTTTGTAATTAACTGTTACTGGGGCTGTCTAGTAGTGTTTTAATCCACTTTGCTCTGATCAGTGCCCAATGAAATTCCAGCAAACTGTCTCTCACACAAGCATAATTACATACATTTCAGTCTTCTGCGCTTGACATTTTATACTCATGCAGAAATGTGTGGACAAACGTAATAGCCACTCAGTGAGCATCCCTATAAGTCCTCAATTTTCTTTTTAAGTCACTCTGTCTTTGAGCATGTGTCTGCTTTTGGCTGACTTCTGCTTGGCCTATATTGCTCCAGAAAGAAGATGACCAGCTGAAGCACTGCTGTATCCACTAGCAGCCTCCATTTCCATGACATTATATTTTCTTTTCAGAGCTAAATTGCATATGGGGGTCTGTCTTACTTATTTGCAGTCCATTTCTAGTTATGCTTCAAGAAATAGCAAAGCAGTGCTCAGTGATCTCCAACCAAGATCCTATACAGTTCCTGGTCTGTGAGATTTTAAATAGTGTGCAATTTATCCCTGCTTAATTTATTTTTTATACATGCCAGGCCTCAGGTCCTGGGGTCGGCTTTTGTGGCCTGGTTCCCTGGGGGCACGAGGAGCAGGCACGAGTCCCCCCGCTGTCCCGTTGGTGCCAGTGGGCCCACGGGCCCAGGGAGCAGCAGCAGGACCGGCGCCTCCGTGCGCGGTGGCTTCTGGAGGCTGCAGGGACTCCCCGCACGTAACTGCATCAGGCTGGCACACTCCGGATGGTCCAAGGCGAGGTGTTTTTGCATGTCCTCCAGTTTCTTGAGAAAAGGTTGGAGAAGCTGATGAGAGGGGAGCAGAGAGCTGCTGGCACGCGTGGGTCCCTGCAGAAAAGGAGTAAAGAACTTCTAATGATATACCTCCCCACAGACTGGTATTGTTCTGTGTTACTTGTTAGTTGCAAAATAGTCCCTGCCTGCTTGAAAAACCAGCTTGTGGTGCACAGGGGTGGAAGCATTTGACCTTGGATAAGATCTGCAGGGCCTGGAATGTGGTGCCTTGCTTAACGCATTAGTCCTGAAGAGAAAAGCACCTGTGACTTCTTGTGGCCATTGAGGGCTCCTGTTAATTTATACCTAGCAGCCACACTGTGAGAGAGGTAATGACTTCAGTGACTGAAGTATCTTTTTAAATGCCAAAAGTGTGGCAGGTTGGAGTCAGGTTTCACTAGAGAAGTGTTGCAAATCCTTATGCGAAGGGCAAAGGTACCATGTCCTTAAAAGAAAAAGGGAATAATTTGAAAATAATTTCTTTTGTATTGGTACCTAAGCAGGAGAAGAAAATGGGCTTCTTGAAATAAACCTCCAGCCTGCCTACACCTCCCCAGTGCACGTCCTGCAGGTCAAGCTTCAGTTTTGCTGCTTGAACTTCATAGCACGAGGGACATACTAAATAAAAGTAGACTTCCTGAGACAACTTAGTGCTGAAGGCAGTTAACTTGTAAGGAGGGTGGTTGATAATCTCTTCTCACCCTTTGTTTGACTTCCAAAGAGGTTGTAAACGGACCAAGCAGATGGGGCGTCTGGGCTGCCTGTAACCTGGAGCTGAGCCCCCTTGCTGCGCCGAGGGGAGGTGGGAGGTGAAGCCCCCTGCCCTGGAGAGAGGAGGGACCCCGGCCCACGGTGGGGACGAGGGGCCGCCCCTGCTGTCCTGGAGGTGTCGGTGCCACGGTGCTCCTTGGAGGACTTGCTGGGTGTGAAGGGCTGCCAGCAGCAGGTGCCGTGGCAACCTGTGGCTGCCTTGGGCTGCATGCAGTGAGGTGGAATTCCCTTCCCGTGGCCAGTCCACATCCTCTCCGAGTGCAGATATAGACCCAAGAGGCTTCTCCTTCTATCTTTGCCCAGGTCCTTTCATGCCTGACCCTGCAGGTAATGGCTTTTCTTGTCTTCTTTGATTGGTTCTGCTGCTGAGATCTTCTTGCCCTAGCTGGTCAGACCTTCAGTTGCAGCAATCAGCCCTAGAGCCTGGCCAAGAAAGGCTTACAGCCATTCTGGGGACATCTCCTGTAACACACATAGAGGAAGAGCCAGATGCAGTAAGTCCATGTAGGTCAAGTGGACTTTTGCTGTTTGGTGCTTGCTGAAGAGGTAACTTGACATTTTGCTTCTGAAAAGAGATGCTCTCTATTCTCACTTATACCAAGAAGTGCTTTCAAGCTGTTTTGTGGCCCTAAAAATCACTGGCAAGTGTCACGAACAAAGACTGAGGGCAAAAGCAGTATTGGGGCTCAAGTGTACTGTGAGGTAGGTGTGATATGCCCTGCTATCCAAAGGAGATTTTTTTTCCTACTGTGCCTCTTGTAAGGAAGAAGGACTTAGGTTTCCACACTTGCAAACTTTGCCCTTGCGTAAGTGCTAGTTTCCCACACAAAAGGAAACACATGAAATGAAAAAACCTCTGGGTTGTTGCCCAAGGAAGAGCAGGAAGTGGTGCTGCTAGAAACTTGATGAGAGATAACAGCAGAAAAGTGTTCTGAGGTAGGCGTATGCGGTGATCTGTCATTTTCTACCATTTTTTTAACCACTTTTGCATCTTGCTGGAGCAGTCATACTAATCTGTATAGTATCTGTTTACTTTACCCTTTCTGTGGGCCTGGGAGATTCCCCCTGCGAAAGGGAGAACTTCACTGTTTTTATTAGTGTTGACTGAATGTGAAAGGAAAGAAGCAGGTTAAATCTTTCCGGGGTTGCTTGTCTATGCTTGGGGGCTGGCGTAAACTCCGAAGCACGGTTTCACAGAAGTGTGCTGTGCTTGCAGATGGTATATTTTACTCTTTCCATGCTGGCCTGAGTCCTGGCATAACCTGTGTGGAGCAGGTAGAAACTTGTGTTACTCAATGATTTGTGAAGTGCATTTGGCCACTCTTTCTCTTTCTTGCTTTCTCTTTCTCTTTTTCTCCTAAAAATAGTTGTATGTTAAGTTTGTGTAACCTTTCTCTATTGTGTAAAAAACAATTCCTTTGGCTCACGTGTCCGCAGCCCTTAGGAAAGCGCCTCTTGCCATAGATGTAGGGGCTTGTTTGAATAAGCCAGCAGGGCACAAGTGCTCCAAGTGGCACTTTACTGAATGTGAATGCTGTGGAGGAGGAGAGGGGAGGGCAGTGAAGATGCAAGGCTTGCATAAGTGACCTCCCTGCACACACCTACCCTCTGAAGAGAGCGGCACAAATGGGTCTCTTTCAGGTTAAGACTTGCAGCACAGGCCTTGCTCTGCTAATAGACACTTTAAAAAGAAAAAAAAAAAACATAAGATTGCAGAGTATCTGTATATAACTCATTAGGAACAGATTTTGGTTTTCTTACATAACACAGCTGTTCAGCCAGACTTGTTTAGGTAAAAATCAGGGATAAACCACAAACCCATGCAGAGCTGGACAAATCTGTGAGTATTGTAAGTCAAATATAGAGGCAAAAACTACAGAAAAATATTGTTTGGGCCATTCTGTTAAGAATGCCTGCCTGACCAGAGCTAATCTGCACAGAATTTCTAACCTAAAAGACTTAGTACGGACTGATGACTTCTGAGTTTGATGACTGTGACATATGAGTTTGAATTTATTTTTGGATTTATTTTTAAACCACGAACCAATGTGAAGACAAAAACAATGTCAAGTAAATAACTTGTCTGTTTCAGTTGTTCTCTTGTATTTTTTTGCTATTCTACTTCGAAACTCTGGGGTAGAGATTGCAAAATCTTTCAGAACATACCAGGCAATCATGCCCTAATCACAGAGGGATAATTGGGCAGAGGTGTTCATCAGTTAAGCAAACCAAGTAGTGCTTTCACTTGTTCCTTCAAACAAAAACACTGCAGAACCAAACATCTTGTCTAAGGGTAGAAAAAGAAGTTTTTTTTTTTTTTTTCCTTTGTACAAGCCAAACAAAGCCAAATTCCCCTATGGACATCAGAGACTGCAAAATAACACAGTGTACTAAAACTACTTGTGTGTTTGTTTCTCTCATTTCCTTCATTACACACATAGCTATCGTGCTTGTATGGAACTAATGGGTAGCTGCATTTTTTCACTTATTTTTTTTTATTTTTTTAATATAACCTACAGCAGTGTACAAATTGGTAAGGCAGCACTTGTTCTTTCTCCCTCCCTGCCTTGTTTCTAGTTTGAGAGATACAGATCTGAAAAAGCTCACTGTCTCCAGAATTGGGAGATCAGTTGTGCACATCTCTCCTAATGTCCCTTATGATTTCTGGTAAGTTGTAGCTCAAGTAATATTTTGACTTTCCCGCCCACCAGGGTGTAACAGTTAGTCTAATGACATTTTCAAAACATAACTGGTACAAGCCATCCTATGAAGGGGATCTTCTTTCAGGACATGCAGTGCCTTTGGCATGCACTTACTCTTGCATACAAGTACATAAGCATTTGTACTTGCAAATGAAATGTGTAAATATTTGTTTGTAGCCCTGCTTATATTCCGCCTGTGTGTTGTGAATTTATATAGATAAATGATACATACAGATTTAAAAAAAAAAAAAAAAAGTGTTCAGATGGCTTTTCTGTCAGTGGTTAAAGTGCTGATCCTCTCCTGGCCTCAGAACATCTTTAGGATGCCTTCATGTGCTAACTTACCCTAAGTTACCTTCTCCCTCCTAGCAGGGCTTTATTCAGCAGCTGCAAAGCCATCCTGGCAACGCAGAGCATTTGGCAAGAGGCTCGTGGGTCTGCAAGGGGACAGGACGGGATCGTGCCTTGCCGCAGGCTCTCCTTCGAGCAAGAGGATGAGGTGGTGTGGGTAGCGCCTGGGCTGGGAGCATGTTTGTTTCCCTCGGGCCTAACGTTGATCCCCAGTTTTGCAGGATTTTCCTCAAACATCTGCAGAGAGCCTTGCAAACCCGTGATTGTCCTGGCAGCCAGCAGCGCTGCGGCCGAAGCAGCCGGGTTGTGAGGGGCAGCGATGTGTGCGGGGCAGCAAAGCCAGTGCTGCGCTGGCTGTACCAATGCTGTGGCCGCGCGGAGTCCTGCCCGCTGCGAGGCGCCTCTCCTGGGCACGGGCGCCTCTCCAGGCCGTGGAGGCGGCCTCAGAGCACGAGGGGTTTGTTGTGCTCGCAGGGCTGGGGCGGATGGAGGACTTGCCGGTGACGTGCTGTGTTTGAAGCCCATTTTGCCGATGCTTAGACTTCCTTGCTGGTGTGAGCCTTCCTGTTCTGAGTGACACTTCTTTCAAATGAAATGACATGCTCCTGACATGAAGGAGCAAGCTTTAAACCTTGGTAGAAATTGTCTTGCCCATCGCACTCTAAACATACTTATTTTTTTTCAGCCACTTTGAGAGACCAAAGCAGTTGCTTTCTAGGAATAACCCCTCACCAAACAAGAGGTCTCACTCGGAGACTAGCAAGTACTTTTGGATCACTTTACCTGTCATCTTCTGGCTTGGAAAATGCAACTTCTCAGTGATTTAATTTGCAGCAGTGTGATAGTCAGCAGAGTGACTTTGGTTTATTTTTCTTGAGAAGGTATTTGGTCTGAAATTAATAGTTGCTGAAAGTGCCACTTGTGTTTTTTTGCTGAGCTCAGCACTAGAAAAGATTTGCTGGGATAGCTGTTTCTGCAGGCTCCCTTTACCACTAAATGTACCTTTAAGCATATACACAGTATAGTTTAAGTGGAAAAAAAAAAAGCCTGTAGAGGCAAAGCGATCTTCACGTAATATAACTGAAAGCAGGACTCTTCCCATCACAGGAATGTTATCACAAATCATTCCTCTCAGTGACCAGACTGTACTGGCAAAAGTGGCTGCACAGCGTGGACCTGGCCCTGGCTCCCCGCAGTCACGGTCCGTGCGAGGCGGCGGATCAGCTCGTATCGCGGCGGAGCCAGGCAGTCCCCAGCTCTGGCAGCTGTCAGATTTCCTCGCATTTTACTGCATCCAGCTGCCAGATAAAGGCAATTAATTATTCTTAAGTGGTTAAATGACAACCATAGCCGTGTGTCCCACCTGCTGTAAAAAGTTTTACATTTCAGAAAAATCATTTAATATTCTTTTCATAGAGTATGCCTAAATCTGGACTAGGAAATACTGCTGTGAAGTGCGCTCTCTAGATAAGATTGCTTTTGGTGGCATAGTGATCTTTAGCAACACAATCACTTTAGTTGGTATTTCAAGAAAGGGAATGGAATTCAGTGGGCATGCATCAACTTATTTTCTAATGTAGGAATATAAAATTATATCTGGAATCTGCCTTAAATATGAAAGGTTTAATCCTTGCAAAAAGTCTGGCCTGATGTAGAGACAGTAAGTCTTCTGGTATGATCTGAATGTGTTTTATAGAGATTTCCTTTGGGGGGGGAAGGATAAACAGAGCTCTTCTGTTGGGTATTGCAGCTAGCTGAACACTCAAGGCTTGTTAAAGTCTCCCCTCAGACATTATATTGGGTATAATATTTCATCTGCTTCTTTTTTGCTTGAAGGTAGCTGTTGACATCAGTTTTCTTTCTCTGCTTAAATACAGCCATCTTTATTTAAGAAGTACCTCTTGCTCTAGGCAGGGTTAGAGCTAAAAGTACTTTAAAACACACCTGAAACTTAATCCATATGCTTTGAGTCATCAGTTGTTTCCCACTCCCCACTGGCAGCAGTGGATCCTGAACATGGTAATGGATCTTACGTAGGAAAAGGGTGGTCCTGGTGGTGCCAGATACTTTATACCCTTGCCCTTTTGAGAAATCAGTCCCCAAGAGCTTCCTCCTGCCTCCTTTATTTTCTCAACTTTTGTATCAAATAAATGATATAGCATTTTTTTTCTTATCAGAGGTTGATCAGAAGTGAGATGGAAGTCTAATTTCCTACAGGATCAGAGTGAAAGAGGATCTTTTCGATTGCTGTGGACCACGTCTGTTTCGATCTGCCGGCGTCTGACGGGCCGTGTCCCCCGTGCCTTGCTGCTCCGGGGAGCATTGCTGCCCCGAGCGCTGCAGGAGGCCCCTGCTCGCGGTGGGCAGAGGAGCGAGGGAGGCCGTGCCTGGCCTGAGACGGGCCAGCGAGCGCAGCGCCGCGCAGCTTCCCTGTCCTCACGAGCCGCCTTCTGCAGCAGGGACCTGCTGCCCTCCTCGCGCAGCTTGGCTGCTGTTTGCGCCAGCACATAATCGTTTAGAAAGGAGAGTTTCTAGAAAGGATTCTTGAGATAGAGGTTATATGATGGGGAAACTAGCAGGAAACTAATTTCCTGCTTCTGAAAACCTCATGGTCTCAGCTAGTTTCCTGCTTTTTGGGAAATTAGTGATACTTGCTTATGGCTCTTGGTACTGTCACTGTATGGTTTGTAGTTCTCCTTATGGCATGCAATAAATCACGCATAATGAACACTAATTTTTATGTTTTTCACTGATTCATGAAGAAGGTGCCTTCACTTTTATATCCCAGGTTGAACAGCTCATCTAGAAATACCTGCATAATTTTAAATGCTTAAACCATATAGTGTCCCAGTGACACTGAAGTGAAAACTGACATGTTGCTGTTTCCTATTCAAGTAGGACAGAAAGGGAGCTGTGCCTCTGCCATCCTCCTGCTCCTGCGTTAGTGTTTGCAGAGGGGAACGACTTGCTTTGCAGGGGAGAAAATTTAAAACAAGCCATGTGTGGAACCAAGATCAGCAGTGAATCATCTCCGAGAGCTGTGACCAAGCCGTGGTGCCCCATGCCTTGCTGAGCGTAGCCTCATGCTCTGACTAGTCCTTTCCCTCTCTGCCAAAGAGCACTCACATGGGACTGAGGGCAGTACGTATCTTTGCACGCTGGCTTTGCCTATATTTGTAAGCTATATGGTGCAAAAATGTTCCCGGGCACTGGAACCCGGCTATCTATGCTCTTAAATTATGAAGAGCCCTGCTTGCAGCTTTGGCCCTTGCCAAGGAGCAGTCTCGCAGCCTGTTGCCAGGCACTTATTTGGAAGTGAGCGTGGGCCAGGGACCCTGTCCAACAGGCGGTTTGCATCCAGCTCTCCCTTTCTGGGAAGAGAAGGCTAATAGTGCGAATCCAGGCCATCCTGTCTCGGCATCCTTGGTGCCAAAGAGAGGTCCTTCAGGAATGTGACTTACTAGAATAGCCATAGCTACTGCCTCTTGCTTCCCAGCCCACCAGGAAAGGGCCAGATAAGCTGGCAGCACAAGCCAGCTTGTGCTTCTTGGTGCTTCCTCCCCTATTCCCTGGCAGGAAATCCTAGGCCAGAGCTCTCTAATTAGTTAGTGACACCATAGAAAAAGCAGCATAGCTTTCTCATAATACCCAAAATAGACTGCATGGAAGCAGCAGGCTGCGGTAGGTGTGTGTTTATGGCTCTTTGCTGTTGGAGGGGACCTGGGGATGCACGGTGCAGGGGATGTTACAGCAGCACGGGGCCCCTGCAGCCCGTCTGGGAACTGCGGCACGGCAGTGATAGGTGCCCAGAAGGAGGAAGGAGTATTTGGGGGAGTTTTTATTCCATGACCAGCACTACTGGCTTTTGTCCCATGGCCGTATTGCCACTTGGCGAGGCTGGTGCAGCGAAGTCGCTGTCCTCACCCCTGTGCTCCCAAGCTGCAGAGTTGTTGACATAGTCCCTGGTGTGTGCATTGCACAGTGAAGTCGCAGTCATCCTATCTATCTGCCTTAATTTGCTGCAGAGCATTTTCCTGTGTCCTCTTCCAAACACATTAATCAAGCCATTTCCCATGGGTGAAAAGGTTTTCTCCCGTGTTTTCTTTTTTCTTTCCATCCTGTCAGTGGGAGAGGGAGGATCTATGCACGTATCATATTCCCATCAGTGCCAAAATAAAATGGAAGTAAGGAGTACTGTGAAAACTCTGTGTAGTAATTCCCTTTACAAGGATAAAATATAAGTGTGCTGAAGCACTATACGGCACAGTCCTGTGCTCTGGACTATCCATCGCACAGCTCTGTTCTACCCATCACTAATTGTATAACTGGTGTAAATAAGACCGTAATGAAAACAATGACAGGGGAATAATGTAGTAGTTAATAGTGTGCCTAATGGTTAAAACTTGGTGTGATATTTGCATTTTGTTTGCGCGGTTACGAAAAAACCCAACACCGCTTAAGGCATTCCACTCTAAAACAAAAAAACAGCTTTCTGGCTTCCCTCTCAAAATAAACAAAATACCTGTTGGATTTTTTTTTATCCTTTTTTTTTTTCTCTGAAAAGTATACATTTGTACCAGTTTAACTTTCTGGAGCTTGAATTATTTAAGTTGAATTGCTTCTGGTCAGCTAGGTATATGATATACTCAGTATTGAATTTTACAAAACTTTTAAACACCAATAATAGTTTGAATTATAAAACTCTTGGTTGCCAGCTGTTTGTTCCCCAGTATCTGAATCTTGCTGCAGTTAGCTGCATATTTAAAATTCACGATTTTCCTTTTTTCTGTTAACTTTAAACATAAGACTTCATTTCTCTGTAATACTTTGTTCCAGGAACGTGTCCTTCATAGAAGTGTACCTTTGTTGTGATTGATTGGTTGCTTGCTCTTTGTGATAACTCTTTGGTGCGATTAGTTTATAATGGAGCAAAGCATCAACCTCAAATGAAGCTTGACTGGAAAAAAACGCTTCTGTAAAATAGGCTATAGAAATATTTCTGTAAATCAGAACAATTTACTTAATGTGCTTGAAAGAAAGGAATCAGAATGGATAGTTGTTTTTGTCCTGTCACAGTCATCTAGATTTTCCTACCTATAGAATTAAGAATATTCAATCTCCTGTAAATTAGATGATATTATAAATTAATTCTGTTTAAAAATAGTCAGTGAACAGGTTCTCTTTTAGGAGATAGTAAAGGAAGGATCATCTTCTATACAAACTGAAAAAGGACAACTTGTATACATATATATAAATAAATATACTATGAGGCTTTACTAAGCCTCATAGAAAATGAGGATTTTTTTTTCTCTCTTTCTTCAGTCTTCAGTCAATCTTGAAAGGTAGATTTTTTCATGTGTGTCATGTCCCAGCCCCAGCAGGGAACTCCTCAGCCTTCAAAGATGTCATTGGTCCAGGGACTGCAGATGATGGGATTTTGCCCTGTGTGCTTAGCTTTTTGGGGAGGTTTTTTTTGTTTGTTTGTTTGTTTTGGTGGCAAATGTCTGTGACACCAGACACTCCAACAGCCTTACAGACTCATTGAGGGCGCCTGTTGTGCAGGACGCACCTCTGTGTGCACCACTTGAGCGCTCAGCACCCACCACTGCAACAACCAGACACGGCCTCAGCGCACTGATGGAGCGCGTATCGCTTAATAGTGACCGCTGCTTTCCACAGGGCTGAGGGCTTTGACGTCCTGCCAACCTAATCTAGTGAAGGTAAAGAGCTAACTTGCCCGTCCTTTCTAGGAACCTTGGCACTGATATACGCTTTTGTCTACATCAAAATAACATAGTTAAGGACAAATATAAGCTGAAAACATGCAATAGCTGTCATGTTATGCATAACTAAGGGAGAAAACAAAACAAAACAGATTACTCCAAAAACAAACATTGTTTAATTTGTTGACAGCTGTGTTCTAAGTAAAACTGTTAGAAAGCTTTTTTTTTAAATGTAAGTGTATTAGACTATTATTCCAGAGGATATTTATTCAAAGCTAGCTAAAAGCTGTTTGGATGAAACCATAATAAGCTACAAATGACTCTCCAGAATTCTCTGTGGCATTTTTCATGGTAATATTTTCCCATCTCTCAAGTAATTCAAGGAAATTCCCTTCATGCTCCCCCCGCCCTTAGCAATATTGAGATCTGTTCCTGACCAGAAATCTGGAAGTGGATGCCATTTCTTTCAGCTCTGCAGAAATTTGGCATCCGAAAGGAAATTGCCTTTCCTTTGCTTCTCAGCAGCGTGATAGGTGGATGCCTACCCGCGACCAGTCCTCCCAAAACCCAGAGTGGTAATGCAGCAGGTGGAAACCCAGAAACTGGGTGTCCTCAGAGCTTCCTCCCCTAAAGAGCAACAGTGGTCAGCGCTGGTGGGTAGTGAAGTCACTTTTGAGCAAAGAAGGGACTAGATACTGAAAGTGAGTGTTTGCTCTGGGTGCAGGTTTCAATCAACGCATAGGCGCTGCTGAGGCGGTGGTGGAGCGAAGGCTGCAAGAAGATCCCGAGAAACCTCTTTGCTCCAGGTGCAGTACCAGTCAGAAGTCAAACAGGATATGTGGCCAGTACAGGAAAAAAAAGACGACAAAAAGAAAACTTTAAGAGATATTAGTTCCTGCCAGTGTACATAACCTACTTGGAGGACAAATTTTATGGACTGGAAAAGGCTTTGAAGGAAACACGTTTATTAAAGAAAAAAAACGAAAAAGGGAAAAAAACAACCAAGAAAAAAGCTTGTTTTCATTCTGAGTCCCCCAAGCAGTAACCACATCCTCTCTCTCTCCCCAGCTGCTTTTCTTTAGCTGCCTGACCAGTGCAGCAGGGTAATGCTAACATTTGGAGTGAGAATCTGTCACTTGGCAGTGATGAGGAAGCACTTCCTCCTGACCTTTCTCTTTGTGTGTTTTAATAATTTATGGTGGTGAAGTTTGTTCAGCTGCTAGGTTGGGGTCCATATGCCACCTTCTAGCCCTGATACGTCTTAAATTCAGTGGACCAAGTACAGGACTGCTGTATATCACTGCAGACAGTCAGAACATGAACGTTGTCCTCCCCCTCCACCTACACACCATTACTTACTTATGGGGATGCATTTAAGAAAAACAGCCATTAAAAACACTGCTTTTGCTGAAATATAGTGGAAGGCTATATGAAACACTTTCTTCTTCTCAAAGCTGGTTGGAGGTGGTAGGTTCCTTCAGAAGGAGCCTGGAAGGAGCAAGAAGGAGTGAGCGTGATATAGGCATTGGCTACCCTGTTGAGACCCCAGCACATCTTGCACGACATATTTTGTGAGAAAGCGTGCTGCAAACACATTGTCGTAGCAGTACACTTGCTTCCTTCCGAGCTGATAACTTCCCCCAGGCTTGGTGGCTGGCACTAGCAGCATCCAGCGCTGCCTCACAGTCTAATCTTCCGAAGATGATGCAGTGCTGTAGCTCCATTACTTAAACTTGTCTCCTTGCTTCTACTCTAGTAAGTCTGAATTAGTCACCCTGCTGCAGCTGACTTTTTGCTAGTGTTGCACAAATGTGTAGCAAGGTCATCAGTCAAACTGACAAAGAGGTGACAAGCCTAGATAATGATGTTCACACTGTATGGCAGCTTCTCACTCCAGGGCATCTTTCTGGAGAGAAAAAGTGCTTTGTAGCTTCACTTAGATATTTTTTTTTTCTCACTCCTTTAATCATTTTTCTCACTACCTCGTTGTAATCCCCTTCCCCTCCCTTCTTCTATCATCTTTGGCTTAATTACCTTCTTGCATAATGCTTTAAGACACAAGCGTGTAGAAGATATTCCTGAACTGTCAAAAATGGGACAAGATCAGCGTCAGGTCTTCAGGACTGCTGCAGAGTAAATCAGACATTTCCCATGGTTGTCTGTTCTCTTCATCCAGATGTCAGGATTTTCAGGGGCCGTGGTATAGACGGATTGTCGGTGCTGATGATGGGGAGGATGGGATGCGAAGTTGCCGAGAGCAAGGCCGTGGGGCTGCATCTGCTGGAAAACCATTAAGTTGTGGGAGAAACAGAGAAGCTACTGAGTTGGCCAAGAGAGGAGGAGGGTCTTGAGAAAATATTGAATCAGGAGTGTTGATAAACCAAAAAAAAAAAAAAGAAGAAGAGAAAAAAAGAAAAAGCATCATTATTCTGTCTTTGCTTGTTGATCCTGTTACTTACGCAGCTAAAATAATGCTTACTGAGCTGTGTATAGGGGAGAGTGACTATGATTTCCAATTAATTACACCTGGGGCAAGTGTCTGACTATTTTGGGGACTATTGATCCTTTATTAAAAAAAAAAAAAAGAAAAAGGGGCAAATAAGTTGCAGCTGTATTTGCCATTAGAACTGCTTATCTGCAGTTTGGGAGGAAATCAGGAGGGGCTCTTTTGGAGGAGGGGGCAAGCTGGCATGTGCTTTGCAAGATTTTAATGTCAAAAAGACTTGATATGAATCTATTGTGCTGTTGTTCTTTTTTTCTTTTTTTTTCTGGTGAAATGTTTGCATGCAAAGTAAAAGAGCAGTTAAATTTCAAAATGTGATTAAGCTTCACAAATGAAAAACATCCTGCAAACTTCTGCTTCTCAGCTGAGTCACCTTTGCTTTTTTTTAATGTAGTAAACTTCTTTGATATTTGTAATAAAACCCACAAAACTTCACTAATATTTAGCCCTTCTGAATAATCTTCCCACATAAGAGGGGAAATTTTTCTTGTGGTTTTTCAATACATACTCAGCCTGTTTTGGTTAAGCACCTCTGTAAGTTTTTTCTTTTAAGTCTGAGGCTTTTTCATGAGCTTGCAGGTGGTTTAGAAAACGTAGTGCTCTCCTTTTAAGTTTCTTTTTCTGGTCTGTGATAAAAGAGAATTGAGAATCTCTCCTAACTTGCTTTCTTATAACTAAGGGAAGGCTTGTGTGAGAAATAAAGAACATCAAAGGCGAGAGGAAGTTAACTCAGGTGCATCACTGGCAGATTGTATGAAATGTGGAAATCCCAGGCTGTGCTACCAGTTGAAAATAATGTTTCATTTCTGCACCCCTCCAACGTACTTAAAATAAACAAAATGAAACTAACCTTTGGCAAATTCTCTCATGGTTTTAAAGAGAGCTTTTTCAAATTGGGGGTATTTGGCCATAGATATTTGTGATAAATTTGGGCATATGCACCAAGCAAGCTGCAAATTCTGCAATTTGAGTTAATTATCCTACAAAAATGTTGTATGCTTTGAAAGGAGAAGCTGAAGCAAGTGTGCAAAAACTTTGTGTAGCTCCGCAGAAACTACTGTGGTGCTACGCTGCTTTGTTTGCCATGTTGTTCAGTGTCTGTTTACATGAACTTGCATTTTTGTGCACCCCAGAGGTCTATCTGACTTTTTCATTAACACTGAAGATATGCTTCCTCAGCATGCAGAATTATTTACATAGCTTCCATTCAAAGCAAAAGTCCTAGCAAAAGCAGACAAACTTTGATCAAGAAGGGACCACATTATTAGTCCTAAACTGCCAAGTAATATTGATGTGTGTTGTTAGAAGAAGCCAAATTATTCCAAGCAAATACAATTTCTTAAAATAGGGTTTGTGAACTAGTCAGGATCCCTGCATATTTTCTTATATGCTATTTGGGCTAAGTGTTTCTCCTCATTTGCTGTTTCCGTGCAGTGGTTGGCTTCCTCCCTTTCTGCTTCCTCTGCTTCACCAAAGTGAATGGTACTTTCTTTTTTTTTAACGGAATGAATAGGTTTCACTTGTGAAACAATAATCCTATGCAGAAAAGAGCAAGTATTTTAAGACTGTTCTGTCCAAACGCATCCATATCTCATGCAATGAATTCATACACATGAGCATACTTGCAAATTGACTCTCCCTGAGAAGTCAGTTTCCTTTGCCTCCCAAGAGAGTCACTCATATAGTCCACAATGATATTTCATCACCTCCAAAGCTGCAGAGCTGAACAGTACAAGAGTAGCAAGAGGTCAGGTATGGCTTAGCTGTGCCTCAAGGCTCTTGTGAGGCCACGAACAGCTCGACATGAGCTTCATCCCCGAGGCAAGTTCAGCTTGGATAGCTGGCTGGAGTTTTCAGGGCCAGATGTTGTAACCAAGTTGGGTGAATATGGGGTACCCTTGCCTTTCTAGCCCTTAAAAGGGGGACAGGTGGGTTTCAGTCTATTTCTTCCTTAATTAGGAAAATGCCATCCGAAAGTCAGCTGGGCTGGGTCAGGCTGGGTCAAACTGTATAATCTTCCACCTACACAGCACTGGGGCAAGTCTTATGTTCTCCTGTGCTGCTGTTTGTTTTCTTCTACTAAAAGATCACTCTGATCACTCTGGTCCCACTGCAGGTTTTCTGTAGTCAGCTGTGGTATGAGGACTTTGAGCTGTAACTTTAACTGAGACAGCTGAGGTGTGTTGCAGGGGTCAAATAAAATCAATAGTAAATGCTGTGTTAAGCATGGGTGATATGTGCAAGGAGTTCGATGGACTCCAAGCAGCAAATCCCCTCTTATGAACACTAGGTACCGTCACATGAACCTTTTTTCTGCTGAATTATTCTCTGACATGGCATCTTTCCTCTTCCTCCCCCTGCTGCAAAGTGCCATTGACAAGAGCTTGAGCTTGCCTCGCTCAGGAATGATTAACCCTGCTTAGTGATGGCAGATGCCCATCAGCAGCTTTCAGTTGGGTCCGATTAACCTGCCTCCAGGCAAATACAAGAGATGCCTATAAAAGCAAGCAGCTGCAGTTAGAAGAGAACACTGCTCTTTCAAGTATTAGAGGAATGTCGAAGAGATGAAGCACTTGTCCTTTATGCAAACTAGCTGAAAAAGAACATTTTTGGCAACAGCCTCATTGCAGCCCTCTGCTTCATAATCTGCTGTGTTCAGAACTGCTAGCTGGCATTTTCCCATGGTCATGAAACTTGACTTGTCCTTCTTGATACTGTGTTCAAGAACAAGAAAGTGAGATTTCCTGATTATTTTATTTATTTTTTATTTTATTTTTGTAGATGACTGGTAGGGAAAAATACTTTGCACTGAAAAATAAAAGGAGGCCTGGTCTTCTGGGAACTGCCTCGGGGAGACTGTGTGTTTGCAGATGTACAGCTAAGAGGAATTTCTCTTTCCTATAGCAAGTAGAATAGTAAACTTCGTAATGAACTCTATTAATACAAATCTCAAAGCCATTTTTTTAAGAATTCCATTGATCAACACCTTCAAAGGTGAATCTGCTGCTGAAAGTGTGTAACATAATGTAATGCTAGCTCTCATAACTCCTAGAATGAAATACTGTAATAACTCTACCACTTTAATCATGGTGAGTCAAAGCTTCCCCTTCCAGAAAGTGCAGATAAGTTGTTGGATACTTGTTTTTTACACATGAAAGAAAGCAGAGGAAAAGGGACTCTGTCTGCTTTCTGCCCTCAAAAAGCAATAAAAACTGGGTGAAAAAAAATAATACATTTATGTGGACTTAGCCTCAGAGTGTTAGCATTTCTGAGAGCAGATCCTCAAGAGTTTTTCCAGAGGTTTTTTTTTTTTTTTTTTACAAGTAGTTAATGCTTATTCATGTAAGTGCTAATAAATAAGTGGTAAGGACTAGGTTTTTAATTGTAGGCCAGAACAATTTTTTTTTTTTTTAAGGTTTTAGAATTAGTTTAAATTTCCCATGCCTAGTGGAGAGTCGACACCATGAAACTTAAGGCACTAAAATCAGTGTTGAAGTAGAGAGCTAGGCTAAATTCGTAGGTTAATGGGATGTTCAAAATATGACTCAAAGCACCTGTGCTGGTTAAGAAGAGCCAAAAAGGAGCAGCTGAGAAAATTAAATCCAGCATAGAGGCTTCTGGCAGACACATACTGAAAGCAGAGCCAGGCATACCACCTACTAGGAAAGAACTGAGGGTGAAAGGAATATAGAATTGATAGAGTAGGGA
Source organism: Crypturellus soui (assembly GCA_032275445.1). Taxonomy (NCBI): domain Eukaryota; kingdom Metazoa; phylum Chordata; class Aves; order Tinamiformes; family Tinamidae; genus Crypturellus; species Crypturellus soui. Next base: position 1,589,769 of record JAUBNY010000696.1, on the reverse strand, counting down.
CAGACAATGTACCTGATATCAGAAGGAAGCATTCAAAACACTGAAGTGCTTATACTAATGAAGAAAGGATCATAAACTATTGCAAATTAAATATATAAACATAACAAAAAAGAAGAGCTTGTGGAACAGCTCACAGAAATAATAAATCTTTCTTCAAGTGCATCAAGAACAGGAAGCCTGCCAGAGAATTTGTAGGGCCAACAGATGATACGGGCATAAAAGGATGACTTAGATGAGATAAGGCTGTAGCAGAGCAAGAAAATAAGCGCATTGCAAAGTAGCCGAACTTAGGGAGATTCCTGGTTTGGACCTATTCCTTGCGTGGGACTTGTTGGAGGATTGGCCCTAAATTGAAGTGACTCAAGAGAGGATAAAAAAAAAAAAAAGAACAAACTGAGAAAGAAATGATTAGTAACACATAGGTAACAGCAGCCAAGGTTAATCTAAATGTCGCAGAGAAATCTGGGATGAAATGTCAGAGTGATTAACATTGGTTTGTAACCTCTTGCTTAATACAACTTTTGATAGCTGGTAGATGTGACACTAGCTTTTAAGATGGTTTCCACCTCACGTTTAGGGAACCACAGGCCTGTGAGAGATACATGCATCTGGAAAGTAGCAGCAATAATAGAGGTGCACAGAGAAATGATTTATCTGAGAATACTTAATATACCTAGAATAAAGGGAAGTCCTAACTCACAAACATATCTGTTCTTTGAAGCAGTTTGCTGAAACCTGTTGAGTATTAAAAATCATTTGATATACAACTACCTGAATTTCTGAAAGGGTTTTGGCAAGCTTCCTTCCCCAAAAGCTTTAAAGTAAACTAGATAAGTAGTCTTGATATGTGTGGGAAGACATAGATAAATAATAAGTTGAAAGGTAGAAATAGAGTCAGCTATGCCCAGCTTTAATGTTGTAGAGGGAATGTTGATGCAGCTTTGCAAGGGGTTGTAATGGCATCCGGGCTGTCCATATTTAGAGACTTTTGTGCCCATCCTTAATAAAACAGTGACTACAACTGGAAAGAGAATTTCATACTGTATGACTTGACTTAGTCCTGCTGTCTTTATCTTAGGTTAGGAGCAAGGCTCTTCTGGTGCTTTTACAGGGAACTTTGATTTTGTGTGGAGTGTCTCCACACCCTCTAGACAGTGTGGATTTGCATAGCTAAGCTTGTGCTTTGCTGTAAAGGAATCTGCTTGGCCCCTTCCAGTGCTGATATGTCAGTTTAACTTACTCTTGTTTGACTCTCAGACCCTGGCTCCTGTTTGTGTGTTTTTTTTTCGTTTTGTTTTGATTGTTTGTTTTTTTGGGGTAGAGTATTTTGCTCTGAGGTACCTCCAGGTGGAGAATATGGGCTCATCACACCAAGTCCTAGAATTATGCACTGAAAACTGTTGGGCTGTGGCCGTTCTTCACTATTTTGAGCATTTTGAATCAGAAAGGTACAGAAAAATTATGTTGAGATTATCCTTGGGATCCCAAGGAGACCTGGGTAAGCAGAAGTTCTCTAGACGGTCTGAGCCAAGAGCAGTGCTTTTGCTCCATGCTACGGTGTGAAGGCCAAAGTGGTCTTGCTGGAGAGCGCCGAGACTCAGCTGAGAGTGAGCCCAGTATAAGCAGAATGATCTGTCCTTTCCTGCTTTGGGGCAGTGACAGTGCCAGACCTGGCAGCGGAAGGCAGAGTAGGGACCATAAGTAATTCTGAAAGAGAAGGGCATATTTACAATTTATGTTATTGTGCAAGTTCAATTCACTCATTAAAAGACCAGAATTCGGCTACAGGAGGAAATAGGAATGGAGCTGGCCAAAAACTGTCTGTAAGGGAGTTTGGAAGTAACACAAGCAGCTGCTCCCACAGGCCAGTATAGAAAAAGTAATGTAGCCGACCCAATGCCACAGTCTTCAAGGGCTTCACATTTCTTCAAGAACTTTCAAGAGAGCTGGTTAATTTTGAACCACTTTCTCATCTTCTCAATCTTAGTATGAATGCAGTATCAAACTGAATTCTGGTGCTTCATGGTGATATTGCTGATCTTCGTTTTTGTAAATTTGTTTATTAGCTTGCTAGATCTTCAAGTTCACTAGCCTATGATGAGACTAGACAGTGATTCTAGTACAGATTTTTCTGGAAAAGTCTGAGAGTATGCCATAACTTCTTTCTTTTTTTTTCTTGAAATAGCGCATTATCATGATATTGAAAAGTGTGTGGGTGAATAATGCTAAGAATCTCATGTCAAATAATAAAAACTACCAGGAGACTGTAGATTACTATAATGCAACAAAGATAATTTGGATGAGGTGTGCAAAGTACAATCTCCAACTACTTGTTATGCTTTTATATTGAAATGAAATAATACACACTAAGTTATGAATGGCAATGAAATATTTAAAAAATTCTAGCCTTGTTAAAAAGAATTTCATTTAAAATGAATTACATATTGAGATGTAATATCTTGCAGAGCTACAAATACAGAGTCACAAATATTGTCATCGAATGAGATATTGCTTATAGATGACACATTACTATGACCACAGTGGATACACACTCTTTTTCTTCTTGTAATGCAGGGTATGAAGAACCTGAGTAGCTCTCATAACTTTTTCTTGAGGATTTTTGTTTATATTGGTCTCCAGTCCACATCAGGTCCCCACATGATAAAGCTCTATTGTTATTTGCAGTGTAATGAATATGTCTAATGGGCTTCACTGTTTGTCTGTCACAAGAAGTCAAAGGTAATTTGACGTAGAGTTAGAGAGTTTATGGGAATAAACTAGACAGATGTTAATAACTACTCATTGTTCAGGCCTGACAGCAGGCCATGTCAAATGACTGACAGCAGCTCTCATATGCAAGAGGGGGACCTACTGATCACTTGGGATTTCCACACGGGACTCTTTTGTGGTAAGGTCAGCAAAGTGTCCTTTGCAAAGAATATTTCATTTGAACATGCCTGGTTATGTAAAATTGCTCACTTTTTTTGCTTTTAAGAGTGGGAATATTTTGTTTGAAGAAGCAAAACCTTCTGATGGAAACAAAACCAGAGATTAATTGCAAGTCTGCCTTTCAAGAGTCTAAGGAAGATCTCAGATTTCCACGCAACCTTGTAATTATTGCTTAGGTCACATTATTTCTTTTCCTTTCACTATCAAAGCTAGTACACTTTAGACTGAAAAATGGAACAGTAAAACTTCAGGGATAGATCAAAAAATAGACCAAAAAAAGCCAACCCCACGTGATAAAAATAGCGGATTGCAAATAGATGGGGAATTCTGAACATTTCATATGAACCTAGAACCGAAGTTCATTTCATATGAACCTAGAATTGTTTCTCAGACAGAGGCTGTTTTGCAAAAGCCAAAATCCCTTTCTAAAATCATGTTTTTATCTAATACTATGATCATTAATATCAATTAATGCAGTATTCTTGATCCAGAATCTATCATTTTGACTATAAACTCATATTCTGATAGCAGCTAAAAGCTCAAGCCGTACGAAGTGCCTGACTTCTGCAATATCCCAGAATTAAGTTTCTAACAAGGGGATCTAGCTAAAGATTGTAGGGCTAGGTTCAGTCTTTGCTACATTTTGCTATGCTTTTTACGATATCATGCCAATTCAGCGGCACTGCAAATTTTGCTATATAGATCCTTTCTTTTAATCATTAAAAAAATGAGACAGCAAATAGTCAAGCAGTAGGTTTTTGGTTTCTATTTCCATGGTTTCTATTTGTTGCTGTGTAATGACTGACAGCGACCTTTGATATTCACTTTACATTCATTTTGCCCCTTTAAAATGACAATAAAACTCTCCCTAATGGGGAGGTAAATATGCTGAAGCTTCATTAATGGAGATGATGTCTTTCAATTCACCTTTCCACAAGTTCTTAACAGGTTTGATAGGAAGCAAAATTAGTTTGAGGTGTGACATTGCAACGAGTCGCTAAACAGTAGCCTCCAAAGGAGCTTGCGGGGCAAAACGAAGTATTAGCGACATAACTGTGGCACTTGCTTGGCAGAGAATGGCTCTCATACTCGTCCAAAAGGTGAAAAATGGAAGAACAGAGGAGGGGGAAAAAGCCGTAGCAATAATAGCCCCGAAATTCATCAACCTGGTAAAATGGCTTTGAAAAGAATAGCTTGAAATTTGTGATGTAGATGCAACTTGATTAATATTTGCTTTTTCACTAAAACTTACCTTTTTAATTCATTTGGGATTTCAACTATAGTTGCCAGTATGGAATCAGAGAAATATGTGAGCATCCATATGATGAACACAGACAGATCACCTTAATTGGCACCCTGATAAAGAGCTCAGCTGCTTAACTGGAAAATGTTATGCAGTGTGTTTTGTGCCATATTTCTTGTCTTTCACTAATGAGATCACAGGATATTTGGTCTATTTAAATGACAGTTTGGTCTTGCCTGACTGTAATTGTCTGCAGTTTAACAGTTATGAATAGACATTTGCAAACACAAATTTTCTTTTGTGTGGCTCTGTTCAGTTTGCTCTGCTTCCATACTTGACTGTTAATCAGCCTACTGTAATGAGGTTTTTATTTCAGGCACAATTTTTGAAATTGGATGGCCTCAAATCAGGCATTTAAATGCAATGAACTAATTTTCAAATGTCTCGCCCGCCTTTAAGGCAGAGGAGCCCGAGCCAGACTGGCTGTGGTCATTAAAAGGATCCTTGGCCTTGCCACAACCTCCCAGCAGTGGTCACCACCTCCTTCTCAGTGGTGTCGGGTAGGATGTACAACTGTTTTAGGCATAACAGGACAGCAGCCCTGGATCTCAAAGAAGAGAGCTTTTTATCATTTTGTGAGTACAATAACAAAAACAACATGTCACTATAACCTGGGTTAATATATCAGCGTGGTTGAGTGCAGAAAATTATCTGCCTTCTGTCCTGCAAAATACACACCCACTCATCCCAAGAAATGCTAATATAGGAAATGAAGATGGTGAGCATCTAAATGCGCAATGTTCAGCAAAATTGTTCCCTGCTTTACAGTGACATAACCAAGCACAAAACTGGGCCCACAGGAGCAGTGGAGAAGGCAGGTTTGGGGATGGGTGTAGCTCTTTTTGGTACTGTCAAAAGCCCTATACTGCCTGAAATGTTGTTCTTGGCCTGAAAGTCAAGACAAGCGTGTCCCAGTGAGGGTGACTTCATTGGTAGAGTCTACCCACCGGCTCATGGTGTGGCCAGAGACACGGTGTGAGCTTCCTGCGTGGAGGGCCAAATGCTCATGCAGCCTGCATGAGACCAGAAGGAGATCAGGCCATCGCTACGTCTGTTTGTGTTCAGGCATAATAAATAATTTCAAACTGCTATGGATGCAGGGGTCAGGGAAGGTATCTTTGGCTGGTCACGTTGAACGTAGGAGGGATTTTGTGTGCTGTATGACTGCCATTCTACTGAGCTGCTCTGCTTGGCACATGATAATTCAGAATTTAGAAACTTATAACAAGAAACATCTTCCTGGCCAGTTAATGTGTCCTCTCCTTTAGGAATCCTCTCTTTAGGAAGTACCATAGAAACCACAGAAATTGTACATGCAATATCAGTGTGGAAGAGATGAAAATAATGCTGGGGGAAAAAAGGTTGATTTATGATAATGCGTACCTGTTGTATTCTTCTGGTTTTGTCATTAACTGAGAATTTTTTAGATGATTAAACAGCTACTGCTCTTAGTGCTGGGGTTTATAAGCTTTGAGAAAGCAAGGACTAATTCAGACTCATGTTCTTGCCAGATCTCTGCACACTGCTCCTTTGTGGTGACATTAAAGTGCTTTGAAAATAGTTACCTAAGCTGTACCTATTTTCTGTTTCTGAGCAAAATTTTTGATAAAGCAAATACTACTGTGAAAGTCTGTGTGTGTTTTTTTTCCTCCCATAAAGATGTGTTGTGACTGATGCATAGGCAGATATGGTCTGGGTGCAGTCCTAACTGAAAAGAGTTTTCCGGGAACGGATATTAGATCATATTTGTTGGCAGGGAGCCCCAGAGCCGGCCTTTTGACTCCCAGACGGATTACACAGGAGCAGTGTTGCTGCTGTTTCATTTGCAGGAGGAAGCCAGGGCAGCTCTGCTGTAGATGTGGTTAGGTGTGTGCATCAGGCAGCTCCGATCTGATCGAATCCTGCCTTTCCTCAGTGAGCTGGTGGGAAGGTGGCAATGGGAACATTGCCTGCCTGCTTGTAGGGGGTTTTCCACAAGGGAGGAAGGGAGGACCTAGAAGTGTAGGGAAGTGAAATATTCATGTGTCTTTATGAACCTCAGATTATTTAGTGCAGCTGAATCCAATGTCATCTCACACAGAGGACCAGAATCTAAATAGCAGCGTTACTCATCTTTTTGCAGCACCTCTACCATTGCTGTGGATTGGCATATTTGTTTTAATAAAACATATTAATGAATAAGTTATTACATCCAGTGCAAATGACTCAATCGAAGAGCAACATTTTCTCTGCTAGTGTTTCATCAGATCTCTAATGAGGACTGTGTGCTTAAAAAATGGATTTCTGCCACATATCACTGCAGGAGGCAGAAGAGGGAAGAGCTGAATTTCAGACACAGTGATTAACCACTGCAGAATAAACCCGAAGATTAAACCCCAAGAAACTCTGATGCAAGACTTGTATGAAATTGCACTAGGCACAACACTTTCAATCTGATGTCATGACAAGAAATTTGATAGCTGAAAACTGGTGTGTGTGGGAGATACAGAGATGGGTTTTTTGTTACCAGGTATACCTGAATAGTGGCTGTCTAGCTGGCTCGCACTCTCCCATGCCCCCACACCATGAGCATACCCAGGACACGTGGTGGCAAGATACGATGTTATGTAACGCAGGGATGAGCACGTTACTGAAAGCCTTTCCAGCCCCAGTAATTAGTTAGCCCACTCGCTAACATGTACCTGGCTTATCCATGCCACAACGAGTTTGATATGCACAGCCCAGTTAAAGAAATAAATGCCTGTCGAGAGACCTTTATGGTGGCTCCGCTTGGAGCCACGCCGCTCCAAGAAGGAGCAGGGGATGAAGGTGGCCTTCTCCTCCCAATGGCTTGCACACTAACGGTATGGCAAGGCTAACCCTAAATGCACCATGCTACCGCGTCTGTCCTTGCATGGTGTATGGTACTCCTGGAGTTGAAGCTGGTGATGCTAACCCAGGGAAACTGTCTGTGGACATCAGGGCTAGCCGCCTGCAGCAGTGCATGTGAGTCCTTAGTGCCTGCTGCCACAGGCTGCGTGTCCCGAATCAAAGGGTGCTGGGGATGGAGGTCCATCATGCGGGACGGGGCCTTTGCTCTGGCGCGGCTCTGCTCACCAGGAGGTGGGACCTGAACGCACGTGTGTTTATGATGCTGCACCCCTTACTGCCCATGCGTGGTTTTTATTGTGCCTAGAGTGCAGTGACTCCCTGATCCTTTTCTGGGGAAGCCAATCACTAATGCTAAGATAATGACAGTAGTAAAACAAAGTGTCTCAAAATCCTCGGTTTCTTGGAAGCTGCAATTTTAAATAAAAGCCATTCAGCCACCTTCATGCCATGCCATGCCATGCCATGCAACTCTCAGACTCTTCCCATTTTAGAGAGCACTAAATTGGCTTCTATATATAGCCACTATACTTTAATCAATAAGTTTCCATATTTAGCTGTGATTATGTGTTTTTTTATTCCAATGTGTGCAGTGCTATGCTCTGTCTAGGCAATCAGTATTGACTCCTCTGAGTCCTGGAGAAAAAAAAAAACAAAAGCATCTTTTCAACTCTCCCATCTTTGCTAACCAGTTCAAGCAATTATTTTCCACAGCTTTACTATACTTAAAATGTTTTTTTTTCCTTTCATTCTTTGATACCTGCCTTGTGTTAAATTACATCTTATAGTCTTGAATTGCCTGTTATTGCACAGATATCAGGGATGTGTTATCTGGCAAGCAGGCAGTTTGTAGATATCTAGGGAGTAAGATCCCTGATTCTTTGGTCACTCTCAGGGATTTAAAATTGAGTGAATCAAGAATGGACTTTGAATGCTGTTTAAACCTTTCATGGGAATAGTTTGTAGCTCGGCAAACTTGCTGTTCTTGAGTTTTACCAAGTCACATAGTAAACAAAAACAAAGACTTGTCTAGAGTCTTTCCTTCGGCAGGGAGAGGAGATTTATTAGAAAAGCTTGTTTACCTAAGTTGGGCTTTCAGGAATAATTTTCCTAAAATCAGGGTATAATTGGGTAGCATTCCTGCTTCAAAATGCATGCTCTCCAGGTCCATGTGGCATAAGGTGGAGTGCCAGGGCACTGTCCTTAGCTCTGTCCCAACACTTCCAGGGGAGGAGCTCATAAAGCTCAAAAGAGCTCAAAAAGGAATTGATTTTGAAATGAGCTGGAACCGTAATTCACAAACACATAGTCTATTGCCTAAATGTAAGCATCTAATGCTCTTTGAAAGGTGAATGTGCCTTGCCCTGGGGCTCCCCAGGCGCTTCTCCAGAGGGTGCAGAGGTCCTGCACCATCTGTCAGCCCTATTCAGCTGTCTGTGCTACCTCCCAAAATACAGAGAGATGCCTATGTTTCAGCTATAGTATCCCACCCAGAGGCACTTTCTGGAGATTGAGAGTGAGTTGACGTATCCTTGCGTACACAGAGCTGTGAAAAATGTGCATTTGCTAGGTATGTGCTTGAATACAGATGATGTCCGTACTGTGTTTTTATGTGCAAGTTCAAGCTTACTGCACTTATGGCCCTGTTACAGCTGGCAGATAACAAATGCAGACTTGCCACAGGTGAAACTGATTTTGGCATTTACACTTGGTTTGTAACAGAATAAAAGCATATGCTCTCAAATACAAATGAATGTGCCACATTAACTCAACAGCTGCGCTAATTTTGACCTTAGAAATTTAGCTAATCCCTTTTCTTTCTTCTGTGATAGTAATGTGTTTATTAGCAGTATGAAAAAAAATACATCTTCTAAAGAAGGTAGTAGTGGCAAACGCACTCTTCCGATTAGGTATATTATTGAATCTGTGTAGAGCTGGAGACCACTTTCATTTGAAACATGAAAACTAAGCATTTATGTAAAGAGCTGGTTCCTCTCTCAAAGCATTACCTATCCAGGGATAACTGATTGCAGTTAGCTTTCAAATAGGGGTATGAGGAACCTCCTGTGCAGACTGCCCCTATCCTGGTAGCAAGGATGAAGTTATGGAAGTTATTCTTACAACTCTTGCTTAGTTCTTGTGCTGATGTATTAAAATCAATTCTGTTCTCTTCAGACCAATTGCATTAAATTTAAATGTTGCAAAATCCCACACAGTCGTCTGGGGAAGAGTGATGGGAGAAAGCATCTGGCAGCAGTCTCTTCTGCCATAAGTTAATGAATACCCCAAATCCTGAGGAAACTTCACGAGGGTAAACAAAACAGCATTAACTGAAAATGGACTATAATTCAAAAATGTGAAAAGTACACTACCTGATGATCATTCACTACCCACGTACTGCGTACGAGCAGTAAAAGTCAAACGAAAGGCTTCTTTGGAAGCAGAGCTGACAAACTTTCTCTGATATTTTGTGGGTTTCGCATCTACAGTCTGCACTGCTCCTCACAGGCCCCTTTCTTATCTTTTATTTATGACAAAATAAAAGTTGATCACAGCCTTACCAAATGTAAAGTTATATGCACTAACTATTATCTGCCTTCCAGCATGTGGTATAGCTGCCTGGGGTAATTCTGCCTAGATTGTGATTTACCAGAGCAGAATGACTTTGCTTCATGTATGTATGGTAATCTGTAATCTATATGGTAATCTGGTGGGGTGCAGGAAGAAAAAGATCTCCTCAGCTCTTTCCAATGTGCTACCAAGAAGGTTGTCCTTGCATTGGGTCCTACATTTGATGCATCCTACATCAGATGTAGGATACAATGAATCTCCATACCATAACCAAAGGGCTACTGAGGCAAGTTTTGCCACGTTCAGTGTATGTGTTTGCTTACATGCACATGAAGACATGGATGATTTGGTCCAAGAGTAGCCTGGCTTTGATAGGAAAGGATAATAAACATTGCAAAGATCAGATTCATAATGCTCCTTTGGAAAAGAAGGCAAAATCTATGCTACCCTTAGTACAGAGAGGGAAAGTTGGGGGTGTTTCTCTTGGTTACTTTGGCTTACATAATTTACCTTGCCTTCTGTCATGCCTCCTAGTACACTTTACACATATTTACTCCACATTGAACATGAAGTGTTTCTCCCCTTTTGCAGCTGGATAAATGGATTGGTTCAGCTGATTTGACCTACTGCATTTCTGAAATGGCAGCAGTACCTTCTCTGCTGAGCAAGGCCCACTGTCCCTGAACACGAGGCTCAAGTGTATCTGCTTTCTGGCCCTCTCTGACAAAGGAGCCTGTGTCCATGGCAGAAGTGAGACTGTGTTTAAAGCTTGTGGTATAGAATTATCATGACCATTTAACTTCCAGCCGTGTGCTTGGCTTTCCAAGGGATCAAAATCTCTCATTTCAGTGTGAAACACAATGAAGCCTGAAGTGATTATCCTTTGCTAATTAAGCCATTTGTTCCAGTTTCAAGTGCTGCTGTTCTTCTGCCATCCTAATACCATTGCTTCTTAGCCACCTGTTAGAACAGCCAGGAATATATTTGTATAATGTATATATATATAAATATTTTTGTATATTTACATATACTCTTGGGGTACAGCTCTTGTTAATGGGCTCCCTTGTTCTAAATGGGATGCATTTATATGCTGTGGTACAAATAAACACTGAGCAGTAAGACAGAGACACAATTCAGAAATTATTTCTTTAGCACACATCACATATGAACTCTTGACTAACTGTCCTCTTCTTCTCACAACTCTCGTGCTGTAATAATGAGGCATGTCATGTTGCTTCAAATGGACTACAGGACAACAGATAGGTATCTTTAACATTATTCTGAAATAAAAATCTATTATTTGCCTAAAAAAAAGTAACACAGTAATGAAAATAGCATTTTATAGGAAACTTCCTTTGAAGACATGGGTCTCAAAATAATGTTTTTTCAAAGGGTTACCAGCTAACCTGTCCCTAGAAGGAAGCCTCTTAGTTCTGGGCAGTATCCCTGCTCTATGTAACACACAGAAACCTTTCCAGAGTTGTAGAACCAAAGGAGCATGGTCCAGCAGTGTGCAGAAGGCTCAGCAAAGGCCATTATGCTAAAGATACGGGAGAATTCAGGTTAGAGGGGAAAAGGGGAACAAGAGGGAGGAAAGAGGGATAAAAAAAAAAATAAAAGATCAAGCCGCAGCCCTGCTCCTGCAGGAGGTGAGCCTGGTTTATCACACGCACTTTCACCTCGCAGCCTGCCCTGCAGGGCAGGTATCCCCGGCCTGACGGTGCGCCCTGGTCGGGCCGAGCCCGGGTTGCTTCGAGCCCCTGCCTCTCTGGCCCCTGCCGCTGCTGTGTTACTGTGATGCTCCTCTGACCTTTGCGTTATTACATCAGGGAAGGCGAAGCACAGCCTTGGCGAACAGCCTTGGCCTCGCGCGCCTGGCTGCTGCCCCATCGCTCCGGCGCCCGCCGGCTCCCACGCGCCCCGCCAGCCGGCCCTCTGCGCTCCTCTGCGTGGCCAGCGTTAGTCCAAAGCCAAGACACATCCTTCCGTAATGTCCAAGGAGCTTTTGGTCCCTGAAGTAATTGTTGGAGGAGGAATTGGTTTTCTCCCTCGTAGTAAAGCGGTGGAGACTGCTATTTGAGCTGCACATGGGGAAAATGTAGATTTTATATATATTAATACATTATTCCACCATCTGAAGCGTCACAGCTGACTGATGAGCATTGAAATGTTGCCATGGGCAAAATTTCCTTCTTCTCATCCCGGGGATGTATAGCTGCTGTCAGGGTAGATCCACAGGGAGCACGAGTTCCCTCAGCCTCACAGCCAGCGTGGTACCATTTGCAAAAGATGCTCTGGGGACTTGTATGGGAAGTCAGGGCCGTACTAAGAAACATTGGACAATTATTTCCCATTTAAATGAGCTAGATTTGCTTTCCCTGCTGTTTTATACTTCAGTGCCTTTATCCCCATGTAGAATGAGTTGCACATGAGGCAGCTTCACTGAAACATGGGATAAGCCCCAGAGTTTTTCGAAGAAACATTATGAAAGGTAAAAATAGCAGCTCTTAGCGGTCATATAGAAAGGCCCTGGTACTTTTAGCTCTTGCTCCGATTTTTCCTTAGTCCCCCTTAAGGGACTTTTCATATAGGACTTAACCTGGAGTGCTAGATTTCAGCTTGTCCATCCAGGTGCCTAAAGGAGATTTTAATAGCTTGCGTGAAGATGGAAATGCATTTTTTTTCTTTTGGATAAGCTTGGACTACACTGTCACAGTGACAGCAAGTGTTTCTGTTTTGCTGGTCATCCACCTTGCTCAACTCAGACCATCTCCTCCTCCTACAACAGGGCAGTTTGTCTGACATAAATAAGGCAAAGGGTAAGGGTGAAACAGCTACAGTGTTTTGCTAACCAGGGCAGAGAAGAGTCGGATAATTTGTGTCCCTTGTTTTTTTTTTGTTTCGTTTTGTTTGTTTTGCCTTCTCTCTCTCTTTTTTTTTTTGACTTTGCACTGACTAGTGCACTTCCTAGTTCCTCCCCTGCTTATGGCATAGATCAGCAGCAATGGCTTTAACTCACTTGGAAAAAGGCAAAGTTACAAAGATGTAACTTTAAAAAATTTCTATTGTAAAGGCGATAGCGCTAGTACACCATAATGGTGCAAACTAACTGGGGAGATAAACTGGACGGGGTAACGTTGTTCCTGTTTGGGATGGGAGGGCAGTTTGCCTCGGGTTGGGCGTCAGGACCTCTCCAAGGGGCTCCATCAAGACCCATCTTGCCAGCCTCCCTCAGGGTGCCGAGGTCCAGGAAAGCACCTGAATTAAACACGAGTGCTTCTCTAATTGCTCTGTGATCATGTGGCGTCTTTCTCCCAGTCTCTTTGCACACAATGTCTTTTTTCTCCCAGTGCTCAGTGATGCTAATGGTGGGAAAGGTAGGTGGCTGCAGAGTGATGGCCCTGCTGCTGCGCACACCGAAGCTTCCACTTTCCCTGCAAGCGAGCACCTGAAAATGATTCCCCGATATGTCCATTTCCTTTGGTTTTGCAGTTTATCTCCCCAGCTTTAACACTTTGAGCCTTAAAAAAGAAAGATAGAAAGAAAGAAAAACAAAATCTTGGACTCCAAAGATGAGAAAACAAATCTTTTTGCATACCAGTAAAAAAAAGGCCAGAAAGTGGAGGGAGAAGGAGGTCTTCAAAGCGAGTGGCTTGAGGAAACCCACCTGTTGCCTTTGATGTTGCTTGTAGAACCTAAAACGGCCCTTTTGAAGTAGCAGGAAGCGCGGGGAAGAAAGAGAGACCTATTTCTTACTGATTTACAGCAACAGAGGGGCCCTAATGAGCAAGATGATTCAGGGGAAATCTGACAAATCCTGTGCCTGCATCTACCTGCCCAGGGGAAGGGGAGACCCCGACGCATGGGGTGAGATCTGTGAGGGTTTCCAGTGACCGAGACCGGATCCCACAAGACAGGGCTGCGTTTGGAGGGTGCACGGGCACCAGTTCGAATCCAAACTTTGGCAGCCCATGCAGTGGGGATCGATTTGACTCCGGGTCATGACTTTTGGCCTACATAGGGTTTGTTTTCCCCGGAGCTGTGCCTGGAAACCCCTCTGCTCGGCTGTGAGGAGGAGTCCGAACCATGGCGCCGACCCCGCGGGCTCGTGCCCGCTCTCTCCGGCTCTGGGAACGCCAGGCACTTGCACAGCGAGGCATGTGCTACCGCCTGCTTCACGTTACTGACTGCTGATAACACAGAGTGGCACAGATAATTCATAATAACGCTTTGCAAATGGAAACAGCTCTATTCTTAGTTCCTAGATAAAAACACATGACACGATTATTTCCTCTTTGTTACTTTTAATATTCATGTGTACTTGCCTGACCCATGGAGAAAGAGGTTTTTCCTTTTTTTCTTTTTTAATGGAGATATCCTCCTTTTGCTTGCAAATAAACACTAAATTTCCAAAACAACCACTGGGAATAAAAGCTCGCCTGGAGTCATAAGGGGTCAATTTGCAGGGAGTAGACACAGATACGTTATTCCTGATGAGGATTTCTCAGCTGAGACTAGAGCCCGCGTTTCTCAGAAGAATATTCAAACATCTAACACCAATTTGCTAAGGGCGACTTTCACAAGAGAAAACTGCAGTTTCGGGATACCAACCTCTTTGATCAACTCTAGGTGACTGATCTTTATAGTTGGAGGTTGCTGCCAATAAACATTCATCGTTAAGATTTGTAGAGCTCCTTTATTTTGTAAAGATGAAAAATAGCTTACAATTAGAAGTTTTTTTTTCCCAACTATAATTTTAGAGCGGCAAAGTGATCTTGTGCAGTAATTGTAATCAATCATGAGTCGGTATGTTTGCTGTTACTCTAAGTCTTCAAAGGCATGGAAGAATATCAGTGTTTCTTACTTTTAAATTACTACAGCTGGGGTGATCTGTTAATGCCCTTCCTCTACCTGCCATCTCTGCAGTCCCTTGTTCTCAGCAAAGGTATAATTCAATTATAGGATATAGCCTCAAGGTGTTACTGCTCAAGGTGTTACTGCTAACATTCTGAGCAGGACTTTTGTATGGTTAAATATATATACATGTACATATATATATATACACACACGTATTTATATATATATATATATATGTAAATCTTTGGCATATTCCAGTGAAATCTGGCAAGGTATTGATTGTGCCTTTTTGACACATATGAAATCTGTTGTGTCAAAATCTTTCTTGAGGAGTCAACACTTAGAAAGAAGACCGTATTTTTATTCTTTTTTCCCTATACTCCCATCAAAAGCGTGGTTGTTTTGTGTTTTATATGGCAGCAATGCTTTACTAGCTTCCTGCATTTGTGGAAATGGCTGCCGTTCACTGGAAGGCGAAAGGAAATACAAATAGCACTTAGTGACAACAATTTAATTTTTGGTCTTTTCCTCATGTTCATAGTCAATGATCAGAGACACCCACAGGACCGTCTTAGCACTCGCCTTTAAGCCACGACTCATAGGACTGACTTTTGGCTTGTTGTGTTGCCAACTTAGGAACACGTGGCCTACTCCTCAGTGGGGTCAAAGACCTGGAGATCACAGCACAACTGGGGAGAGCACTGAATTTGCAGCATCGCTCTGGGTTTCCTCCTGGGACACCTACTTCCCAGCTGAAATGCTGGCTTGATAATGTAAACACATAAGCATGCGTACACAGGATCTCCACACACGATGATGATAAACCTGTGAATAACTGAAGCTCTGTGTAATAAGTTAAACTTACCATGTGTCAGGCTGCTGCAGCTAAATCCTGACTGAAGGTTAGCTCTGCTGAAATTATTCTTTCTGACTTTATAAATGAACCATCCAGGTTCGAGTATATTTGCGGTGGTAGACACAGGACAAACTAATCCAAAGTGATATTTTGTAATTGTTGTTAAACACTGTTATCATTATGCTTATTCTGTAACGTTTGACACAGGGAGAATAGTGCTGTATGAGTTGTATTGTACAGTTTTACCTATAAATAATACGACATACCAAAATACATGTTAAAAGAGAATTGAAGATGTAAAACCAAGTATTCAAAAACCAGCAATTGACAAAATGATGAATGTATTTTGCAAAAATGGAGAGTGCATAGCTGTTAGGCTGTTTATTAGCATATGAGACCCAAATAAGAAGTGATGTCCTATACGTCACTGTAGTATATGCAGGTATAGGAAGACAGTGTTGGTGTCTCATAGTTTGAATACACACCCATAGTCTGAATATATATGACAAGGAACATGCTGTAGTGTTGTTTCTCATTTATAGACAGAAATTAGAGGTGCAGAAAGAGCAAGAGACTTGCCTAAAATAATTCTGAAAAACTGTTGGACTATCATGCTGAATCCAGATTCAGCAGTCAACTAACCTAACTGTTTGACTGCCGTTTTGATCCAGAATCTGTTTATTCAAAGTCATCCAAGATACCTTCCTTCTACAGTCCCTACTTAGTTAAAATTTATTTGCCTCTGCTTGGGCTGAAAGAAGTGGATGGAA
Organism: Crypturellus soui; assembly: GCA_032275445.1. NCBI lineage: Eukaryota > Metazoa > Chordata > Aves > Tinamiformes > Tinamidae > Crypturellus > Crypturellus soui. Next base: position 1,573,595 of record JAUBNY010000696.1, on the reverse strand, counting down.
CTGAGCTTTGTAGCTTTCATCACGGTGCAGGGTGATGGAGAAAAGGGAAGAAAGTTCTCTTTGGCAACTTTCGTGTTCTTGCAAAACACTTGTTGCCCAGCACAGCACTTGAGAGCAATCATTTCCTGGCTCCTCCTGAAACTTCAGCAGATTGTGGGCACCCAGGACCTGCGGACATGGGACTGTTTTGCTTGTCTTGGCAGGCATTCATTTTTGAACTGTATATTTCTGAAAACATTCCTGTGAAATTTAGAAAGCTTCTTTTAGTCTAGAAGATACTGTAGAGTTTAAACTATATCGTGATTTCAGAAACAGACAAACTTGTAAGTAGGACTATTTCTTAAAACACAGTGCACACATAGAACATAAAAAAAAAATAGTGTTTTCTTTAAAAAGGTTGGATTACACGCTTTGAAATAGCTTTGGGATGTGTGAACCTCCAGACCAGTAAAACGCACAGCAGATGATAACTCATTTCAGAACACGTCATTGCATCATCTTGGCATTAAGTGCATGCTTAAATGCTTCTCTCTGAATCAACCTGGAGTCTGTTGCTGCTTTGTAAAAGTAAAGTCCCCTCTGCAGTGAAATGGATGACTATAGAATTACAGTATTTGATCTCCTTTGATGTGGAATACTAATTTTAATGTTGAGTAAGCATACAATTTTAAGGATATAAAATATAAATAATACATTTGCAGTCCTAAAAGCCCCTGAATCATAAAGCATGATTTACACATATTTGAAAAAACATCTTCCAATATGGAAATGTTTGCTCAAATGGTTTTCTGTTCATCAGGTGCTATGACCTGCAGCTAGATAGCTTGATTTCTTATCAATGCATGTTTAAATGAGCTTGATGATTTCACCTAGCAGAAAGTGATGTTTCTGTGTGTCCCGCGCTTGTGCAGGAGTTGATGGTAATCTCCAGATGGGAGAAATGGGGTGATCACCGGCTGCCGCAGGACACGGCCTCGAAGGCAAGCGCATCGCCAGCTCTCCCAGGCCAGCTGGCACAGCACCCTCGGTACCTGCCCCAAAGTTCACAGCGAGTTTTGGAGCATAAATAAACCCAGATCAAGATCAGGTTGTACGAAGCCAGGAAGCCTGGTTGGGGGCACATGCTGGCGAGCAGGAAGGCAGCAGCTTGTTCCCATGCATGGCACATTGCAGGGCAACTTCCGGGAGAGCCCAACTGCCTCGGGTGCAGTGCTGGGACTCGAATCAGAGGCCTCTTTACTGAGGCACAACATCAGGACAAACTTCAGTGACCCTCATGTAATATTAAAATACTTTGATTTGTACTTGCAGAATTTTCAGTGCAAACTTCATTCTAGGAGAATGAATTGCATGTATGTTTTTTGCACACGGCAGTGAACATCTGTTTTTGTTAGTTTTCTAATTTTCTACTTTAAAATTACAGATAGGAGTATTGCTTTGATGCTCTGCATAATCAATAAGATAACTCAGAGTTTGTCACAAATTATCTCTGAAGCTACATAATCAGCAAACAACAAAATTATGGAAGTCGCCAAACTCCAAATGTAGAATTATACTTCTCCTGTCAAAAAGTAACAGGTCTCTAAATTACTATGAATTCTAATGTGCAGAAATTAGGACTATCCTAGTAACAGAAGCTAACACATCACTTTACGCGCACAAAATCTTGCATCTTGAAGAACGTTTAGATACAGCAGAGTATTTTTAATAGTGCAAGCAATGGCAGAGGTGATGCTCCTCAGGTATGAAGTGCTTCGGGATTACTGCCAAGGCACTCACTGAGGAAAATGCAGAGGACTTGGGAGGATGAAGGGTGACCACAGCCGTGACAACGTGATGCAGCAGCAGCACTACCAGCACCAAGGAACCTGCCCGGAGGGCACCTTGCAGCTCAGGTTGCCTCCTGCGCGGAGGGCACCGTGCAGCTCGGTTTACCTCATCAGCCAACAGTGCAATGTCAGCATCTACGCAGGCAGATACGGCTGCGGGGTCAGGGTCTGGAAATGGAGCGTGCTGCAGGCGGCCGAGGCAGCAGGCACAATGACGGTCAGGCAACATAGCTCTTTCCAAACTGGCCTTGGGCCAAGTCCTCGGGTTAATAAACTTAGTTTGGCTGAAGAAGAAGAAAAAAAGCACATCGGAATCTTTACGGGAAGTCCTTGTCCATGAATTGTTTAAGTTCTCATGCTCGTGCACAACACCAGGCGAGGACACCTGGAGTCGCCTGGAGTCACCTGGAGTGCTTGACCAGCCTGGCTCTTGTATGCTGGTGCACAGCGCGTCCCAGACCTGAGATGCGAGAACCTGTGCAGGCTCCGTCCCCTGCCTTTAACCTTGTCCCAGTCATGAAATGCATGATCAACATCTGTTGGGTGGACACCTGGTTTCTGTTCAGCCTCCAGACAACGCACACTAGTGCTTCTTGAAGAGAATTCTCCTATCCCTCTGAAGGGATACTGGCAAGCTCCAGTATTTGTGGAAGAGGAACAGCTATTTAGACATTGCAGGGTCTATTTGCTGTGTCTTCCTTCCTTCCTTCCTTCCTTCCTTCCTTCCTTCCTTCCTTCCTTCCTTCCTTCCTTCCTTCCTTCCTTCCTT
>JAUBNY010000696.1:1526036-1570897 GCA_032275445.1 Crypturellus soui | reverse complement strand
CCCTTCCCTTCCCTTCCCTTCCCTTCCCTTCCCACCCTTTCTTTTTGCTTTTTAATATTTTTGTCTAAGGCAGTCAAGTTTGTTATAGTACAAAGAAGAGTGGCTACAACCCAGATGTTTTTTTTAATTTTTTTTCAGGAAATGAATGTGTGAGAACTAAATATAAGTAACACAAGTGCAAGAAAAATCATCTAATAAAAGCCCATTTGCAGTGCATGAATGAGTCATTATATAAATGGATCCTCTTGTAAATTTGAACAAGGTGACAAAAAACTAATTTGCTGCTTTTGGGGTTCAGAATAATCACACAAAGCTCAACTATTTTTGGCAACTGCACTGATTTTTCCTGTGAGATCCACTGTAATATTTGATGTAGATGGTAATTTTAGCATGTGTGCAGACCAGCACTGTTACTAATCAAAGAAAAAAAAACAAAATGGTCTCTTTTTTTTGTTTTGAGGTATGAAAATAAAAAACCTGAAGTAATTTGATGTTCTTTCATTGTTGCCCCAAAACTCACCACTTTGCAAAATGAAGAAAAATGGCTCAGTTGGCATATTCCTTCATGTCTTAACACAGCATACGAATTTACAGTTTCTGTTCTTGCAACTTCTATTTCCCCCATTTGCTTGCAGGTAGGAGATCTCAGTTTGCTGACACAAAGATACAGTTAGTCAGAAGGCACAGCTTTAAAGCCCTCAACCACATCAGAAGAAGAGGAAATATGTGTACCCTGACTCTGGATCTTGGGAGATTGTAAAATGCCGGTTAGTTTCAGTTAGTTATACACTCTGGTGCAGAATCTGTCCCATGAGTATGTGGAAGAAGAAACCTGGAGAAATGTTGTTTCACAAAAGCGTCACTTCTGCATCTTCTGGTGAGCTACAGAGTAGTAGTGGCAGTAGTAGTAGCAGTGGCAGTGACAAGGAGGTTCAGATACGACAAAATCTTCTCCTATTCCTGCTTGTATCATTGGTGTTCAGTGGCTTCCAATGCAAAGATTTTTACTTTGGTGTTGTTATTTCTTTAAAAAACAGAATGGAAAAAACATCAAATTTGGATGAGCAGGTACATATAGAGGTACATATAGAGGTTTTGTGCTTGTTATGCTCCACTATTTACATCAATCACATCTGAGCCCAGCAGGTACAGAAGTAAAATTCGAGAACAGAATAAGAGAATATTTGGCCAAGCCTGATACTTCCAGACTGTCAGGACCTGACCTGAACTTTGAGAACTTTGGGAATATCTGACTTGGGAATGCAAAAAGACAATAACAAAGCATGGCTTTAGAAAAGAGAAAGAGGAGGAGAGCAGCATTATCAGCTGTAAGCTTCACTTCAGTTCCCAGAAAAGTACTGGAACAAATGCTCCCTGTGTTTGAAAACACCAAGAAGATAAATACAGGCATGAGGAACAGCCTGGATGAACTTGTTCAGGACAAATGATGCCAAATCGATCTAATTTCCTTGATAACAGGCCTTGAGTGCAGCAGTTGCCTATCTTGATTTTTAGTGTGACTGTTGACACCCAAATGGCATCCTAATAGACAAGTTAAGGAGAGACAGACTCTGGCAAAAATACTTTAAAGTGAGCATTCAGCCGAGGAAACATGTTTGAAGTGATGCCTTGTGTAAAGCTGCAGGATGTGATTTTGCGGCAATCCTCAGTGTTTCTTAATTACTTCTATGGCATATAAAGGGTATGCTGAATAATATCCTGTGGCACTATGCTGGAAAGAGCTAGCATCTCACCAAGGGACGGGGCTAAAATGCAAAATAGTTGTAGCAACAGGTCACTGTCTTCAAAAAAAAGCCATTTGGTAAGGGCAGCTTCAGGGAGGATTTGGACTAGATTTGGACAAGATTTGAATAAATCTTGGATGGACAACTAAAAAAAACAAAAGGCATTTTTCAGGGAAGTTTCTGGCAGTACTAGCAGGTCACAAGCTGGGCACAAGCCAGCAGTGCTGTTCTGTTGTGTAAGGAGTAAACACGAGAGATATCGGACCAGGTCTGTCACCTGTGAGACATGTGATGGCTGTGCTCAATCTGCAGCTGGGGTGATGGGTCCTGTTTTGGATGGGGTACTTCAAGAAACTGAAAACTTTATAAAATCCAAAGTAAAGCAGTAAGGGGAGAGTCTAGAAAGTATCACTGGTGAGGGCAAACATAAGGAACTAAGTGGCAAAGATTTTAAAAAAATATTTAAGGATCCTTATCTTGCTGTTTGAAGCATATATGGGGTCTAGACAAGGATGAGGAGTTGCAGGAATTTGTGCTCTGCAATCATCAGTTCTTGGCTTGAGGTTCCCTACTGACTGCAAGAAAGAATCGGACAGAGTTCTCTTGCCTGGATACTTAATATATAGATCAGATATGTGTAAACTTTAATGTGTGTTTGAGCTTGTGAGCAGTAAATTTCCTCATAAATATTTCCAGCAAATCTGCTTTTTAAGAATAACTAGAAATGTCACTATATCTATAGATACGACTATTAAGGCTGGTGGTGCCATATTCCTCTCTATGCTTCAGCAAGCAGCATGTGCAAAATGTGGGTTGGGCTAAGGTCTTTTGTCAAGTTAGTATGTTTTTCCCCCTAAGGGTTCAGTCTTTCTTCTCATGTTCTTCTCACGTTCTTCTTCCCTTAATGATTCTTGCAAGCCACATGTTCAAAACAAAACAACACACTGGGGAGGTTACAGGTCTAGTAGTTCAAAAAGTCTAGATAAAAGTAGGGATGGGGACAGGCTTTTTCATAGGCTGTCAGAGCATTGCCTTTGACATCAAACCAACTGCTTATCCTATCTGCCTTTCTGCCTATCCTTTCTGACCCTGCTGTTTTGACTGCATTACTGGTGAAGGCTAGCACTGGGCTAAAGCAGCTAGATATGTTTATTTTATTTATTTTTAAGTAGGGAAGCAAGGCTTGAGAATCAACTTGATGTTTTTTCCATCTGGTGCTGCACCTGCACCAACTTCCCCCACTTTGGGCTCTTGCTGAGGAGCTGGAAGATGGGAGTGAGCAGGTTTACATTCATTTATGTTACATACAAATCCTAGCAAGCTTTTTGCATGCAAAAGCAAGAAATTCCTGCTTGCCCCAAGTCAGACATCTTTTTTTGCTTTTCTCTGCCTCCTCTTAAGAAAAGGCTAAAAAAAGACTTTTACCAAGTAAGGATGTGCAGGTGCTTTCGCCTGAGCTTTGCCCTCATCAAGGTTTGTTGTTCCTTGTGAGCAGCCACGAGTGTGATTTTTTTTTTGCTTGCATTGCGTAACGTGTTACATAGTCCTCGGTTCAGCTGACAACTAGGGTAAGGTCACTGGCAGGCTCCCAGGAGGCTTGCTTAGAGGAAATCCTTGCTGGGCTAATGCTCTTTCCAGCATACACAGATTTAATTAGGAACTTTGCAGAGGAATTGTTACTTACAGTGCAAAGACTTGTTAGTTAGTCTCATAAAGGCAGGTGTCAAGCAATGTTGTTGTGCAGATATGTTCCTTGGCAGCTTGGTGAAGGCATTTGATCTCTTCAAAACAGCTACAGTTTTATATATAAACTACTACTTGCTGTGCCAGCTAAATATGGTTTCATGGGGCAGGTGTGGCCAAGTGTGTGTGTAAGCTGCTATTTTCATCTCAGGTGTAGTAATGAGAAATGTATGTCAGCAAAGGGAGATGATTTCACTTACATCCAGTTGCATCATGAAGTGCACCAAGGTGAGGGAGAACTTGACTGTAGCTGCAATGTTACTCATTGAATAACCTCTTAGTCAAGACCTGTAAACTTTATTAGTCCACAATAAAATTCCTTTAAAATTTGTGGCCTTGCCCTTGAGAATAAAATGAGCAAGAAATTGGGTCTAGCATAGCTGGATCGTATGGTTTTTGAGATGGGTTTAAAACAATGCTGCAAGTTTTCTCTTCTGTGTTTTTCACTGTCAGCAAGACAGCGGTTTCAAAGCCCGGTGATGGAAAGGATATTCATTTATGGTATTGGCTTATGGCTTATAAAAATAAAAGAAAGAGAGAAGGGGGAAAGGGATTATATTGAGAAGAAATATGCACATTCTTAAAAAGAATTAATCTATAATTCAAGGTCCTTTCCTCCCCTGATGTCGGGAGGACCGTCCCCTGGGTGCTTTCTGCTCTAGGCCATCGCAATGCAGTGCAGAGCAAACTGTGTGGGGAACCAGATCTCGTCAAAACAGGGGCTGCAGAAGCAGCACTAATCCTTGAAGCACGCTTCTCTCCCCAGTCTCCTCTCAGATAAGAGGAAACCAAGGAATGTAAGCCGTAGCATATCTAAGTAGGAGTATGGGTTGCATGCACTCACAGCCATATATCCTTCCTGTCACCACAAACTGTGTGATAGCGCAGCCTGCCCTCCACAGTGCAGCTGTCCCACTGAAACTGCAGCAAGCCTCAAAGTTTCTTATGGGGCTGGACTTAATAAAAAAGGGAAATCTGCTTTTCTGTCCTAGCTCTGTTTGCTGTTGGCGGCTGCCACTTTGCAGAGACGTTGCACGATGCTGGTGACGTAACAGGAACTGCATCAGTTGTTGCATTGCCAGCAGGTCGAGGGAGGTGGTCCTCCCGCTCTGCTCAGCTCTGGTGAGGCCGCACCTGGAGTAGTGGGGACAGTGCTGGGCTTCCCAGAACAAGAGGGATGTGGAGCTTCTAGAGAGGGTCCAGCAGAGAGCCACGAAGGGACTGGAGCATTTGTCATATGAGGAAAGACTAAGTGAGCTGGGCCTGCTTAGCCTGAAGAAGAGAAGGCTGAGAGGAGATTTGATCACCTGAAGGATGATTGTAGGGAAGATGGGGCCAGGGTCTTCTCTGTGGTGGCCGGTTACAGGACGAGGGGTAGCAGGTGTAAATTGAAACCAGGAAGTTCCATCTCTATGTGAGGAAGAACTTCTTTCCTGTGAGGGTGACAGAGCCCTGGCACAGACTGCCCAGAGAGGCTGTGGAGTCTCCTCTGGAGATCTTCCAAACCCACCTGGATGCCACCCTGTGCCCCGTGCTCTGGGTGTCCCTGCTGGAGCAGAGGGGTTGGAGTACATGATCTCTAGATCCTTCCAACCTCAACCTCAACCATTCTGGGATTCTGTGATTCTGTGATGAGGATCACATGAAGCACAAGAGGACTTGGGAGAAGTAACCCCAGAGCAGTCCCAGGGGCCATGGGGCCAGGCTGAGTCATGCCGCTTGCTACCTTGTGCCTGCACAGTGTGCCTGACACCGACCCAGGTCCACATCTGCAGCAGCCCTGAGCCACCCTTCCTAAACATCACATATTTTTCCCAGTGGCCAGGGTTCTAAGGCCAGGCTGGGAATGTTCCAGCGTCTCCCTCCATTATGGGCAGCCCAAAAGTTAATCTTACTCCAGAGCTGTGGGATGCTGGAAGAGCAGATGGTGTGGAGGGAACTGCAGGCTGCCAGGGCTTGTCTTCCCTTTTCCTTTCAGTTTGCATCATGGCTCTTGTAGGCATTTGGGGAATTCTGTAGAGAGAAATGAGAATGCAAAGGAAACTAAGCTGCAGGAGGGATAGGTTGGATGCAAGCTGAAAGGAGTCATAGCAAGCATGTGCTATGGGGAATTAAAGGAATTAAGGAAGTATGAAATCTTCTAATGAGAAAAAAATCACAATTTCACAATTATTGTGGAAGTTATCCAGTCAAACATGACAATCGAGGCTACAGTTCAGAGCCTGGATTCTGAAATGCATTATCTTTGTTATTAATTACATGAATGAAGGTATATATTTTGCTCTTTTATGGTGCTCCGATGTAGTTTTCCCAGACATAAATTCAGCAGGGCTATTAACTAGGGCAATGGCCTCATTGGCACCAGCACCTGTGCAAGGGACTACTTCTATATGCTGCAGTGTGCTCCATGCCAGGACACCATTCAGCTCCCTTGTGGAGCCTGTGATCAGTGTTGGATACGAAGACTCCATCTCCCTACCTAAATTTCAGCCACAGTGAGTGGAGGCAAATCCTAAGGTGGAGGATGCATGTTTCATCCTAGAGATCTTTCACCTTGGCAATGGTAGGCCATAGTGGTTGGTAAAACTCTAAAATGATATACAGATATGAATATGTTATCAGAAAAACGCTGTTTCTTTTTGTTTGTTTGTTTTTTAATACTGCCCAGCTGGAGGAGGGAGACCTGTATTTCGTGATATTGAAAAAGGGAAATGATGACATTTCACTAGAGAAGACTGCTTTAGCAAAACAGTGTTTTCAAGCAAGATGATTGGTTTTGGTGACTCTTCTGTTTAAGAAAAAAAATATATAACATCTAAGAACCAATTAGAGCATGCAGTTTTGGTGCTTCCTAAATGGCAGAATTTAAAACTTCTGTTCAGAAAAAGCTGAAAATAATGCGTGTTTTTTGATGCATTTAATTCATGAACACTTCAAGATTTTAATGTCTTCTTTTAATGACTTGAGTATTTCTTGAAATTTCAGTATCTTAACTATAGCCATTGAAAAACTTAGGTGATCAAGTCTTCAGTGGGATGTAAATCATGAAGGCCACAGGAGGGACTAGGAGAAATGTGAGATGCAACGTGTTAGACTTCTGCTAGAGAAAGGGACTCTAAGGGAAAAATTCAGAGGTTCAAAGAGGAAGGAAAATTTTGTTTTGTTTTGTTTTGGATGAACTTAAGGAGAAGATCAAGTATTAAGTGGACAAAACGTCAAGAGATGGGGATTTGTGATTAGCAGGGTGGACAAATGAGGATTTAGGCTGCGGTTTAGGTTGGTCCAGAAAAATCATGTTATAAAACAACTTCTAAGCGAGCAAGTTTTGCTATCAGCAATCATTCCAAAATGGCAAATTATGAGGACTCCTGCAGGTCTTTCTGAAACTCTCGATAATATCTTAATAGCTAGCACCAAAATTAGACACTGGAGTGTATTCTTATTTTTAACAAGACAAGTCTTTCAGCCTAGCACTTAATGAGAAGCTCTATACAGAGAAAGACAGAGTAAGTGGATATATTAATACCAGGCTGACTCTTGACACTGCCCTGGAAATGTAGTAATTAGACTAGCAACATGAAAAACAAGAGTAGTGATGTCAATTCGGTCATTTGCTTTGGGCCTCCTTCAAGACCAGCAGTCCTCTCCTGCCCTTAGGTGGTCTCTAGCTGCTCACTGCCTGCCTGTGTAGGCTTTCTGGGATCAGCTCATTAATCATCACATACAATGTCTGAGATTCACATGAACATGTGAAGAAGCACTGGTGTTCCCAGCAGATGCTTTGGAAAGAGGTTGTATTTCACATGCTGGACCCTGGTGCCAATATGCCCTCGATAGGGAATGACATCAAACAAACAGGGGATTTCCTTGGAGTGTGTCCTGGAAACTTGAGGAGCCCTTGATGGCATCTGACATCCCATTTGCCTTGAAGTTAACATTTTTCTGACATCCTGCCTTGCTGTACCTTCATATAATTATAAACCATGGATTTTAAGCTGTCTGAAGGAGATTAAACTGTTTTCCAAACAGCTGCCACAGACTGATGCTTGGCATATGGATAATGGATAGAGTTACTAGCCTGGAAATGTGCTGTGAAATTAGTAAATACCTTTTATGAAAAACATTGCAGAGAGATTGGTGAAATTGTTCAGAAAATTAGGAGACAATTTCTATGCTCTGGCAACCATGACAATTTTTTTCAGAAGACTTGCTCCTTGTTGTTTGTAATTTCACCTCCACACATAAAATACAGAGGCTCTTATTACTGGCCCTTAAGAAGAAAAATACTACTGCAGAGGCATAACACCAGGTCTTGCCTTTGCGTAACTTACGAATCTTCCTCTAATCAGTGTAATGCTGCTGCTTTACACTGACTGAAGATCTGATGCATGGGCGGGAGTTATTGCTTCTCTTGGAGAAAAGTTTCACAATAAATACATGTGACCATTTTCAAATATTGATATGAATATCTCTTAGCTGGTATTGTATGCTTCTTTAGCAATCAATTCCTTTTCAGATTCTTTCCTGCTATGACAACTGTGACCACAGGGCTTGGCATGCATTTCCAGGAGGCTCCTGTCTGCAGCATCCAGGAAGGATAAGCTCAGCACACCCTGGAAAGCAGCTCATCTCCAGTGTTTTGAGCTTTCAAAGCAGCCTCAGGCCTGCTAGAATGTATTGAAGTGATATTGCTTGCTCTGGTAGCTCCAGGACGGGCTTTGAGGGTGCAAGGGTAAGCTGAGCAAGTCAGGCTTGCAACCACTGTGAGGAGCCTTCTTCTGCCTTAGTGCAGATGTAACTCATTTAAAATATTGTCTTGCTTTATTTTCTCCTGAGGACTTACAGTTCAAAAAATTGTTGCTCTACCGCAAAACTTAGTACTGAACTGGAAGAAAGAAGAGGCAACTGAAAATACAAGGGTGACGTTTTCACAGGGATGATTTCCGTCAAGGCTGTTAAGTGCTCTGCTGTGCCAATAAAATTGTCTGTGCTCACCAAACTGTGCAAGTGGGTCATAATTTGTCTCATGTTAAGACTTTGTGAGTGACAGCATTATTGACACAATGTGACCCAGCTTGGTGGAGCATGACACCTAATACCTGCTGGTAGTTCAGGTATTTCAGTGCTTTAGAATTAGCATTATTTCCTTTTCATTAGCTGTGACTTACAGCTTCTTTTACCCTTTCTGTTTAAAGATGTATTGTTTAAAGATAATTAATTACACACAATATTTATAGGAGTTATAAAATTATAAAGCCTTATTACTTGATGAATGAGGAAATTGAGACAAAATTGTTAGATACCTTTCAGAAGATCATTTAAATCAGTGCTTCATTCTTGTGTCCCTCTCCAAGAGATGCCTTGTGTTAATACCAGGCTATTCTCACTTGGTGCTTCTTCATGACCTTTTCATTTAGAGGCCCAAATCACAAACTTGGGGCTGCATTTGGTGGTCAGGAAGCCAAACCTGATCAGCTTGAGCAAAACCTGTGCAACTGTGAAGAGCAACAGCTGAAGTTAACACTTCAGCCTGCTCTTCCTCCTTCCCCAAAATACTGGATGGATAACAAAGAATTTGCCAGGGACAGAGGAGACAAAAGATTTGGTGGCTGGAGGAAGAGGAATGGCTGCATCTGAGGCTGCTCTGGCCTACGAGTGCCCTACTCTAGCAATGATCCACTGCCTCTGCCCTTGCTGCTCCAGAAATGCAGGTTGGGTTGCGCAGGCCCCCAGGTAGGCCTGAACTGCACGTCCAATTGGGCAAAACGTTTCTCCTGGCAGTGCCGGGTCCGGAAAGCTTCCCGCTTAGGGGAGCATGCATAGCGCAGGGGGCTGCATAGCTGTGCTCTATTCGTGTCTCGTGGGGTCAAGTCTGAGATTCGGGACCGAACGCCTTGGCCGCGTTCCTGGCAGCTCGCACAAAAGAAAGGCAGAGCGCAGTGGGATATCAATTTTAGGAATGTAGGAGTTGCCTCGGCAGTTACCAAAGTTGTATCCAAGACACTGATTAAAAATATTCTTTGTGTAGGTTGAAATAATGACACGACGTTGTACTGCATGGGTTGGGGGCGGGGGAAAAGAGAGGGAAGAAGTAATTGGATTTATTTTCAATAGGCAGTGTTGAAAGAGATCCAACATGAGCAGAGATATTTTCATTTTTAACAGTTTCAAAGCTAAATTAAGCTAAACGTAGATAATGAGGGTATTGCTTTTATATTTGGGGTGTGCAAAATCTTTCCATTATTAAGACTTATAAATAGAAAATGACATCAGAATATTGCCTTGGGCATGATGCTACTCTCTCTGGAATTTTGCCATTTACTTCAATGGGAACAGTTCCGTTAATGACAGTGAGATGTCAGAATAAGTACTTAATAAAAAAAAATTACTTAATACTTAATAAAAAAAGGTTTATTTACAGAATTATATTATAATTGGCTCTGATTCTCATTTCCCTATAAATTAAGAGTAATTCTAGTGAGCTTCTAGTAAAACTTGTATGGAAGTGAAATGAGACCTGTGGTGTGTGCTGCCACAGAATTTCTTGACATTTATTAACTTGGTGACATATTCTTCCAAGGCCTTTCATTCATTACTCTCCGAATTAGTGGTGAAGGGTACCGTGGATTCAGTAGTGGTAAAGGGGTTACGTATTAGACTTTTTGCATGTTGACGATCTTTGTACATCAGTGAATACTGTATTTTAGCTACTAAGAGTCATATTCCTATCAATTGGCATAGTAGCTGCTTCATGAAAACAGGGCAGAAAAGCAGCTCTTCAGATTTTGCCTCTGCTGATGTGACTGGAAGGAGAAGCAGCAATAATCTTCATAGGTGCTCGCCTGGCTCTGGAGGGGAAAGCTGCTATAAGATGATGCTAATTCATTGCCTTGTACTGACCCCAGCTCCAAAACTGTCGATACTCCAAGGGTGGAAAGAGCATACCAATTTTCACTGACCCTCCTCCATGTCACATCCTGTTGTGTGCAATCCACAGTGTTTATTTTGTGCTGTGAGCATAACCCAGGGGTGAACCTGAGTGTCCACTTCATAAGAGATCTGTAATCACCTTGTCTGAGCATCCAAGGGTAGATCTATAAAAGCAGCTATAGACAAGGCATCATACAGCTTGTGTGGCACTAATAGCAGCAGCTGCATGAGCTTTTTACTTACAGAACCAAGTGCTGGGCACCTGCACCAGTGATGGATCGTCATGTTTTATGGATAATGGTTTTTTTGTTCTTTAGAAATTATGATTATTACTGTGGTGTGTGTGTGTGTTTTATGTAACCCATAAAGAAACTTAGGAAAGATGGAGCCTAATTAGCTTGTGTGTTTAGATGGAGTGAATCTGTATAGATTCATTGACTTCAGTGGAATTATTTGTTCCCTTTTACCAGCTGAGGGAAATAACATAGTTGTACAAATCAGCAGTAGATGAGCTAAAAATGAGAAATAAATCCCCTCTGTATTGCCAAGTCCAGGCTGCAAGAGCCAATATTTGTAGTGCTCATCTTTGTTTTTTCTAGTACCATGTGATTCGTAAAAATGCAGATGTCGCAACTCAAGTCTTTCCTGCTTCTGGAACAGAGACAAAAACTCTTCCTTTGGATCAACAACGTGCTGTTTAGGGTGCTTCCTGCCTTCCCAAGGGAAGGACAAAAGTGCTCCCTCAGGAGTCTGCAGGGACTCCCACGGGATGCTGACATCTGCATGAGGTGATGCTGACATCTGAGGGCCAGACGTACACGGATCTAAATGCAGGTCCCTATCCCAGACTTGGATCTCGAAAGAAAGCGGCTGTTTTTATCACTTAAAGGGAAGTCAGCCTTTATGTTAAGAGGAGAATTGACAAAGGTGCACATGTAGAAATGACGTTCAATAACTTTGACCTTGAGATTTGTCCACGTGTCTTGTGGGCATACAGGGACTGCAATGAGATGGTTTGGTGGGGATGTTCAGGGGCCAAAAGGCCTCTGGTGCCTGGATGCATCATCCTCCCAGGGATCCCTTCTTCCCCTGCCAGAGCACAGGGTACCTTATTCTGGTTTTGAGGAAAATAGATTTCTGTCCTCAGGCTCATTTCTTGGTCTTTTCAGGTAGATCCTTTAGCTTTGTTTGCTACTTGTTTTTATTTTTTTCCCCTTCACTTCTATGAACTTTACATAACAAACTGAGGCAAGTAGAATTTTCTTCGATATGTAAAATAGAGAAGAAAATGATTTCAGCAGCTATGAACTGTATTAACTCATGAAAAACTTTCTTTTAAATTCCTAGTAATTGCAATAGTTCTTAACATTCAAGAACATCCATGCCTGCCTAGATACTTTTCGAGAAAAGGATGTTTTTGTGTGAAGAGTAAATAGGAGTTCCTGGAAAGATGAAGCTGACCCTTAATGCCTGTGTTGATTCAATAGTCAATGCAGGCAAACCTTTCCTTGGTTTTAGTAACTTTTAAATCAATCTATTGTATAAGAGTTGCTGCTTGTTCATTTAGGTTTACCAAAACAATTAGGGTAAGGTCATCTTGTTAAAATTTTATAAACGCTCAAGATTAATTTGAGGGTATCCATGGGCTCTATGCATGTGACTATGTGAATAAGTCTATTTGAGACTGAAATTTAAGAAAAACTTTAATTGTATGAACTATGAAAATAATCTTTTAATTAATTATAAGTTTTTCCCTGACGGTGTTTAGATAATGCTTTCTGCAGGATTTGAGTGAAGGGATGGAAGTCCTTGACTGCATTTCTACATGTTCATACCTCTGTATTTGTTGTGATTGTGAATACTTCTCTAAGGTTCATTTTTGTTGGCTTTTGAAAGGTACCATTTTTAATATACAGTAGTGTAGTTCACAAAAGAAGGCATTGTCTTCAAATGGGTGACACAATTCCCTTGTCTGCTCTCTTAATTTTTATTGCTAAGCAAATAGTTTCAGTCCTGTACAAAATTTAAGAAAACTGAAAGTTAGAAATCCTTCATCTAACAGTCTTGAAGAAAGGGAGACAAGCCTCAGAGAGACGAGCAATGATGACGTGGACTTATCAATTCACTGGCATCACTGAAGTGAAACCAGAGATGAAAACTGAGTATATCTGGTCATCTCCTATGACTTTTACAGTTTAATGTCTACATTGCAAAGCAGTCACGAGTGAAGCAGGGCCTTCCAAGGCAATGTATATGCCCACGTGAAGATTGTATCTATCTATTTGCAAAGTAATAGGGGCTATATCTTCTGACGAGTCATTTCCTCCTGTTATCTTTCAGGTAGATGTGCACATTACATGCTGATTGTAAGTATTTTGCCTTCTTCAGATAAGTTAATGACTTTACCCAAAACTTCGTTAAAGAAAAACTCCGCGGAGGGCATTCCCAAGACTTTATCGAGATGCAAGGAATAAAGCTTTGTTCCTGTGTATGAGACAGCAATTGAAGACTCATAGATACATGAATACAGCCATGTAATTGCGTAAGTTGTGTGTATTTTCTACCGACTTCTAAAAAAATCCCCAGGAGGCAGCTTAGATAGGCAGGCCATTTGTCTAAACTATATTTTAAGTCCAGACACCTCAAAGCATGCAACACCTTTTTGGAATAAATCATGAAAATGCCTGAACGGGAACAGCTCTAGAGACGATTGCATCATTCACTGCCTCTCCTCCGAGCTGCAGCCGTCTCCGGAGCTGCTCTTGCAGCACATGCTGATATGCAAACACCACACCAACGTGTGACGGCTGACTCAGGCATGACTCTGCTAAATCTGACTGCTTTAATTCTCCAGGCAGATTGCGTGAGCTCCCCTCACACAGCACCTTTTCTGGATGTGAATAATTTGAAATACTGTAACCAGCATGACAGTGGTTGACTTCTTTTTTTTTTTTTCTCTTTAATGCAGGTCCATTCAATGAGTTTTATGGAGATATTTGTGTCCCTAGGGCATGATATTTTATTTGCAAGCATACTATGCCTGAAGTGCGAGTATGTGTGGAGGGATTCCTGCTGATGAAGCAAAAAGTGCAGTTGCTTACAACACAATGATTTTATAACCATTTATGATGGACAGGAATAATTTCCATCCATCTTTTTCTTTAGTTTTAATACTTTTTGTAAGTGATCTGAAAGAGTGGAGGCTTCTGTGTTAATTTATTAAATCCTCCTGAAGCTTGTTGTTAGCAATGATGCCCAAGTGTCATTTGCGGATCACACTGAGTGGTGGTGCAGTGCACTCAGAGACAGAGACCGTGTGCTTTGTGGCAGTGGTGTGCAGAGTGGTTCTTGTCCTTGTTTAATAAGTGGGACCAGGTAATGTAGAGGTAAAGTCTATGCAAACTCAGTAGTTTTGCACGCTGCAACACAGTTCACCTAGATATGTCCATACAGTGCTCGGGAATTTATCTCCTTGGGTGAAGAGAAGAATTTTTAAACAGCTCAATGTATTCACCTCACTTCTCAAGCCAATAATTAGCAATATATAATATATAATAACAGCAAAATAATGTAGCAAGTGAAAAAGCATAGATAGTATAAAAATAATCAATATCAGTAATCAATACAAGAAATTAATAATATGTGAACTAACACAAACTAAAACCGAGGAGCAACAAGAAGTGGAGGAGGTGGCTTTGTACACAATCCCAGGTATCAGCCTCTGGCTAGCTAGCTAGCATGGAAACGTATTAGCCTCCAGCGGGCAGGCCAGTTGCCTTTACAGGTCTTTTTCTTCACCTTTAATACAAATTTTCTTTGTGTTTTCAGAAGAGTGATTGATATAAATAAAATTTCTAGAATATTAAAAAATACCCTTTAGTGGACAATGAAAATATTCTGAATTGGGTTCCCCAAAGCATCATGAAGAAGCCTCTTATCTCACCTATACTTTGTTTGTCCACCAAACAGCTGACAAGTCAGTCTTGCAAAAGGCCTACTCCTTTCCAAGTTAGGAGGAAGAACTACAGGATACAGCCTTCTCAATCCAGAAGTTTTTAAGGGTGCATGCAAGATGCTATATGCCCTGTCCTTTTGCTGGAGCTATGAAGACTTTTTATGATCCTGGCTGTTGTAGTACTCTGCTGGAAGAGAAAAAAAACATTTGAAGTAATTTCACCTAAGGCATTTAAATTTTGTAGTGAAAAATCAATGCCTTAAGTTAAGCATAGTGTATGAGAGGAAGACATGTTTGTACATCTGTGTGAACACACAGAGCTTCTCGATGCTATCTCACAGCAATTTCGAAGATGTCCTTTCTTCAGTAGGTGAAAACCACTAATTTAGCAGTTTCATAACCATATGCTGCTGTTATATAATTAAGACAAGAAGAAATAAATGGAATGACAATAAAGTGTGTGTGTTTTTTTTTAAATTGCTTTTACTTCTGTGTGCAATCTTTCTTTTTTTTAACCAAAAAATTCTCCATCCTGACTGCACTGTGGCTGTTTTGGCTGTTGCTGTAAATGTTGCTTGATAGACCAAATAGTGCAGGACACCTTACAGTTCCTTTCATATACACATAACTGCTCCATTGCTCTCCTTTTCTGCATTTACTTTCCACTCACAGTGGGAATAAACTGTGATCTTCTATTTTTTTTTTTCAGGAAAAACAAGAGTCTTACCTTGCTTCTTAACAACTACTTACACGAGAGTTTAATAATCAGTTTAACTCTGCTTTTGGGTGCTCTGTAATGGGAGTTTCTTGGTCCTTTCTATTGGGCATGCTTTCTGCACAAATAATTTTGTATTAGTTGGATGAGGAAAAATTCTAAATTACTAATAATTTAGCCTTAACTAGTCCATTTTTGAAAATGAAACTTAAACTAGATCTAGCAACTTTATTCCTGGTTTCTTTTTGGGGCCAAAGGCTTTCATAAACCATCCTTAAGAAAATAAAGCATGATGCTGAGTAGTGATAGTGTGCTCTGCACTACAAAAGCTAGTGTCTGAGTGCTTTAACCAGTAATGAGGTCAATGACTTCTTGTTTTTTATACTCTTCCTTTCTCAGAGGGCAAAGCCTAACAAAAAAATAAAAATAAAAAGGGAGAAGGAACAAGCCAAAAAGACAAATGTAAGTGAAATCCCTAGCCATGGTGAAATAACCCTTTCTTCTTTTCTCTTCCTATGCTCCCTTGTGTCACTCTTGAGTTGCACTGTAGGCCTAATTCTGGAGTGCTGGAGCTGAAGCTTAGTGGGAAGATGATATACTTGGCCGAGTGTAAGTAGCAGTGCTCTTCTGGGGCTAGCTGGGATAGACAGTGATCCGCTCTTGCTCTGCTCCAGCCACGAGGTTTGGGTGCTGTGTCATCCTCCCACATGACTCAAAACCACATGGTGCTCCTCACTTAGTGCCCGACGGTGGCACAGGGCCATTATCGTGCTTTCCCTTGGCGTCCTTGTGCAGCTGGATCCCTCCTTGAGAGTGTTTCTGGCTGCTGACGGTGTCTGGGCTCAGCCTTGCAGCCCATGGGGGATGCGGCAGCGGAAGCCTGGGGGACCTGCTCTCTCTGGGACCTGCCTGGGTCCCCTCATCCGCTGGAACGGCAGCCGCTGGTGAGAAAGAGGACATGTGCTTCGTATAAACAGATCTGCTCAGCCTGGTCTAGGGGTGAACGGGAATCTCCTGTATTTTCGGCCTTTCTCTGAATATTGCTTCTGCTGCCTGCTGCAGAGCAGTGCTCGATGTCAGCATATGTGCCTGATTGGAAAAAGCTGTTTCTGCTCACTTGGATTCACAGAAGTAAAGGGTTGCCTGTGAGCAAGGTTGAATAACAAGTGGTTATGCAGCACAGAGCAGTGATGCCATACAGAAACCCATGAGCCTAAGCTGCTGTGTCCCCTTCAGTGAGCTGCAGCTATTACACTTGGAGAAGTTTTGATACCTGAGGGTTTAATTTTCTTGGCTGCTAATTGAGTATTAATTTTTCCAAGTGCAATTTATGTGGGCCATTTGTCTTTTCCATTTGCCCTGTCACTTTTTTTTTGTCCCTTGAGATGGCTGGTGCCTGGTCACACCTCCTTCACAGTCCAGTTGCTGCTGCTGCTCTTTGCTCCCCAAGCAGAACGGCACGGAGGTGTGAGGAGGCTTCGAGTCTTGTGTTGGCTGCTGCTGTGGCCTGCAAAGGCACCGAGGCAGCTCTGGTTTTGACAGGCAGAGAGCACTTGGATGCACCTGGAATCAGAAAGCTGGTATGGGGAAAAGCCCATCAAAAACAGTAAGTAGAGTTAGGCTGGTTTTACACCAACACAGGTTGTGCTTCAGGAGGTTAGTATCTTTGCATACCCACTCTCCCTATTCACTTCTGTGTAAATACAAGAATAAACAACCTCTGAAAAGTGGATACTCTTTAGAGGCAAAGCTCCCTTTTCCTTCATTATTTAGATTGTTCTTACCAAGATATGGTCCAGGCCCAAGAGCTGGATCCCCTTAATACAATTAATAATTAATAACAGAGGAATTACATAAACTTTTTGGCTAACAGAGGGTTAGGCTAGCATAGGAACCTCATCTCATGTCCGTGTCCTTCCTTCCGTTCCTATCTCCTCTAGTCTCCTCGTACAAGGTGGTCTCTACTGCAGAGGTTCCCATCCACTGTGATGTCTGAGTTGTCATGACAAATACGTATTTTAACTATTCATAGCACTCTTTTTCAGACTTTGGTATGTGTGTGTGAGCTTTCTGTCTTCTCTCTTTGATAATAGTAGTTTTCTGGCCACTGCCAGGGTTTTTTGGAGGAAATAAAATTACAAGACACCTTGTTTCCTGTCCAACTATTTGGCAGGCCTCCAAATGCTGCAATTGCATCCATGAGATGTGTTTGAATAGTAAATTCTCACTTTTTTTCTGGGACTGTTTTTGCTTTGATTTCTGCTTGTCATTAGATTTAGTGAATGTGGTCAAAACACATCAAGTACTTGATGTCATTTCCTTCTTCAGATATCCATTCGCTCATGTCTTTCTGTGATTTTTGCCTCCCACAGTGATATTGCAGCTGGATATCAAGACTTCATCTTTGGGTTTCTTGTCCTAATTACTTTAAAATTCTGCTTTTCCTGCTATTTTTACTGTGTTTACATCTTTTTAGCATTTCTAGGGTAACACTGAGTAGTAGGAAGTTACTGATAAAATACAGATCTTTCTTTTTGGATATGCCAGTGCTTGATTAGGTTTAATCATGCAAGACGCTGAGGATGCAACCCTGGTCTGTGTCACCCTTTGAGGCTGTTCTGTGTTTTTTCACACTTCATTAGAGAACTTGCTCTCCACCTGAGAGTTTGAGCTTAGATGATGCTTTTATCCAGGACTTAGCAGACGTGAAAGGTGGTCGCTGATGCAGATCCTTGTAGTTGGTCCCATGCTGGGGGACATCAATGCTGTAATGCACCGGGACATGGTTTCCAAAGTCAGGAGCAGCCTCACTGCAGGTCTTCTGTGCGGATTCAGCTGGCTCCGTTTAATGAGGCCTACATCATATTTTTTTGCACTCTTTCTTTGGTGTGTGTCTCCTCCATGGTGGAGACCAGTGTGACTTCCGTCCAGTTGCTGTAGTCATTTGAGCTGTTCCTGCTCTGGGGGGTATTCTAGCAATGATTTGATGTTTTCCCTGTACTTGAGGCATGTTTTTTCCCCCCTACACTTAAGGGACTTTTGGATGGTACAATCAAGTGTTTTTTAGCATTTCTTTTTTGATTTTTTCATCTCCTGCCATTTTGTTGTTTTTCAGCTTCTCAGTTGCAGCCTAAGGTTTAATAGATAGATAAATAAAAAATGAAAGGGGGAAAATTCATCATTACCTAGAAATGTATTTTTAAATCGAAATTCTATGGGACTTGGTGAGTTAAGGCCCATTTTTCTAACAAAATATCATTTTGGTGCTAGGCTTTCTATTGGAAGTGGTATAATTGGATTTCCATGGAAAGAATATTTCAATATAAATGCATCCTTGCAGTGAGACTCTCTTCAGTGCCTTATACTTCATTATTATGAGGAAGCAAGAACACTTCAGAAAGGGTGTATTGTATTAGCGCAGGACGAATAGAATAAATGTCATGCTGTAGCTAGGATGTGATGTGATTCAGGAGCTAAGCTAACGTGTAGCATGAGCCCTGTACCAAAGGATGCATCACAGATTTTCCCAGAGATAGCGCAGGCAAAGGTGGACAGGAAATCTTGAAGGTATCCGCGGAAGGAGGAACCAACCATCTTGTCAAGTTTTATCACCTCTGAAACTCACTGTTTATCGGGAATCGTACCAAGCCTGGCATGTGGCATGCCCCAAATGGGCATTGAACCAACTATCAACAATAAAATCCTCTGGTGAGTCCAATGAAAAAATGAGGCTGATAGCAATGTTTAAACTTGCAGATGCTTAGGGATCTGGTGTATTGCTTTGTGCTTTAAAAATGAAAAAACATAAAGAGGGAGAGATGAGTTAAGTATCTATGCTAATATATACAGGCTAGACTGAGTGCTAAGTTTAAAAATCCTTGACGTGACCAGATTCACTTGACACTTTTACGGCCTTCAGCATGGACTTTACATCACATTTACTATCTATGTAGCAAGGAAAACAGTAGCTGTAGATGGTTTCTGAAAAGAATTCTAACTTGCAATCACAGGAAAATTTAGATAAAATGTGTTTGGGAAAATATGCATTGCTATCCAAATAATAATTATGAAATAGTTTAGGCTTTGTGCTTATGCCCTTGCAATGGAAGATATGAGCAACATAAAATAAAATAATATACTTTTCAAGCATTCCTTAGTTAGGTTTTAAACCTTGAGGATACAAATAATTCTGCACAAAAAGGTGATGGTCTCCTAGTGGGCAGCCTCACTGCTTTTATGCAAGGATCTCTACGGGTAGCATTTCTAGCCAGCTTGGGTCTTCCTCCATGTTTACAGTTTCATCCTAGAAATATTATGATGTCAAGTAAAAAAAATCCTCAAAACGTATGTTTTTTGATTAGTCTTAAAACATTTTTTTTCTCTGAACTTCTCATTTGGAAAACCAAGCAAAACATGGGATTGATTTTCAGAATTATCCTATGCTTAAAGAATCTCATTGTACACCTCCCCATATCTTTCCATAAAGATCTTCCCAATTCTTTAAATGTTATCCTTTTAACTGAACAACATCAAGATTAATTTGTGTGCTCAGTTATGAGAACATGGAGGTGAGGAGTCCTCAACTTTTACTTGGTGAAAAGGTTTAAAGTGGAACATGATCAACTAGCGTTGGATGCTTTTCTCACTTTTGCCCTAATGCTATAACTTGGTCTTGATCTCCCTCCAGCTGTTCTTGTTTCAGTTTTTCACAGCTCCATTCTTTAGGAGCTGTTCTTTAGGGTGGTTCATTAGGAATCAGAAAACTCTCTCTCCTTCTGAGCTAACGAATGTGTTTTTCCTAACGCAAATTGGAACAACTCCAAAAGAAGACTTTGAGAGTGTCTATAAAGTTCATGCATTAGTTCATATGAGCTGCTACTCTTTCTTGCCCCGTTCTTCAGGGTTTGGTAGTACAAACAAAGCCAAAGGAAGGAGTACTTTACCTCATTTAGAAATGGCACTTGACTGGGATTTGGCAGACTGAGGTCTGATGGAACAGGCAGTAGAAAAAAGTATCTATACTGGATTGGAGGAATCTCCCCCTTTACATGAAAATAATTTGAAAATGTTGCTTTTAGCTCACGAAAAACAGTTTGCAGAGGAACTACCCCTCTCAAGCAGAAATGACATGGAAGGAAGTCTTACTTTTCCCGTTGTATGTCTTCTTTGAGCCCATACCAGTTGCTTGAGCTCTATTCATTTATCAGTAAGTTTTTTTTTTAATGGCCCTGAGTCACAAGGCTGACTTTGTTTTCTGCAGCACTTGAAATAAGTAAAACCTAATAGCTTCAGCTCCAAGTTACAGAAGCTCCCCCGCAAAGAGAATTAAGCCTTTCAGACTTGTGTGCTTTTGGCAAAGGATGAGAGGGTGTTTGGTGGGGAAGAGAGGCAATATTACTGCATGACAAGGCAGACCATCTGCTCCTTTAGGTGGGATTATCGTCTGGGGGATGTTATTTCTACGGCCTCAGCTGCCCTGCAGCGTAGTCAGGTGGCTAGCTGGTTGGGTCCATGGTGATAACAGGCCACAACCCTATTTTATGCAAAACTGACAGGATAATATGAAAAGGGGGCAGCGCTCCCCAGTACTTGTAGATACTCACAGTGGCTGAGGTTTGCTTTGTACACTCTCAATAACATGAGCCAGACTGCCGTAGCAGCAGGTGAGAATTGGTTAAACCTTTTTCCTTTGCTGCTGGAAGACGTTTTGGGGTGAACAATTTCACAGACTTAAAAAAAAAAATAAAAAGAACTGAGCCAGTTTTGCGTGCAGGGCTCAAAACTGAATAGTTTTTTTCTCCCTAATCTGCTTACCAGGTGCGGCAAAAGCAGCTGTGCTCTGCATTTTCTGTCTTGCCGTGGTGGTGACTCTAGCTGTAACCTCCAACCGCAGTGCTCGTGTTTCTACTTCACCCAGAGTCTCCTTCAGACCCTGACCCTGCCTGGGCTTCCAAAGCTGCTGGTATCACCTGCTAAGTTGTGATTAGAGGAGGCCTTAAATTCTCTTTTCATGTTTCACATGTCACTGCAGCTAAGCCTGTCATTTTCAGGTCTGGGGACATCGTCCATTTGTGTATTACAACAGAATTCGTAAATGGAATTATTTTAGAAGATGTTTCCTTATTAACAGACTTGTTAGTCTGAGTACTCTCTCCTACACACCCTTAAAATTAAAATGCAGTTAAATTTATGCAGAAACCTGTCACGTATTGCACTCTATGTACACATATTTGGCTCAGAAAGGGAGTAACTGGAAAGTTATGGAAAAAAAAAAACCTGCCTCCACAGCTTGTCTTAGGTATTTTTATGTAATGAACAAATACATTTTTTTTTCATAACAACTGTCGTGTTTGCAGAGGCAGCAGTATTACATGGGTTGTGTTTGGCATGTTAAACTCATCAGAGAACACAGAAATGCCCATCATAATGCAGCACGTTAAGTTCTCCACCATACAGAAGATAAAAGGTAGTTGAAATGCCTTCTCTACCAGTTTCAAAATCGCCCTCTTGAGTATCTGAGCAAACAGAACTTGAAAGGTGAGACTCTATCCATAATATGATGTTCTGCAGAGGCTTACCACAAGTTGATTATCCCAATCCATTTGGTGTAACTTTATTTGGGGAGAGGGAAAGAAAAGAAATTTCAGAAGAGACTTTTCTAATATTTCAGAAAGACATTAAAATGTCACTGCAAGTTTATTCCCTGAATTTTTGTTGTTTCTGCCAATACTGCTGTTCACTTCAGACAATGGAAAGCACAGGAGAATACAAATACTCTTAACTACTGTTATCGCTAAAGGAAATGATGGTACTTCTGAGTGTTTTGCAAGATGTGGAAAAGGAGGCCCTATCTGAACAGAGCCCGGAGGGTCATCAAGGAAGCAAATGGGATTTCTGCTGAAAACAGTGCATGGTTAGGTGCCTGGTGCTGTTCCAGCTCCACGCACAGAGGTGTGTGCAGGCAGGGAGGAGGTGGGTTCCTCGCTCCAGCCCCCATGAGCGCTCTGCTGAGGACGGTCCCACGGCAGCAGTGCGTGCAGGCAGGGGTGCTTCCTGCAGCCTCCGTGCTGCTCTGCTGTCACTGCTGTTAGAAAACAAGAGGAAAAAGCACCCATCCGGCCACCTGCTTTTCCCAGGGTGCAAGAGCTTAACAGCGTTAAAATATAATGTTGTTTCCATCTGTTTTTCAGAAGAGGTCCAAGTTTGCTGCATCACGGGTCCACCTGCTACAACCTACAGATCATGTCAACTGTAGTTCATGTCCTTAGGAGGAGAGTCAAACAGCAGCATCTACAGCGACCTGTGGATAACAGAAAGGTTGAGTGTTTGTTTAGATCCCTGTTTTCCTTCCTGCTTTCCTCCCACTGTAGCTAAGTATAGTTTCCTGAAAATATGACGGGCTCCTTCAACCTGAGAGGTGAATTGTCAGCAGTTCCAGGTGAGCCGGGGGTTGTTACAACAAGCTGTGCCTGTAGGTACTCTCGGACTGGGTACTCTTATTTAGAAATCTAAAATTAGTCTCTCTTGGTGTTCACACAGGATTTATTTGTGTCCCTTTCAGATGTGTTTCCTTCAATACTCTCCTTGTATTTGTTAAGGCAGACATGGTAGAATTGTATGTTTGGCAGAAATAAATTAGTTTAAATATTGATTGAATCTCTGTGGAACATGGTTCACATTGTCTATCTACTGTTGGTGATTTATGTTTTTCTTTGCAAAAATAATTGTGTTATTAACATACTTTTTTCCAATTCCTTATCTTGAATTTGCACTTCTTTCTCTTTCAGCATCTATATTCTTCTGCAAAGATACATTCTTCCATATACACACACTAAAGCATGCTTCTTTTGGTCTCATGCCCCAAATGTCCTTTCTACTGCAGATTCAGAAAAAAACAAAACATATTGGCAGTTTCATGAAGACATTTCTTTTCACTGATGGCTCATCATCCATTAGCCAGTGGAATTTGGGTTGAAAATCTTCGATGCATATGCCTATCAATGTGGTTCTTCCTCGGGATGCTGTAGCAGATGAATCCTTCATAATCAATGCAGACTGTGGTGCTGATCTTAAAAATTATTTTCTCGTATATGAAAAGCTGGTTATGTATTCCTTGCAACCCTTTTGTGTTATAGGCTACATTTCTGTTATGACTTGAAGATGTACTGAGTTTACACAATACTTGTGTAAGCCTTGGTGAGAGGTTTGGTGAGAAAGCAGGGGGAGCTGGTCAGAAATCCGTGCGGTAATGAGTACAGCCAGACAGGACAGGGCAGTGTATCTGGGCAGCCGCTGGAGACTGTTGTCTCTGCAGACCGACACCATGGCCTTGCTCTCGAGGGCTGTTTGGAGGTTATCCTGTCCCAGAAGTGGATTCATCAAAAACATGGACTTAGCACGTTTTTATGTCCTTGGTCATTTGGCAGAGTTTCCCCACCGGGCAGCCATGTCTAAGAAGATCTTACTTGAAGTTTTGCTTGTGATCAAGGTATATACACCGTGAACTCTGCTAGTTCAACTCGCTGCTTTTGTTTCTGACAACTGTTTTGGCCTGCTGTGCTAGCAATGACAGCAGAATTAGTCAGGAAATGGCATTCCTGTAATTAAGAGTAGAAGTAAGGAAGAAACTGGAACACACACAGATCTGAATTACTGCAAAATTTGGCATATGTAGATTTTTTTGATTTAATGCTGGCCATAAAATTGAAGGTGGATCCAGGCCATCTGAGGTCACACTAAATACTTTCTTCTGCCAAGGATCAAGACATGACCAAAAGTTCCTCTAAGTTTCACCTCCCAAACCCAAATTTTCTTTTCTGCCTTAGCAGGTGTTATAAATTGAAGACATTGTGTAACAGAGAAAGGTACTACAGCAATAGATGGACTGTCAATATAACTGATTTTTTTTGTGTGCAAAGTACATATGAGATACACACAAGGATCTGAGAAAAAGAAATTGGGTAGGATAAAACAAAACTGCAGATACACTTCTCAAAGTGTACTGGTGTAGTGAATAAGCCCTGACATGAAGCTTAAGACATCTCTCTCCACATCTCCCTCTCTCAGATATTGCAGATAACCTTGGGCAAATTTTCTTATGCCTTAATTCACAGGATGGAGAAGCCTTGTCTCCTATGCCTCTGAGAGCCTCAGAACCCAACCTGGCCTACTCTGCTCAGCTCTGAACTGCTTTACTTTCCACTGATGGGTGAAGCAAAACTGATCTGGGTGTAGCTAAGAAGTGGCCTGTCATCCTAGACCATGCACAAGTCTTGATGTGTTCTTCAAGCAACACATTCCCTGCTTTCATTGTGCCAGGGAGAGATGTTTTGGAAATTTTAACAAAAAAAAAAAAAAAGAAAAGGATGCCTACATAGGATAAAACGGAGGTGTGAGCTCATTCTTCCCTTGTCTTGGCAGATGTAGGGATCCTTAGTGTCCACCAGGACAGTCATGTAACCTTCCTGATACCATGCCAAGCCCCAGACAGAGTGTCTCGCCACTCAGCAATATTTTCTAGTCTAGGGTCAGTGCTGAGCAAACTGTGATTTTATGATTTCTGGTTTGCAGCAGATTCTACTCCTGCGCCAACACTCTGCTGAGCCAGAAGAATACAACTTGTGCTTTTTGGTGCTCCATCTGCTTTGCGGCAAGTTATATTATAGTTGTGCAATAGCTCTGACATCGTACTTTTTAATGCAATGAAACAGAGAAAAAAATAACCAGTCTGTGAGGGAAAGAGTTTTCTAAGAATCTCTTTACAAGTGTGTACATAAGGCCACAAAAAAGGGGTGAAAAAAAGAATCAAGCACTTTATTTTACTTAAAAATCCATTACTTATAAATTAAGAATCATCAGAGCAGACCTCGCTACTAGTATAGGTACTAGCAAACTCTTTTTCCTAATGGAATTTCACTCATTAAACTGTGATATTTTCTGTAGCAAAATTTTTAGTTGTGGATTAATAACAATACTTAGCAACTTTCAAGCTTAATACCCAGACCAAGTTTAATCTAGTCCATCCTACATTATAAAAGAGTAAGAACTATTTTAATGAGCTAAAATGTAAGCTGACGTTAAGTGGTATGCCTGGAGTTACTTGGCAAACCTCTGACACAGACAGTGTTTGTATTCAGAACTTCTGGGTGCAAGGTGAATCTTTGGTTTTCTACATTATTGTATCTACATATAATCATAAAGCTGCATGTGGCATGAATATGAAGGTATGTTTAAAGTTCAGGGAGAAATCTACCTAAATCATTTTACATAACACTTTCCTGGAGTTTCTGACAGCTCTAGAAAATAAAGGTAGCCTTGCAAGAAAAGCAATTCATAGTACTTTTTGTCTCCTCACGGCAGCTCCAGGAGAGAAGATTCTCAGGAAAGGCTCATTTTGGCATTCATCCAGGTATAGTTATATCTTTTGAGAAGGGACCTCCTTCTGGTTCATCCTATGCAGAAGAATCCACAGAGAAAACAGTTCCTAAGATAGACCCATGCCACTAGGAACAGGGAGCAGGATGGAACATTAGAGTAGCTCCAGTGCACCTACATTGACCTTTGTTTTGGTTGTTTGAAATACACAGCTTGGCTTCATGGACTTTAAGACATCAGAGGGCTTTAGAGGTCCACGTGTCCTAGGTAATGGGTGCTACAAAGAGCAGAAAGCAAAGCTACCTCCACTTCACAGAAGTAGAGACGAGATGAGTGTTCTGTTTTCCTGCAGAGAACATTATCTGACCCAGATTATCTGTTGTCAATGTTATCCTGTATCTCACGGAAGAATATGAACACATATACACCTTTACATTTGTGGATGGTCTGTTATACCCAACTATTTCTTATATTCTGAATCCTGGTCATCATACTCACTGCTGTGCTTTCAGAGGAGTCTGTAGAGAAGATAAATCCAGAAAAAGCTGTGCTCCACCACAGCAGCGTTCTGTGAAGTAACTGTGACCACTTTTCCATAAATGATGATCCTGCTGTACAATTTTTATATGATGGAACTAATTTCACTTTACATTTGTTTTTCTCCCTCTTCTGTGGTTTACTGAGGTTTAAATGAGTAAGCTAGAAGCTGTGTGTGCCCAGTGTGATGCCTTGCTCTGTAACTACAGACTATTACTCAGAAGGATTGATGTGCATGGTTGGCTTTATGCATATTCATGTCCCCCTGCGCTTATTTGAGAATTTCATACATAGATAGGAGTTTGTCATTTGCAAAACATGTTCCACTGTCTTCTATATTTGGACCTTGAAAAATCAGTGAGGTCCCATGAAAGAGAGGCCCCACTAAAGAGAGACAGCTGGTTCACAGCTGCTGTGGGCTCTGTGGTATGACTGAGACCTCCACACACACAGTGCTCCTATCCCCAGGGCACCGGAGTGCTTCAGGACCTGTGCGCATGGGGAGGGGCCTGTTCACCACAAGCACCTTGTGTCCTTGTGAGGAGAGGTGCAGAGCGGGTGCAAGTGGCGCTCGGCAGTGCACGGTGGGAAGTGGTGCCTCTGTGCACCGTGATGGCTCCCTGCTCCTGTGGAAAGTGCCCAAGGATCTCCAAATGGCCAGGGAGTGCTGCCAAGAGCTTCTTCTGAAGCTTTCTGTGGGAAAGAACCGGTGCATCACTCGCCTGCTGCAGGGTGACTAGGCTACAGCTAAAACTGGCTCCAACTGAATCATGTGGAGCTACACTGGAGCTAGACTGAGACAGCTACTGCTGGCAGGGGCCTGCTGCCCCCAGAAGTGCTGGGTTTCTGCAAGGGAAGCAAGGAAAAACAAGCTGTGCATGCATGCTGTGATGAGAGACAAAATTTCAGCGCGAGGCTAGCGCTTCTCAAGTGAGAGGCTGTTTTACTGGAGTCTATAGGCAGAGATTAATGCTTTGGGTTTTCTTCTACGACAGTGCTCTACGTGATGAGAAAGAGAGTTAGAAATAAAGATGAATGTGTGCTAGGTTTTGTGTCAGAACTGGCTTTTGATGAGCTGTCAGAGGACAATTGTGCAGAAGATCAGGTCACCACCTCACTGGAGAGATACATGTATATGTGTGTATAAATATATATATATATATGTGTGTGTGTGTGCGTGTGTATTTTGCTTTCTTGCATCTTCAGCTTTGTATAAAAAATGAAATTCCCTCAGTTCTTCAGGGATGGGCCACAGCATTACAGTGTTGAAATCTCTGGGTATTTACTTATTTGTAAGGTCTCTGCATCAAAATTCTCTATTCAGCACTTTGAAAGAAGCAAATTCCATTAATAATAACTCTAAAATGCATGATTAATTAATATAATTGATTGCACAATTTGCTCTTGTAGAGCATCCTGGGCCACAAAGTGCATTCCAAAAGCATTTGAACTTTTTTAGTCCTATCTTTTATATATACTAAGAGATTAAAGGTGTGAGCAAGCAAGTTGCTGTGAAGTAATTTAAGGTGTGCTCTTACAGGGTGTCAGCTTCTCCCTAGAAACTGCATGTACGTGTTCCTGTAGCGCAGTAAATGTCAGGCAGCTAATGGCTCAGAGGGATGTGTACAAGACCTTGTGTTTGGTGAATGACACTGCAAAGCAGGAGTCACAATCACTTATTGCAGTGAAGTGGAGCCCCTGAGAACTGGCACCACAGTTTCTATGGTAGTTTTCTGCATATTTCTGCATATTTTATGCACATTTCTACTGTTCATTTGCTTCTAAGTCTTAATTTCCTAACTCAAATTGCACCTCAATATTTAGCAATGTCCCTGCTTCCTTCTTGGGGCAGTTAGAGCTCTTTGAATAGACCACCTGAGATTTTTTTTTTAATTAAAAAAAAAGTATATTTATTTTGTTTCAAACAGAAGGAACTTCTTTACTCAGAATTAGAGTAGTATTTATTGGCTTTAACTTATTCTAGTTTAATTAATTTGCCTGTTTCCTGTGCATTATGATTCATAGGTGTGCAGAAAAGCCCCTATACAGAGATACTTTTCTGAGGTGCTTTTGTTTACTGAGGATGCAGAAGGTAGGAAGCACCTATCGCTTAATTTGGTATTTTGAAAGAAGTGAAGCAGCATGTTGTAACAGCTTGCAAGAGTTCAATTCCCAAATAGGGAAATGTGGAAGTGAGTGTCCGTGCCAAGTGTGGCAATAAGCCGTGACACCGGTGCCGTAGTCTGCTCCATGTGTCCAGGGTTCACCTGCGAGACAGGGAATGTAGAACAGCGGCTCCACGGAGGCGCGCGCTCCACCCTGCAGCTCGTGCAGCAGCGCGTTCTGCTGCCTCGCGGAGCTCTCACACTCTGAGCCACGAACGCACAGAGCTGGAAGAAAACTCCTGAGGTCATCTGGGCTCATGTCTAAAGCTGACAGATGTCTAACCACACATCCTTTTTTTTCCCTTTTGGAGCCTTCTTCAAGATTTTTTTTTCTGGCAATTCTCCCGATGGACACAGAGGAGAACTGATCACAACTTTGCATGAATAAATTGCAAGCCATATCCTAACTCCAGATCCTTTACCACCACGTGCTGCTGGGTGGCCAGTTATGCCCGATTTTGACCTTGTGCATCTGCTCTAACTGCGCTGAATTTGCACATTTGCTAAATGTGCTATTTTGGTGATTTTTATCCTGCTGATTTCAAACCACCTCCCTGGGCTGTTGGGATTCTTTTGATCACCGATCCTGTCTGCGAGAGCTTGAGCTCCTCCTGAGATGATGTTTTAAACAGCATTCACGCGTATTAGGAGTGTTTCATCACAAAAAGTTACGAGTGGAAGTTTTGAGTAAGATGAGATGTGGGATCACTTACTGTACCTGACCTGCCCTCCTTTCTGATGAGATTAATAGCTTGAATGCCCAGCTATACTGCTTCCCTATAAAACGTCTGTGCTGCTACAGTTATTATTTTGCATTATAGTCTTTTGCTGTTTGGGTGGTTGTGCCATATGGCTTGCTGCAGCTTGTGGCCTTTGGTGTCAGGCAATGTAGAAGCACAAAACCAAACAATGCTTACAGACTCAAAAAGCCTGCATTGTAACTAGGAAAAAAAAAAAAAGATTGGATAAAACAAACTGTGAGGGGAATGCAATATAAAATTTTCTTCTTAGAAAAAGGCTTCCAAATAATTGCATGCTCCATAAATATGTCTGAGGTAGAATTAGGATGCCCAAATGTGTGACCAAATGCTCATTTTCACTCCAAAACAGGATGATTTTTTTTAATTGTCTGAAAATTGTGTTCCCAATATGCAATAATAAATAATTTTAAACTCTTCAATCATCATTTCCTTTTAAGTACATTTTCACTGAACCTGTGCCTGTACTAAGATTAAACAAATGATTGCAGTAAGTCCACAGAGTTTACGAATTTAGTGATTCAGTGAAGACTGCTGCTGTAGAACAGCTGCAGGAATCATTTATCTTATCGTTAGTGAGTCTTTTCCTTGTGCTGGGGAGAACGGCATATATTGCATGCGATCTCAGTAGGAAATGTTTTTATTACATTTTATGACACTGGTAAAGTGAGTTTGTTCCTGTGTCTCCGGTTCATGTGATCCTGCCATGAGCGTGTACAGCCAGTGTCTCTATCCTGCTTTCTTAAAGAAATGAGGCTGTGTGGTCACATGCTGAGGGACTCTGTGTGTGTTATGTTTCCTCCTTAATAACTTGCAAACCTATAAGTCAACTTTTAATGTAAATATAAAAAGTTGGTAGTTGTGAGACATTATAAATGTTTTATGAAATTAGGCAACAGATGAAGGCAGAGAAAATTGTGGTTTTGGTCTTATTAAGAGAAAGGAAGAAACCTGTAACCCTCAATCACCCAGTGGCTGACACTGGAAGATCCACACACAACAGCCCGGGTAGAGATGATGCAGCTACGTGAGAAAACTTAAATGGGACCTGTCACCAATGAGACCCTCCAGAATCTCCTCACAAGACATATTCTGTAGGAAGGCAGACACATTGTTTGTTTGCCAGCAGACTGAAAGCCCTGTTATCTCCTGGTTTGATTGGTGTTTTTAAGTTGTAAGGTTCTGTAGCCTCACAACTGCTACAGTTAGCTTGGGGCCAGGCAGCAGAGAGACTCCTGAGGAGAAGTTTGAGCCCTGGGTTAGCAATGGTTACTCATGGAGTGGAAGTACCAAAAGGAATGTAGCCAGTAAATGAAGGCACTGAGCTTCTGAAATGGGCCATTATGTGAATAACCAGCACCAGCATCTGATCTCGAGCAAGAGAACCCTGTAGCCCATATTTGATTTCCCCATCCTGGTTCATCCTAAGAGAGGAAGGCCACTCTCAAAGGTGGTATCAGAATACAATGACCAACTTTCCCTCAGAGCGGGGAGGGACTGAAGACCAAGCTTGAATTTCCAAAATTAAAAAAAAAAAAAATCAAGGCTCAGAGGGAGATCTAAGAGGCGAATACAGAATGAAGAAGCCTTTGAGCTTCACTGCTTGTCCAAAATGGAAGATAATGAACTGGGATTCAGCAAAGTTCTCCATTTATTTTCATGTTAGATAGGATGTAGGCAGACAGATGCCCAACAGCACCATTCTAAATTACTTGGAAAAGTTTGTTCACAGCCAGAAGAGTCTCCATGCACAATTCATCCTTTGGTACTACTGTCAATGTTGTTGAAAAATGAGCAAAAATCTCAAGAGATAAGCAGCTTTTTGCTGGACCTAGACAGAAGGCCCTAAATCACATCATGCAGACTGCATGACAGCCTGTTTGTCACTGGATCCGCAGAAGCCTTTTTTTCTTTTTTCTGTAAGTAGAATAACCTGTTTTGAATGCAGACTGGCATGGCCTTGCCTCCGAGAATGGGGCAGCATGTTTTTTATGTACAAAGAACAATGAAAGAAGAGTGAAATTTTATTGCAGGAGATGTTTTCCATCCATTTCTGGCATGGTGCAAAAGATAATACTCCCCCTTGGCAAGAAAGAGAATTGCAAGCACTTTGGAAAAAGAGTCAGTCTGGAATGGGTGTGCCAGCTCTGGTCTTTGCTATGTGAAAAGGAATGGAAATTTCTCTGCTGCTCTTGAATAGAAAACATGATGAAATATTAATCATTTCATATTGTCTTGCTGTGACTTGCTATATTTTAGAGAAGGAAAGTGAGCAATGAATGTAAAGAAATGGTTGTGATCATTTTATTTCTAGGACTTTTTATCACCCATATCTAGTTCTTGAGGAGGAAAAATAGCTGTACATCTGACAAATAGCTTTTCATATGAAAATGTGCCTGCATCTGTTTTTTTGCTACTTTGGGAAACATACTTTGCATCCTGACAAGATTCACAGCACAAAATCAATCGTTTTGCCCAGAAGGAGTATAAAGGCGAATCCTGGCCCTGCATTAAATAAGAGCAAGGGGCAATTTGCTTGCAGGACTCAGCCGAAGAAGGGCAGCTTGCTCCTCGGTGCACGGCTGCGTGTGGCCCTGGGTGCCAAGCGCGAAGGGCCTTTGGGCTGGATGCGTTTGTGGCGTGTGCTGCTCTGCGCCGCTGAGACGGTCACGCAGACCGAGCCGGGGCCACGGCCGTGTGCCGTGGTGCTGCTCCCTGCACCAGGGTATCACGCAGTGGGAACGGGAGCAGCCGAGTCAGCCCCAGGGAGGAGTCTAGACCGGCGCAAAATGCTGCTCCTTACAGAATAGTTGCCGTTTTGCCAAAATAAGTCATGTGAGGAGGCCCCGACAGCTTTAGTGAAGATGATGCACAAAGTGCGGTGGATTAAAAGGCTTGCTTGAGAGCTGTTTGGTTTCCTGACTAAAGATCTGGAAGTGCCTTTAACACAAGGCATAAAGCAACAGCCCAGCTCCTTTTTCTTCTTTTTTTTTTTTTTTTTTTTAGTTCAGATTTCCTGGATGATATGGCAAATTGCATGAGACATTTTGTCTTATGCAACTTCATGTCAGGTTGTACTGCTGATGCAGCCTGATGTAATTATGCTGGAAGCCAGACAAGAAGAAACACATGTTTCTGAACAGCGAGACATAGTAGTAGAAATCTTGCTCCTGTTCTGTTTCACACAATCGTGTTGGTTGGCCACGAACAAAGACCTAGACTTTGCGATGACGAAGCTTTTAGAAGTGGGAGGTGATGACATGAGTATGACGGGGCAAAAACTGAAGCAGTCATTCCTGCCCTGAAGTGGGAGAGCAAGGAGAGATCGGTGTCATTGGGACTGCTGCTGCTTTCCTGTGTCTCTCCCCCCAAAAAGGAGATCTTGACGGTTAGGGTTTCAGTTCCTCCTAGGGTGAGATTTAAGACTGCCCTTCAAGAAAGGCCACGAACTGCTGATTATGATATTCATGTCATTTCTGTTGATGAAAAACAGTCTGTTTATGTCTAAGTATTTGTGACCCACTTGATGTGTATCTCTCCATGCCCCCAATCCTCTTTTGTTCTTGCAGGCTTGTTTGCTGTCTCTAGATAGACAGGTAAGGCGGTAGCACCAAGCTACTGGATGATTTTTTTCTTCGTAACCCCTTCCAGCGCTGTTAGACATGGATGCTTGATCCAGTAGAGAAGAAATGTAGCAGAAGCTGTATGACTTGCTCACGCAACTGGAAAGGCACGGCGCAATGTAGGACATTGGTCAGGAAAACAAATATTAACCCGAGTGACTAATGGAGAAAGGCATTCAGTCATGCATCACAATGAGGTGCCCTTGCACACTTGCCGCTTTCAATTTCAGCGATCCAGATTATTTAAATAATACCGAAAGTGAATTTCTGCATTCTTTCTGGCAGCTTCTCTCTTGGGGTGTGCTTCTTCGGCTGGGAAAGGGAGCCTGAAGCTTGCCTAAGGCTAAATTAACTGTGGTGGTAGGTTGCCTCTGCATTACTATCAGGGTGACAGGATTCCATACCTTTATTTCGCAGTGTCTCCCACCTGTGCAATCGCTTGATTTCATGCATCTTGTCAACCCTGTGTCGGGGGCTGTAAGATGGTGCATAACTGCATGTTAGGAACCAGGCAGTATGCGACCTGCAGGAGCTTTCCCACGCAGCTCCATTTCAGAGCCAGACATTTCAGGGTCAGACTGGTACATACAGCTGCTCAGGACTGACTTTGGGCAGGGAGTCACAGGACTTCCTCATGCTATACAAAGTTCAAGCAGCCTATTTTTAGGCCGGTCTCTGATGTAATAATGTGAGAATTGCTATCATATGTGACCTTGCCTCAAATGGATGTGAACACATGTATTAGGAAGCCATAGATTGCTTTACTGGTGCTGTGTAATCAAGGTGTGCCTGCCAGTCTGCATACGCCGACTTCCCTTCTTCTGGGAAAACCTCCTCTGCTTTATCTGCATCCATAAAGCATGTCTAAATATCCCTGTCGCAAAATATTTGAATCTGCAAATGCAGGTGCTAAAATGTTCCCTTCGTGTCCTGGTAGGGAGAGAATAGTGGCAGGAGGGAGAGCTTGCCTAGACACTTGCCAGCTCAGCCGTGAAAAGAAAACACATCATTTAGCAGCTCAAATCTCACTGAAAATCACTAACAATAGTGTCATAGTCTGGCTATTGCTTTAAGCTGTCACTGTTCCCAAAAGAAGGAGCCCTGTCCTGCCTCCCGACGCCAGCGCCCACCACTTGCTGCTCCTGCAGCGCTGCTCTTCCCATCCTTTTGGCCAAGCACCGCATTAGACCCGTGGTCTGAGGGCGCTACTGAAAACTGTGTCTTCGGGTCTGCGTAAAACGCTGTCAAAAGTGGAATTGCTGTCCCACATGAGACACTAATACTTCAAAATTCACTGCCAAAACGAAGAAAGACAAGGAGTATGGAGCAAAAATATGGCGCTTTCCATGGAATGAAAAGTTCTGAAAAAAAAAAAGATTCACAATTGAAATACTTCCATTTAGCCTGTTGAAAGTGGACCAACATGTTTCATATGGAGTCATTTCAGAATGAAACTGCATTTCCCCTGGGGAATTGCTCTCTCTCAGCAGTTGCAGTTCACATGTCCTGTGCCCTTATCTTCTCTCATGACTTGCACTTCCCCAGGCATGAAGCGAACTTCTCTCTCACTGTGGCTGATGTCAGTGAAAATTTCTGATTTTGTAAAAATTGCATTTTCTATTAAAACCAGAATTCTTGGCTATGTCTATTGTCTTCCCTCCAGGCGCTTCCAGCATTTTTATCTGTGGTTTCTTTTTCTCTGTTTTTCATACTGCATCTTACTCATGCACTGACCTGTTTTCTGCAGAGGCCTGGTCTTCCCAAATGTTTGCCCTGCACACATCGTATCGTAGCCGCCGTCCTGGAGGAGCAGGATGCATGCTACTGTTGTTGTTTTGGAGTGCTGTGTTGTTGCAGGGTGTTATGAACATTCGGTACTTCGCCAGTGTCAGTGCTGGTGAATGCTTTTGTCCCATCAGAAAAAAAAACCCACAGTCGGCATATGATTATATTCAATCATATGACACATTCAGAATTATAGTCTTGATCTTTCTCAAAGGGTTGATTCTCTCCTTTCTTACAATCACTTGCCTATGATCAGTAAACCTTTACACCTGAATGGGAGAAGTTTTTCCAAGTGGTTTCCACTGTGGGAACAGTCCTCGAGAGATGGTGAAAACAGGCTGGGTGTGGGTGCACAAGTGCCTGCTGAAGAGCTCAGGTATGACCATCTCTGCCCCTGAATGCCTCTGTGGCCAGTCTGATTGTCTTCCAGAGCCTGAGGGAATCAGCTTTGCTCGGGGACAGAGCTGCATGGAAGTAGCTCTTGGTGCCTGAGTGGGTGGGTGGGAAACCTCAGTGCCCATCAAGTCCCTGCATGGTCCGCATTGGGCAGGGGCCTGGCCTGGAGCCAGGTGGCCAAAGGGCACCTGCTCTTGGGCTCTGAACTTGATCTGCTGTCTCAAATGCCTGCATGGCATCTCTCGGCGTCACTGTGGAAGCTGGGGTGGGCACTTGTTTTGCTTTCTGCTCTCCCGAGGTGCTGGGCTTGCTGAGGAGCACCCAGCAGCACCCTGGCGTGGTCTGCAGATGTGGCCTGGGTGGCTGCTGCCACTTGGGACCAGTCTCGGAAACCCAAAGCTATCGCTATTTTTTGTATTTCTCTGACACATTCAGAATTTACAGTTTTCTTCTTTTCCTCCCTTTTCCAGCTCTCAGAAATACATGGGAACTGTTTCACTAGCTGTGTCTGAAGTTCTCACAGCTGCTTTTAATTACTCAGTTTCCCTCAGAGTTATTTAAGACTCTATTTTTGCTCACGCTTGATATTCACACCCAATTCATAACTTAATTAAGAGCTCCACCCAAAAGTAATCTGAAATAAATTCCTTTCTAGGTGTTATCATACCCAGATCATATGTCTAGTCTCTTTCAGGCAAAGCTAGTATAAATTCCAAGGCACGATTTTCTAGATATTTATTAATGGACAATTATTTTATGATGCATGTGTCAGTCAGACTGTGTTACCTGTTTGCACAGGATTTAGTAAACATTTCTTCTGGTCATGGATAGGAATCATGGCCTTATTTCCCTGCTCACCACTTAATTTCCATTATACACAAATCTGCATAAATAAAACCCATGCCATCACCTGCAATCTCACACCTATCTGTCCAGGCCTAATTCTCTTTCACTTTGATAATTAGTGTAATTAATTATAATTAGAGAGTCATTTTCAGGTAATACATCAAATAGTGCATCTGACAGCATTCTCTGACCCAATGGGAAGACTCAACCCTCCTATGTTGATACCAAATTTCCAGCACATGAGACCTGTCTGTGGTGTGGAATCTCTTGCCGCTGGCATGCTTCTCCTTGAATGTCTAATAAAAATTCCCAGCAGCAATTCCCACCACAGAGACAAGAGAAGAGAATATGGAATGGAGAAAACACATTCTTCCAAGATGAGCAATTCAGCAAGCCTCTCTTCAGAGGGTTGCTCGTGGCTTTTTTTCTCTGATACAATAGCATAGTTTCCTGTTCACAGAGTCCTCACTTAGCTGTTTTTCAATTAAAACGTCTTTTGTGAACGGTTGGGCCAGCTGATACTTAGGAGGAGAGGAGGGAGATGCTCAGTGAACTTTTCACAGTTTCAGTGAGGCCCACGTAGAAGTTCAGTATCTAAAACCTTTCCCTTCAGATCTGCTCTTACTGTCTAGGCTCCTTTGAGAGGGAGACTTGGTGGAGCTGAAACTCTAGCTCCAAGGGCAAAAACAATAATAATAATTAGTAGAAGCAGTAAACTCTTTTAAGGGTTCAAATTCTGTCTCAATCAGCAGAAATGTGCGTAGGATCTGTCCTTAACTATCCTGCTCATCTGACAGTGACACATGCTACGAACAGATGTTACTTTTCATTTGAGAAGACACACTTTAAACAGCAGATTTTTTAAACAAAGGTTTCTGGTTTTGCAGCAGCAAATGTAGGCACCGGTAGCTGTAGGAGCTTGACATCAGCTAGACATCTAAATATGTGATTATGCCTGCAGGCAAAGTTCTCAGACATTTAAATTACAAGAATTACATCCACAGCTAGCTGTGAGTACAAAAGTAGATAGGTAAGA
Organism: Crypturellus soui; assembly: GCA_032275445.1. Classification (NCBI taxonomy): domain Eukaryota; kingdom Metazoa; phylum Chordata; class Aves; order Tinamiformes; family Tinamidae; genus Crypturellus; species Crypturellus soui. Next base: position 1,534,289 of record JAUBNY010000696.1, on the reverse strand, counting down.
CTTGATAAAAATCCGGATCCCAGGGGTTTTATTTTGACTGTTCATCCACGGCAGGTTCTCCTTCCGCTATCATTGTTCCCATGTTATCCAGTATGGGCATAACACTGGGAAATATGTTCTAAGTGTTACGTAAAGAGTGACAACGAAAGAAATGATAAACCTCACTCTCTGCCATGCAGGAGAACCCTCTTTTTCTTGATGGCCACTTAGTGGTATCCAATCCTTGGAGTAAATCTACAGTGAGAGAGAACAAATGCCCAAGGAGGGATGGTAAAGCTGCAGGTGGGCCAGACCTGATGCTCGCATGAAATCCTGCTGAACTTGTCCAAAACTCTCCCAGGGTGGGATCCTGATTTCATGTATATTCACTGAAACCACCTTGTGGTGGTGATGTTTTCTGCCTACTCCAAAATAGCTGCTCCAATCTGAAAGGAGAAGCAAGAAAGGATGGGAAATAGTTGGCAGTAGAGGCTCCTGCACTCCCCTCACCTCACCTCGTTCCTTTTCTCCTCCGTAAAACATGTGTGCAGCAGTGACTAATGCCTTGCAAGGGCTGAGGGTGTCTGGGTTTGAGAGAGAGGCGTTATTTCTGTCAAGCAGGAGAACTTGATGGGGTACTGTAGCCTCTGGGGAGACCCGCTAGAGAAAGAGCATGCCAAGTAAGTGCTTGCAAGCTCAACAGGGTGGGGAAAAACAAACTCAAGGGAGGCAATCAATGTTTGGTGTGGGAGGTAAAAATGTCTGGTTGCTAGTGACTCATGGGAAGTAATGCAAAAATTTCCTCTTCCTGAAGGTAGCAACAAATCAACAAATACATTAAATAAAAAGGGCTCCTAAAAGGGCTTCTTTTCTTTCTTGTTTTGTTTTTGTTTTGTTTTTTTGTTTTAAAGTTTTGCAATGTGTAATGCCAGGGTAGGTACCTCCGTTTACGCCTCAGCCACATGCAGTCAGCTGATGAATGTGAGGAATTCACAGCAGCCAAAACAAGGCAGCTCTGATAACCTCTAGCTTACTAGAGCAGCACAGGCAGTTAAAGTAATAGTCACCAGCTGCAGCTGGGTTTTCTCATTGCTAAATATGGTCAATCCTTTCTTTTTTCTGAGGCTTGCCCTGTTTAACTCATTTCTGAGGCTAAATGGTAGCATGGACATTGCAAGTAACAGGCATCCCCTAGATCCCCTGATCAGAAATAATTTTTGTGTGTTTGCTGTCTCTGTTTACCATTCTCCTGCTTTGGGCAGATGCTCCAAGATGCCCAGTCCAGGGAGCTGTGTAATGCATGTCCTACTTGCTCCTTCAGGACGTGGCTGGAGGTGGAAGAGATGGGATTGCGGGAATGCCCTGCTGTCTTGTGCTGCACAATATTTGCCCCTTATGGGAATAATGAGGCACCACAGAGGGGCTATAACCTATTAGTCTCTTCTCCAACAGCAAATCTAGTCTGTCGAATATGTCAGTGTTAAGGTATTTTCTTTTGTGTTTGCTAGCTGGCCTCTGCTGTATTCATAAAACTGAGCCTGTATCGCAGGATGAGCATAGTAATGCAGTGAGGTCATTTTCCTTTATTTTATTTATTTATTTATACAAATAAAGCAGCTATGGTATGTGGTTTTTGATTCTTTCCTTCGGATGAGCTCCTTGTGGCTGGTACTTGGTTACAACCATTGTGTCACTTTGTTAAAACAAGCTGAATAATGATATTAAGAATTATTGTAATTTAAAGCATTTAAGGAGGAATGTCATGACTTCTTAATGCTAACCCTGACTGACAATCACGAGCATGAAGGCAGCATTATAACAGAGAAATCCAAGATTTCCAGTGCTATATATTTAGCCATAAAATGCTGCTGCACTTCAAGTATTTGCTATAACAAACTTTTGTTAATGAATAGCAGTCCCGCATAACTGTTCTACAGCACTCAGAGACTTTCCTGGTAAGGGAGTTGCTCCCGTAGTCTGATAAGAGTCTAAACAGTGTTTAAAACAGAAAAGCACAAAGCATACAATAAGAGCTGTGCAGGACTCGTATTGCCGGGTATTTGCCTTGATAGCTTCATGCAAACTGTGCTCATCTCAGGTATACAGATGCGCCCATCTGATTGCATCACGTTTAGGCATCCCACGAAGGATGCCCACCAGATGTGCCCGTGCACGATATGGCAATGGAAAGAGGCAGAGGTGACGCAAAATCATTGAAGCTGCAAATGGTTGCAAGAGCTTTAGAAACAAAACAGGCCTGTGATTTTTTTTTCCAGAGTGCCATATAAGCAACTCAGAAATAACATAGAGATGGAAACTTAGATGGTGCATGCTGCCTCCTTGACTTCACACTGGTTTCCCACTTCAGGACACTGGAAAAAACAAACTGAGCTCTGTACAAAAACGAGGGGCTGCTGCTGCTGTGGCAGTAGCTGCCTTGAGCACAAGGGACCATGGGGCTGGGTCGGGGAGCCCCCCAGGCCACAAGTTTGGGGCTCAAGGACAGAAGATGCTACGCAGCTTCTTCTTAAATAAGATAGTGACCAAAGTCATACTTGTTTGCTTATCCAGGTCTCCTTCTGGTGGGAAGAGTTCACAAGGTCTTGATTAGGAGTTTAGGGTCATATATTCAGATGTTGATGCAAACTTTGAGTGTATTTGCTGATAAACATATGAAAATTCAAAGATTTGGATCACTTTAGTTGAGAAAGGTCATTGGAAATCTCATGGTACAAGACTTTTGTAAGAGATTTCCCATAAATGCTAAGATGATTTATAAGGATTTTACATACAGCCATTTTTAAAGATAAAATTTAAGGCTTTGCATGTTGAAGCTACCAATCTTCCAAAAAACTAGAGATAATAATACTGCAAAAAGCAGATTTTTAAGTGTCCTCTCCTATTCTTGCCCTCCTTCGCCCCTGAAAATGTTTTGTTATGTTTTAAGCGTCTTGCAAGCTTGTTGCTTCTTGTCTAATCGCAATTATTTGCTCAGCCTTCCTTCGGACAGCTCAGGCGATCTGTTGTCCCCACTGCTGGAGATAAGATATTCCAGAGTGCTGTTTGTTTCTGCAGGCATAGGGCATAGGGATATTTTTAAAAGAGCGAGAAACATTTCAATAGGCATACCTTTCAGGGCATGCTGTTAAATGCCACTGGATGCAGAGTTGTTGTTCTGGGCTGCATGATGATACCAGTAATAATTTACTTACATAGTGTTTTCCATCTAACAAACTGGCGTCCACTCTTTTTTTGTTGTTGTGGTTTTTTTTTTCTTCTCACTTCAGATTCTTATCTACGAAGCCTTAGAGAGCTATGGGCTGATTTTTCAAAGAGCTGAGCAGCCGCAATTCCAGAGACTGGGAGTGGGTCATGGGTGTCTAGTGCTTCTGCATGCCTAAAAGTCCACATATCTGAAACTTTGTACTCTGGAGCTGAGTGACTTTGGCACAGTGGAGCTGGAGTCCTGAATCAGACTCCGGGAAATTCCCAACTGATTTCCTCTGAGTTCTTCAGAAGAAGGCAAATATTTCTGACTGTTTACAGTCATTATTTTGTCAGCTCTTACATTGCTACTGGTTCTTGTTTGTGTACAAGAACTGCTATGTTCTTTGCCTCTGTAAAGTGACTCTTGCTAATTAGGTGGAAATTAATTTCAGTAGCTGAACCTCCAAGACAAATATTAAGATCCCAAACTGTCTTCAGTTTTCATCACAATTCAGTCCCTAAGATGCTGGTTTCCCTTTTCTGAGAGCCCTTGTGCAGCAAGCTGACGTCCCATGAAAGAGCTGTTTCATACTTAGCACGGGCTAGAAAAAATATCGTGAGGGTGTCGCCCACAAATCAATCAGGAGGCAAACTAACCCAAACTGATGGTATATGCCTGGCTTGCGGTGCCAATGATTTAAACACAATGGCATTTTCCAGATCGGGTGCCAGACAAGCCCTCTGGAAGACAGGGCTACGCGAGTTGTGTTTACAGCCCGCAAAAGCTCCTGGACTCGGGCGAGCACCATGTGAAGCCTGGCTGAAACTCTGCTCCGAGAGGCAGTCCTAACACGGGCAAAACAAAATGTTCTCATGGTCCGAAGTGAACTTTCTCCTCACGCTGGTGTGCGGCTTCTGGGCAGAAGGCTTAATTAAGAGACCAGTGCACCACCAGAAGCGCACTTTGCAAGTGCCCTGGTAATCTCAGCAAGACACGTGTTTGTGTCCCGAGCCAAACCATGATGTCAGGGTCATAACTTGAAACCCATACCTCAGCTTTAGTCAATGCTGCGATAACAGCAGCACATGCTTTTACATGAAATGTGCTGCAGTCAAGTGAATGAGAAAAAAAGCTCTTAAGGCAGCATGATCTGCAGGCAGCACCTGAAGCAGGCAGCTGAAGCATAATATTTTCATGTGCTGCTTGCATGGGAACTTTCCATTTATTATGGCTTGTAAAAAGTTTTGCCTTAAGCTGCCCAAAACATGTGTTGGAAAGGTTGGGAGGAGTTTCTGGACCTCAAGGCTTGCTACTCCTGTGGTCATAAGGAGATAAAAATGAGTCATGGTGCACTGATTTTTCTCAGGGAAATACCTGATGACAAATCTATCTTCCTAACTTGAACCCAATTAGGAAGCTCACTGTTTTGCAAAATATTCATCAGTCCCTGTGATAATATTGACTCATCATTTCTTTTTTTGTGTGCATTGTGTGCACTACAATGCCAGAAAAAGTAAAGCAAAACAGATTTGCTCCTCCAACCCAGTGCAACTGGCATGCTGAAGGGCACAGAAACAAGGTAACATAAAGAATATTCAAACATAGGGCACACTAGACTATGCATATATGCGTGTATATAAATGGAAAATGAAGGCACTGCTATTTCCCAAAGCTTTGAGACAAGCTTCTTGGCAATTTAGGACAAGGAAGGGGAGAGGATGGTCAGATGGTCGCAGGTGCCGGTAAAAGGCAGCCCAAAGTGATGACAGTGCAGGAAGAGACTCCAAATGGGGAATGCGTGGAGATCCTGGCAAGCTTGTGCCCACTGCTGGGCACCAGCAAATCTGCTTCTATACTGCACCATCCCTGTAAAAACAATTTTAGTGTGTATCCACTTTATTTTTTCCTACGTGCTCAGGTTTTTTGATGTTTCAGCAGTAGTAGAAGGGTTCCCATGTAGATTTATAAGAACATCTTTTAAGATTCAGCAACTGGAATATTGCTATGGATATCTCTGCTTAGCTGTTCATGAAATGTTGCACATATGTTTTGGCATTCATTTGGTGGTGGCACGTCAAGGATCAGTTTGGGCTTGCCCCCAGGAATGTACCCCAGTACAGATACAAGGGTTGTCAACTCTCAGTATGTATTTATATCATGAGTCTAGCAATATGTGGTGTTTTCTTCTTAACTTTCACATCTCAGTTTCTGGAAGTCTGCTTTTATTTTTGGCATGTGTGTAAGAAGAAGTTGTGAAACGTGATTTTTTTGGGACATAAAACCCTTAATATTTTCATGCCTTCATAGCAAAATAAATTGCATTTTTCAATTGTTTAGGACTCAGGGCCCTTGTGAGACTAGGAGTTTGATAAAGTCAAGGTTCTTGGTAACATCCATTATTTTATTCTGGTGTTCAGTGTACAGAGTGCACTGTACTGGCACACAAACTGGCAGATTTCCTGTGCAGTCAGCCCTGTCAAGGGTAGGGGAGACAAATGTTTAGATTTTTTCTAGGAACATTTTGCCGTCATCCTGCATCTCCCTGAAATGTACCATGATACTGTAGGTCTGATTAGTTCAGCAGAATTTGGGGATTTGGGAAATTCTGTCATTTTGGAACTGATTCCTTTTTGGGTAGAGGAGAGGAACCCAGATGCCACAAAGCTTTCTCTGTTCTTCCTGGCCACTGTTTTAACTAGCCTTCTAGCCTGTTTAGGATATTCTTAGCCAGGATAAGACAGCTAGGTTGGCAGTCTTGTATGAAATTTTAATTGTGAGGCCTTGGAAAGGTTCAGTGAGTTCTGAAGAAGCTTTTAACTTTTGATTGCTTACCTCCTTCGAATTGTCTACATTTTGGACCATTGATGTAGCGGGTCTGTCATCTCACCATCACTGGCAGAGACTCTGCTGCTTGCAGACCAGAGTGATTGTTGTAACACAGTGGAATGGCAATTTAATTAAAAGCAACAGTAAAAATTAAAAAGATATTAGTAGTTATAATGCCCTTAGAAAAAAAAAGCTTTGTTTTTAATTAAAAGTTCACAAGCCTGTGATGAATCAATGTGGGGTTGATATCAAATCAACAATTCAGTGGAGTTATTTAGGTGATTGATGCTCATAATAGAGTCTTTGAGCACTTGTCGGTACTGCCAGTATATGCCGCCTCCGGTGTTTTTAAGTTCTTGGCACTTAAGTTCTTAAGTTCTTAAGTGTTGATTGTCTTTCTTGGTGCACTGCTCAAGACATCACTGCAACAAGCTTCTCCTTATGTGTGGCTGCATGACATTTGCCGCAACACAAGCCCCAGGCTTGTCCATGGGCTGAAATCTATGGTATTGCTGGTGTCCAGGTCAAATCAAATAAGATTAGCAGAAAGTAGGATTAAAAATACAGTTCTTAATGTATTTACTCTCCTTTTTCCCACTTCCCAAATATCTCAGCATTTCTCTTGAGTGTTTAAAATCAACAAAATGCAAACATAAACTGCAGTTTACCCTCATCAACATGGATGGATCTTTTTGCAGGTCAGGAATGCTGGTTTGTTATCAGCCAAAGAAGAAACAGCACTCAAGGCCAAGCGATTGAGTTGAAGAAAAATAAATATATTCTATTATATATATATTATATATATATATTATATACTTTCTGGTCTCTGTATATTTGTTTTGCCAATCAATGGTGGGGGTGGGGGCAGTAGAAAGACCCAGACACCAAGGGAAGGAATGGTCATGTTTACTATTAATATCAAATAATATAGAAATGAAATGATACATCTAACAAAACAATAAGCTTACTATGTGCTGGGTTTTAGTAACAGACAAAATAAGCAAGTTAGTGTACTTAACCATTACTATATGAGCAAGAGAATAGTTATTAAGAAAAAGATACCTCACTAGTTGCCTAAATACGTTACCCTGATGCAGATCCACAACTGCTGGGGAGCCCCTACTGCAGAGAGGATTTGGAGGACCTTCCTGGCAACTGGGAGGTCTTACGCAGTGCATCCATCTGTAGGAGAGATCTCTAAAGTTACAGCAGTAAAAGGGACCAGCTTTTATAAAACCAAATCTGCAAAACTTGCATTTTCTTTGTTAGCGGTAACATCTGGTATGTCCTACTTTCCTTATCATCTAGGACCGGGATCTGGCCAGAGCCCTGGCTTTGGATGGGAAAGTTCCCTTCAAGATCAAAAACACTTGCATGAGCACCTATAAAATTAACAATTTTACATGGCATAAGCAGTCTGGCAGGCCTGCATGCGATCCAGCATAAGCATTTCTACAGAGGAGTGCTATGTGCTTTTACAAAGGCAGAGCTGTATTCAGCTCTAAGTCAACCCTGACTTGGGTTTGTGGTTCAGGCCTTAGCACTACAATATTCAATATATATTATAGCTAGTAAGGAAACATGCTTCTAAAAAGCCCTAGGAAAAAAACCCTCCCTCATATGGGGACAGCTGCTGCAGGTAGGGTGTTCACGTGCCCATAATGTCTATAAACCTAAGCAGGGAGCGTGAACTTCCTACGCTTATCGGTGAGCAAGTGCATAATAAAAAGAAAGAGCTGCCGTGCCACAGGATATGCAAACATTGCTCGGGAAAGGATTTACGGGGAGGTGGAGCCGAGCGGGCTGTAGCTCAGCCAGGAGCGTTACCTGGCAGCAGGAGAGGTTTCCTGCTTCGCACGAGGGTGTCATTTCCCTGCTCATCTGGGAGCTGCTCATGCCCCTGCTGCGCTTGATGGGAAGCACTGATGCACCTTGATGGGAAACCTCTGGTCCTTTTCCAAAGGGACTGAAACTAACAGGCATAACCAGAAGTACTTAACACTTTGATCTTTAAAAATCAGACTTTGTACATAGAACTTAAGAATATAATAAAACATAGTAGGTCAACAAAGTGGAACCAACTCAGATAATCAGATCTTGGCCACGAGGGCACACTGCTGCCTCATGGTTAACCTGTTGGCAACCAGGACTCCCAAATCCCTCTCCACGGAGCTGCTTTCCAGCAGGTCAACCCCTAATCTGTCCTGGTGCCTGGGGTTATTCCTCCCCAGGTGCAGGAC
>JAUBNY010000696.1:1513140-1525936 GCA_032275445.1 Crypturellus soui | reverse complement strand
CCTTCTCTGGAGATCTTCCAAACCTGCCTGGATGCCGCCCTGTGCCCCGTGCTCTGGGTGTCCCTGCTGGAGCAGGGAGTTGGACTAGGTGATCTCTGGAGGTCCCTTCCAACCTCAACCATTCTGTGATTCTGTGATTTGGTAAATAGCAGTTTTGCATTCATTTTTCTCAGTGCAGTTGCAAGTTTGCAAAGCCCTGGCCTCCCTGCTCACAAGGGAGATGCTCCAGGTCCTCATGAGCTGTCTCTGCCTTCGCCAGCTCCTCTGTGCCCCACTTGAGTTGCCAAGAGTAGAACTGCGCACAGCACGCAGGATGAGGGCAAGCCAAAGCTTTGTACAGTGGAGAAATGACACCCTCTGTGTTTCTGCAGCATCTCTCCGGAGGATGCCCAGTACCTCCTTGGCTGTTTGGTCACCAATGCTCAATGAGATGGTCATTTCAGAGAACTGTCAGCAGCACCCCTGTGATATTTTTTCTCGGTTGCAGCTGCCTGTTCTAAATTCAAGATTATTTAAGCATGGCTTAGATAATTTTTGCCAAGGTTGAGGCTCATTTTGATAGTTTTTAGAGGTCTTTTTGGAGTTCCTTGTGATGGTGATGGCACCTCACTGCTTCCAAGAGTCTCTTTGGACTTCTCCTTCCTATTTCCTTTTCAAGGTCATTGATGCAGATGTTGAGTAAAGCCGGTTCCTGCACTGATTCCTGGAGGATCTCACACTGCTGTCACTCTCCTCCACAGCAAATTACCATTAAGCCCTACTCTTTGCTTCCTATCTTTAGTGAGTACAAAAGGCCGCTTCCGCCAGTCCCTTGGCAGCTTTGTTTCTTTAATAGCTTTTTATTGGTTTCTTACCAAAATCCCGTTCACCACGTGAACAGCTTTGACTTCTCAAAACCCACAATCTTGTACTTTGACCCACCTTTACGCAAATATGTGTGCTTTTTGTTGTTCGGTATGGTTTCCCTGTGCCTATGAGTCATCTGAGTATAGAGGAGAGGCTGGGATAGAGCTGCGCAGCTGGGCTCTTGCTGGAGTATGTACTGTACTCTCTTGGGTCTCTGCCTCAGTTTCTTGGGAGTGTATTTGCAAATGCTGGGAGCATTCGAGAGTGCCAGAAAATACAGCTGATGATGACTTGAGGTTTAACATTGCTGGAGATAAGAGTGCTGCAGCTCGGCTCTTCGAAATGAGCTCCCATTTTTAATCAGATAATCTCTGTGGAGGTGGCTGTATGGAGCAGCATGGGAAAGCAAGCTTAGGTGTTTTTCCAGCATGGCTTTTGAAGAGCAGTGTGCTTGCACGTCACCAGCAGCCCCACAGGTCCTCAGTGCTCTGCTCCGCATGCGCAGGAGGCTGCCCAAGATCCTGTCACTGGCAAGGGCTAATGTTTTCCTGTCCCCTGAACCTGGCTGTTTCTCTCTGTGACACTCTCCCACGGCCTCTCCTGCTGTGTGTTGCACACCTGACATTCCTCCAATAAATTTTGCTCTGTATCTGAATGTCCTGAAGGTCGTACTTTTGATGCACTTGCAGGTCTCCTGACTGATACTGAATCTAGTGACGTAGGCAGCCTTGGGGTGACTCTTGGAAAGGAATGTGAATGTCTGGTCCGGTGTGGCCACCCGGTGTCATTGGAGTGGGGGCAATGCACACGTCTTCTCAGGGATGCACATCTCAGTATCTGACATGGTGGCAGGCGGGTGCTGTGCTTGGCAGCACCTTTTCTCTTTAGCATCCCCAGAAGATTTGCAGTCAGACCCACCAAGATCTGGAGCGAGTCCTTCGCAGTCTTGACCACGGAAAGCAACACGGTCTCTGTGCCCATTGCTAAAAAAATCACAGGATCTATGGTGGCGACGATTTTTCTTAGAAGGAAAGACATACCTGTTGGATAAGACATGGAGATATCTTATCTGTAGAAAACATCAGAATGGGTGTTCTTATCCCATTTTTCTGATGATCATATACTGCTTTCCACACCTGGTGCTAGAAGTGGCATGGTATCATTGCCAATGTTTTCAAAACATATTTTACAGCACAGTGTTCATGAATGTGGTTTGCTGGGATCTTATCTTAATCTTGACTTCCTTCTATTTCTGGGTGTGTTTTCATGCTGCTCTTTTTAAAATCTATTCACTTCTTTGGATATACATTGTACAGGATAGTGCTGAAATGGCCAAATAAATCTTGTCTGCTGAGAGTGACTCTTCCACAGGTTATATGTATGTGGAACATTTTTAATGTGTTCATAAGCAACAGCCTCCATATTCACTTTCTTGCTTTAGTATGTAAATGGCAAGATAAGATCTTGTATCAGGACTAATAAATAAGGTGAAAGTTTCCATTCATAAGGTGAAAGTTTCAAAGAATGCCCATCTCTATTTCTAGCATTGTCATTCATCAACCACTATCCACATTTCTCCCTGTAGTTTTTTATCAGCAGTTTTTCAGTAGAACAGGAGAAAGAATTCTAGTCCATAAAGAATGAGGATCATGTTTCAGGGATGGAAATGCATACTCTTCTGGCTAATAATTGTACTTTTCATTATAGGAGGTGGAAAGAATATGAAAGAGAAACTTCAGGTGTGAATTTATTTTTCAAAGCCTATGCATTTTGTGGGGTGCCATGACCAAAAAGATAGAGAAATTCTTGGCCATGGTAGAAACTATGCAACACTCAGCACTTGGATACTGAAAGAAGATACAAGAGTCTCATTACTGTCACTAGGGATAATTTTTTAGTCTCTTCAGTGAGACTTCTCTACACAAACACTAAGGCCATGGTAGATGTGGATAGAGGTATTCATATGTTAAAGCTGCCAGCAACGGGCTAGTAAACTGGGTGCAGATGTATTTGCAAAAAAATGCACAAGCAACATAGTTTTGTTCATTCACATTAGCTCCTACCATGAGTACAAATGCTTTATGATAGTCCTGTATCAAGGACTATCACTAGGAAACTAAACCTGTAACTGCCCTCTAACCTGGTACTTCCATCTGCCATTTTTCTTCTAAAATTTTCACATAATAGCAAAAATTTTATTGCAGTAAAGATGCATTAGATTTCTTGCATTTCTAATTTACCATATTAGACATATCAGGTTATTCTGCCATGATAGGCTTAATAATGTTCCTTATTTTCTTTTTTATTTTTTGTGCATCTTCAGCTCTTAATTTTATTTTTACATTCAAAATGCATCTTGGCACATTGGTAAAGATAGAATAATGGGTACAGAATTTATCAAGTTAACTTTCCTTTGGAGATTCAGGTACAATATTTGTTATTTTCAGGGCATCTCTCTGATATGCTAATCAGTTTACTAAAAATCCTTGTAATTTTATGCAACAGTTATTTTTCCATTGAAGACCTCTTTAAACACTTTGCCTTTTTGCAGTGACTATGTAAAAGTGCTCAAGCCCTTTATAACGTAGAACCTTTCTGGAAATAGATTTAAGATAAAAATCTCTTAATTATGGGCTTTTTAAACACTTTCTGCTGTTGTCTCAATACATGCAGACTATTCATACATTACTGCCTTGATTATGCAGCCCTGCTTTTCAAACTGGACTCTTACCAATTTGCTATTTTCTAAAATTGATTAGGCTTATTGTGTGCTTTTCTTTTTCTTTCAGCTTTAGGATAAATACACCTGTTACTGTGAGAGAGATTTATTGAAAGTGCTGGAGTCACTTAAGATGTTGCAGCTGTACTTGCACCAGACATGAGCCGAAAATGGGCTCCAATAAAAAACAAGTGGCAATTAGACTGTAAGTCATATGTCAATCTATATTGAATATGTACGATGCTCAGCAGTTAAGCTTCAGGGCCAGCACAAGTCCATTCAGCCCCGCGAATATATCAGGGATAATCTTGGCTCTGTGAATTCACTACAAATCCCATAAAAATGGAGATTCAAGAAAAAAAAGTTTGGAGAAGCCTTAGAAAGAAAGACTATCCGATAAGACTTTCTTAAAAAAAAAGCTCCTCACTGAATATTGCTCTATTGTAATGCACAACCTTTTGTCTGTCTTTCTTTAGTTCACTTGCAAGCTGTGTCTGCTACTTAAAATAGCACTGCAATGTTCAAACTAGGATGCGAAGGGGAATACCGTGATTATTTGAGTTAATTGTTTCCCCAGTCAGATCTCACAACAGTCCCAGATGAGTTTGGGACAGTCAGAACTTGCCAGTTAATTTTTCCTGGCTGGTGTGTAGAAATGATGAAAGGGGAAAACAAAGGAGCTCACAGGTAGGAGAGAGCACAGCATACTTGGCAATCTTTAGCAGAGTTTCTGTCCATGGGATGCTGCATTTCTGCCTTTCTCCTGAATTTAAGGCCCCAAACCGAAGGTAGGACTGTGCCTTGTCCTGCCTGCAGCAGAATTAGGTGCCCTCCTCTTGCTCCCACGGGCAGGTTTTCCCTGCACCGCACGGGAGCAGGGGAGAGAGATGGGAACAGCTCAGTGCTGCCGGTCATGGCCCATGGGTCAGGCTGCTTGTGGGGCACAGGGGACCCACGGCTCCGCAGTGCCTGGCCCCAGGCAGCACCAGCCGGCACCTCCTGCCTCTCCAGCTGCTTTCCAGGAACGCAGGGGTGTCTCCTGGGCTCTGTGGTGTCTTAACCGGGCACCGGGATGGCCAGGAGGCATTTGGGCACCGCTGCAGCGCGCGTTTCTGCTCCTCGAGAGGATGCCCTCCCTGCGGCTACACAGCAACGCTGCTGGTGTGTCATTGCTGCGCGGTGCTTTCTGTGTTCTGTGTTTTTATTCTTCTTTAATAGGATGCACAACCAGAGTTCGCAGGCCACGCCGAGCCAGCAAGAAATCCTCAGCCACTTTCAAAATCCTTCCCCTCTTCCCTTTCAGGCCATTCTTAACTTATTAGAGACTTAGAGGGCATCTGGACTGTGGAGGACGGGCTGATAGGGGGGAGAAAGGAGATAAGTAGAAGCTAAATGACAGGGGAGCCTTCTGCAAGGACTAATAAGCAGCCTGCGGGGAAATCGGGCCGGGTGTCCTCGGCGCACAATGCAGGCTGCAGAGAGGAGATTAACTCTGGAGACGGGATAACCTTATTGCCGCTGATAGCGAAGATTAGGCGCTGCAGTCACTTCCTGCTATGCACTGCACAGCCAAGACCAGAAGAAAGTGCAATCTGCAATGCGAATAATCTGGGTTTCTTTCTTCCCCTACCCCCGCCATTTGGGCCAGTGCTGCCTGAAATGGGCAGTTCTTACTCGTAACAATTAAAAAGCCCATTCGCTAAACAACAAAACAGAATCTGCTGAATCTATACACTTGAAATATCAACACACTGCTGAACACCGATTTTGGTCACTATTACTAGGCAGCAGCAATTGTTGCTCATGTTCTTTCATTTGCCCTTTAACTTAATTATGCTGCAGGCATAAACTTGCAGTCCTGGCACGCCCCCTGCAAATACATATCTGTTTCTTCTTAAGGAAAATATTAACAAACTGCTGTAAAAGAAAGCTAGGAATGGACTCCACAGAGTCACCTAGAGATGCAACACCAGTGAGCCCTAGTTCTTCCTATTCACATCGTTTTTATCCAGCTTTCTGCGTCTAATGTGCTGTGGCTTATTGGCTGTCTGAGGGATCAGGGTGCCTGAGATTTAATCGTGTTCTGCCACACTAATTCCCATTTCAAACAAAAGAGCCAGATTTTTGGAGTGTCTCAGTCCAGAGATAGTGACCTACTAATTTCAAACCACTCAGTGGCTTGTTGTGAGGCAGTAAAAAGTGATGCACCTTTTCATTCTTGCTGTTACTGGGCAATTTCCACCCTCAAAAGAGAAGGAAATGAGTTGCCAAGGCTTGCAGCCTTTCATTAAGGCATGATGTATAAATACAAGCCCAATTTAATTTATATAGCATATATTTTTCTCCCACTCCATCCCTGTATCCTAGTTCTCCTCTGCCATTCTGGCAGTGTGTTAAGGGGAGGGGGCCCTGAGATGTTCCCTGGCCCCAAACCTGCCCTACTTAGGGTTTCCTGGCGGATCTGGGTTGTTTGTTCCAAACATTGGTAAAATAAAAACAAAAATAAAGTGCAAACAAAAATCAATGCCTAGCTTCAACTTAGTGGCTTCCTGCTAATGACTAAGCTGAAATTCAACAACAAATTAAAGTACTGGAAGGGGAAGGACATGAATGAAAAAAATAGAGATGACTGCAGTGAAGGTGAGGCAGAGGTTTTGTGTGGGTGCTTTTGCACAGTCCTGTTAAAATGCTAAACGGTACTGGTTTCTGTCATCTGCAAATATGACCCTATATTATAGTGCAGAGACTAGCTCCTGTCATGATATTTTCTGCTTTAGTATGCCAATATCTGTATTTCTTGGGCTAATTAAACACTGCAGCAAATGCTGATGCAGAACTTCTTTCAAGATACCTTGAAAGCATCCGTCAAGGAACAGATGACATAGTATTGTAAAATGAATGACATGTCACGGGGTTTTATAAACAGATTTGAAGGAAATGTAGAAGGGATCCGAGTATTTACACACACAGGCATGAGCACACAAACGGGTGTGCAGAGTCAGCTGAACTTTGGCCCAAGCCCGCGCTCAGGCTGCCTTCTGCACAGCCGAGGTGGAAGGTATTTGGATGATCTGGCAAGATGGGCTCCAGAAAGGCCAAAATTAGGGGCTGTGACTGACTTTGATCGTTTTACTGCAGTTTTGCTTTGAAAAGTCCCAAAGAGGGATCTCGGCTTCCTGTTTTGAACACTTGCCTCTCTATCTGCTAACAGCTGTGACCTTGGGAATTTTTGTTTTCAAGCTCCTTTGAAGGTCCTGTGGTATTGCTCGTTCAGTGTGATTTTTAGACTTGTTTTCCTTTGACTAACTTAAACATTTGCATCTTTTCATGTTTCTGGGATTGAGCAAATCTAATAAACTGTTACAGAGGATTTTTGCCTTGAAAGAAGCAAGACAGAATTAAGAAGAAACAAGTACCCCTTCCTGACATAAATATGCATGAGCATGAACACGACTCAGTTCAGTACTGTGAGATAAACTGAGTTTGCGTTGTACGGGTATTTCGCTTTATAGTAACCATATCCTATTTTTCCTACCATATCAAAAATGATTAAAGCATTTCTCTAGTTACTCTCTGTTTTATTGCATCTCTGTCTTTTTCAACATACACAAGCCTAGGCTCCAGGCTGTTTTGGCAGGTATAGGAAGAATTTGCCCTTAGCAACCGCACGGGAAGCCTGTTTGTTGCTCTTATCGCTGGCTGTCAAAATCTAACACGAACATTCAAGGGAAGAAGCTGTCCTCTTTGAGTACGCATTGCTGGGGGGCGAACAGCACGGTGCTCGGGGGAATCCAGCCTTATGATTGCACAGGAGATTATGCAGCAGAGGGGCAGCATGAAGGCAGAGGCATCGAGCCCGTTGCCTCCTGCGGGTTGCTCACGCCAGAAGCTGCGGCACACGGGGACCTGCGGATGCTGCACTGCCCTTCGGCTGCCAGGACGTCGGCTCCTGCGAACTCAGGTGTGCTGAATTCATGACCAACAAAATCTGCTACAATGCAAAACTGGAAAGCTTGAAATGAAAAGATCATTCCTGCCATAAACATGTTTGAAATTATTTGTGTTATCTATCGAAGAAGGCTTCTTCACCTCACAAGTATTTCAGGGTCTAACTCCCAGTCAATCACTTTGGGGACCTGGAGACTTCATGGTAATCAATCTCAGCTTCTCAAGTTTAGATCTGCGTGACAGTGAAAGTGCAAGCAGAAAAGAACCACTTTAATAACCTAATTTAGCCTCTTTAAAACATAGGCTACTAAAGAGCATTACATGGCCAAGACCATGCTTTTCCAAATTAAGGATTCCACTTTTAACTAGTATTTAACAAACCCCATCCAAAAATATCAGGACTTTTGTATAAACTTCAGCTGGAAAACTGTCCTGAGCAAATTAATTTTCCAATTACCTCTAATCAAAAACAAACATTTCGGTAGAATGTGGTGTATTCCTTAGGACATGTTAAGGACAATCTGAAAGGTTGTTATAGAAAAACTAGATATAGCACATCAAGTGTGAAATAGTAACATCTTGCCAAGTGTCCTAGAAACACATCCTGCCAACAGAGTTTTGTCCTATTTTTCAAAAAGCCTTTTAAAAAACCTAATAATGAAAATGTGACAATACTGGGGATGAGAAAATGAAGTAGTAAACCCAGACACTGACATTTATGTTAATATCTGATGAATGCAAATATTTAGCAGATTTTGTTTATTCATTGAGCTGGAGATGAAAAAGTGTGGAATCGTCAGAAGAATCCATGCAGAGCAATAAGACATGACAGAACATATGCTTCGTGTCTTGTTAAAGGACCTAAGAACATCAAAACAAATTTGCAAGGTGTTACGGAGAAGGATGTGGGCTATATAAGCCTAGCCCTGGGCTGACGAGGCCTGGGAACTGCACCCGCTGCAACAAGGCAGGGGTTGTTATAATTTGTTTCCTCTGCAGGGCCGTGTCTCCAGCACAGACTCACCTCCGCCAAGAGCGGGGCCAAAGCCTACGTGTGCCCGTCTGCAAATGCCACAGAGGTGTCTCCTAAGCCTTAGTTTTTGTTTTGCTGGGAGACGCTGATGTCTGCTCAGATGTACTTTATTCTGGAAAAATGGAAATAACACAGAGCAAACATCCTTGTGGGCAAGTGGCGTAAACTGGTGCAGATATTCTCTACGTCCCGCCTTTTGTAAGTTATGGATTTTATTCAAACACTGTTGCTTTTCCACTCCAATATGGTCAGAGGTGAGAATTTGTATAGTGAAAGGTAACCAGAAAGATAAACATTTTTTATGATGGTGTAGCTGTTACCGAAGTGAAAGGAACATAACAAATGCTTTTGGCTATGAGCTGGCTGCTGATGGAAGCCCCTAGGGAAATCTGTGCCACCTCCAATTCCATCCTGGTCTTCTTGGCATGACCGTGAGGTTACTTCACTACTTTTGGACTACCAGATAATTTGCCCTTGTGCCCCATCTTATTGTGAAGGTAGAACCGTTTTTATTCCTCGGTTTTTATTTTCCTTATATCATTGTTGTCTGGTTTGATAAATCAAAATAATCTTAATGGTAAATGTTTTCAAAATGGTAGTGAGAAATCAAAGAAATAACACATAATATGTACATCTTGGGGTTATGCTTATGACCTTAGCACAGACATAATTTTAGAAAAAGTTTCAAAGAATATTTTATTTTTATTTGCTGTCATTTTGCCTCAGTTGGGTTTCTTAACTATTTCTTAACTGTTGCTTACAAATGAAACAATAACTGACTGCAACTGATCAGGCTGTCTTGTCTGGATAGATCCTATATTCCCAGAATTTATGGTGGACTTATTCTACTTTCAGAGTAGCTCAGCAGGAGAACTTATTCTACAACAGAGCAGCTTGTTTGTAAATGAGGAGGAAAGGGAAATGTGAGAGATGAAGAGTGTAGTAAGTAAGCATAGAGTTAAAACTCCTGTGCTTTGAGCATAACTTTGAGTTAGGTACAAATGGTGCTAGCTGGGATGCCAAGAGCTGTAGGGGGAGCAACATGCGGCTGGTGGCCCTGGCCCAGGGCTTCCTAGAAATGGGAACAAAATCCAGATTTAATTCCTAAGGACAGGAACCCACTGTTGTCTTCAGTGGAACAGCAAAACTTAGTTTTGTGGCAGCAGAAAAGGTTTCTAGATAGGGCAAAAGGTCAGCAGTTTCAGGTACTCTGGAGTGCCTAGGGCCAAGGGGCAGGAGACCTTCTCTTGGATCCAGGAGGATCCCTAGGCAGATGCCTGCTTTACCTGAATCTAATCTGGCCCTACCAGGAAGCCTTCTGAAGTTCAAAATACAGGACAGCTGGTAGTTAAAAAGTAGGATCCTCTTTAAAACAGTAGGATTCATAAGGAAACTGGCGTGAACTGGGATATGGAGGAGATAAGCAGCAGCTGGGAAGGCCAGGAGCTGGGAAGGTTGAGGAGTGGCAGAAACATGCTTCGGAGTAATTGCTAACTGGTGCAAAAGGCAGGAAGGTCTTGAAAACATTTGGCTCTATATTTAGACCTATCTTAGATAAATGGTCACTATGATGACCATCATGATTTTTTTTGTATTAGAGACAGCTGCTTTCTGAATGTATGTATTGTTTCTTGCAGAAGACAGCACACAGAACTTCTTTGTAGTGAACACAAAAGTGATTTTTCCCCTAAATTTAATTTTTTGCAGGCTGCTGAACACAGATAAACCATGCCCTTCTCTCAGATTTCCAGGCTAACCCAACCCAGACTGCATTGCCTAATGTCACAGTAAATCTTAAACTGTGTTAAGCTGAGGACGGAAGTGAAAGTCCTAGCTATAGTGACCAGTGACCCCACACAGCACTTGTGCATGACCCATCTTAGGGGAAAAGACAGCAGTTATGCTCTGGCCTTGCCCCACTCAACCTCACTGTTGCCCTCAGCTGCATGAGAGATCTTCTCCTGCACATGACTCCCACGGCAAAAACTCAACTCCATGCACAGGCTGAACCTGGAGTGAGAGCAGGGGCTTGCACCGCTGGCAGAAAGAGGGCTTGTGTTAATGGGCTGTTGTTTTGAGAAGCCTTCTCAGTGCCCCACGAACAAGCCTTTTGCATTTTTTTTTTGCTTCAAATAATATGCTTCCTATTATTTTTAAATGATCAGGTAGATCAGATAATAGATCTAGTAACCATTTGGTCACATGGAGTCAAACCAAGAAGCTATTTAGGTAGAAATCCCGAAGATTTGGAGCGGACAGCTGGTTACCTGTGAAGAGTGTTTCAGAGCCTAAGCCAGAATCAAAAAAGTGTGTGATGGCTATGAAAATGTCTGCTTGGGGCTGCTTCCCCAGTAGTGTAGTCCATCAATATAAAAGTAATTTATGAACCAAGAGCTTTGAAACACTATAAGGAGAATAACATACCAGTGCAGGAATTGTGACACATAGGGACCACCTTTTAGATGATGGTGCTTGTCCTTCCTGCATCCTAGCCATGCAACTGATTTATAGAGAGAACAGAATTCAAGTGTGTTAGAACTAGACCTAAACATGGCTGCTCAAAGTACTCATTTGTTCTTCATCTCCTCTTTTTCTTTTAAACCTTTTAACCCCAATCAAGAGTCATTGACATGTATTACGTATGCTTTGCATAACTGTGTGTCAGCATCCCTTTCCTTGGAGAGAAAAAGAAAAATCCTCACTGGCACTGAGGTTGATGTATTTAAGTGCAGAGCTTTTATCTTTCCCAGATTGTGTCCTATAATACGAATTTTGCCTCTTGGCTGCGGTTTCCATCTTTCTATCCTGGGGATTCCTGCAGCTCTCCAAAACGGGACTGACGACTTCTCCATGTTCACTACCACTGCATTAGCGTCACTACTGTTTGTTTGGGTTTCTTAACACAGAGGGTCGCATCCTAAAATTCTGGGCACACTAAGCAGGAGTTCAGAACATACGAAAAACTGCTGTAAAAAAACAGCCAAGCTTTCTTTCTCCCTTTTTTTTTTTTTTTGTTTTTTTTTAAATACGGGAATGGGGGAAAATGTTCTGTGGCTGCTCGGCAGCCTAAGGAATTGAAAGAATCCCTGTAGCCTTCTCCAAGTTTGCGGCTTATGCAGCATGTTTTCCCTGAGCATCAAGTGAAGATCTTAGTGCTGTAAGGGCTGCAGCAAGAGACCCCTGAGGACCTCC
This sequence comes from Crypturellus soui, assembly GCA_032275445.1. Lineage (NCBI taxonomy): Eukaryota > Metazoa > Chordata > Aves > Tinamiformes > Tinamidae > Crypturellus > Crypturellus soui. The sequence goes on along the minus strand of JAUBNY010000696.1, from coordinate 1,514,198 downwards.
CCGCTAGCAGAGCAGTGTAAGCAGGATGGATCATCCGGGTGCTCTCGTTTTCACTGCAGAAATTATCTCGTGCCATCTATGCTTAAGGTGAAGTGGTACTGGCAGTTGCACTGAGACTTTTCCAGGTTTGCTGGGGAAGGAGTGGGAGGGAATGGAAGTGAAATTTTGTGTAACATTTTGCATACCCCCCAGCACTGGTATGTTTGTGCCATTTTTGTTTGCTATTCCAGAGAATTCAGAGATGACACCTTAGGAGGGTTTAACTGGAGCTAAAGGCCACCTGGAATGACAAAACGAATTAAACGCTCCCTCATCTGCACCCTGAAGACTTCTGTGCTTATTTATGACTACAGCGAGACAGTCAGTTGAGGAGAACAGATGCAATCTAGGGAAACATTTGAAAAAAGTACTGAAAATTAGACCTCTTCCTCATCTTCCTTCCCCCTCTCTCCTCCTACATATGCAGTATGCATAACAATTGCCACTTTTGACAAGATTTCACTTATTTACAGCAAGAAAGAGTGTGACTGGACACCTTTGGTAGAAAAAAAGTAATTGTTTCTGTGCAATCTGTTGTCTGTAGCAGTGCAAAACTTACTGGGGTATTGACTGTTCTTAAAGCTTTTGGCAATGAGTGTTCTATAGGCCATGGTGTTACTGAAAATCCTGCGGCTCTTTTCGTTTCACTTAAGTCTTTGATGGGCAATTACAAAGCTAAGTAAATGGAGCCATGCACCCATGCAAAAGAAAATCTTTTCTTACTCATTCTTCAGCGGTAGCATCCTGCCTTTTTCTGCCAGTGTTAGCAACTCCTTCTTCAGCTTGCTGGCAATGAAATTGCAAGTGACTGATTTCACAGAATCACAGACTGGCAGAGGTTGGAAGGAGCCTCTAGGGATCACCTAGTCCAACCCCCTGCTCCAGCAGGGACACCCAGAGCACGGGGCACAGGGCGGCACCCAGGCGGGTTTGGAAGATCCTCAGAGAAGGAGACTCCACAGCCTCTCTGGGCAGCCTGTGCCAGGGCTCTGTCAGCCTCACAGGAAAGAAGTTCTTCC
>JAUBNY010000696.1:1492751-1508552 GCA_032275445.1 Crypturellus soui | reverse complement strand
AACCTGATGCAAGCTGGCCTTGGGCTGAGTGGGGGTCCAACCAGACAACCTCCAAAAATTCCTCCTGCTCTAAGTTATTTTGGCTTCGATGTGATTTGATGTGTCTCATAGAAGACATGTAATCTTCCTGGCACAGAAAATCCCTTAGTGGGCACAGGTATGAAAAAAAAAAACAACTTTGATTTATCCTGAGGATAAAATGCAGGAAAGTCAGGGTAGAAGGCAAGCAGAATCAACTTGGATGAGCTACATGATTACAGATTGCGATTAATCCCTATCACTATATATTCAGATACCCTTGCTTCCTGTGTTGTCCAGGACTGCAAAAAAAAGAGGAATGAATTTCGGTGGGAGAAGATATTTTTTTTCTTGTGATATTTGTCATCAAAAAGAAATCTTAAGGTTTAACAATTAGGAGTCACAGATTGATTCTGTTGATGTTTGGTGCATTTTTAGAATATTTAACTGTAGGTACATCTAAACCCTGATGTGTGATAGTCCTCCATGCTCAACTCACACAATTATTACTTTCTCAAGTCTGGCCAAAACTCATGTGAAGTGGCAGAAGAATTTTAAGTATAATCAGAACTGTTTCCATCACATCCTTATTTACATGTGCAAGTCCCCATTAAAAGAAAGCTTAAGGCACTTAGGTGATGGAGCTTATGAAAGCAGCGTATTGTTTAACAAGGAGAAGAATTTCTCTGGGTTAAAGGGAATATCTTTAAGATTGGTATGAGCTTCTGTGTATTTCTTTCTTACTCAAAATAGAAACCAGGTGAGCTGTTACTCTAACCCTAGTTCTCTGAAAGATACTCTGTCCACTCAGAGCAACAAAACTAACACCACGTTGACAGTATCTCTATCAGTTTTTGATCATTTATTAGCCAAAAGTTAAATTGCACTTGTGTGCATATAGGAGAAGGCGTCTTGATTATTTTCTGTACAGCTGCCGATTTAGGTATTTGCAGGTTACAGGGAATTAGCAAACAATGTGTGTGCATTTGAGAAGACAAAAGGAGAGGACCTGAAAAAGAGGGAAGAAAGCGCAGGCCAGGAGAGCACGCTGGTGTCCTGCAGTGGCAGCCGAGCAGCTGCTTCGCCTCCTCCTCTTCCTCCTCCTCTGCGGGCGGCCCTCGAGGGTAGGGACATTAGAGCCCAGCAACGGGCAGGGCAGGTCAGCGACCCGACCTGGCTTTCACCAGCACCCGCTCCCAACATTAAATGTTTAACAAGGTGATAAGAGCCTGGAGGATTAGCGTTTGGGTGAAAAGGTTGCGACCTCTATAATTGGGCTTTTATTGAATAAAAATTGGCGTAAGTGAGCTATTTCTGAGTCTCCAAGTAGCAGGAGGCGCCGGAGCAGCCTGTGGGCACGCAGGCCAGAGCAGGAGAGGGCTGTGGGGCAGCGGGCCCTGCCGCAGGGGGAAGGAGGTGGCAGCTCTCCCGGGGCTTGGTGTCAAAGGCAAAGGCAGTTTTGATTAACTGGAACCCACTGAGCTATGGATTAGCTCAGCCACCTGCCCACCTCCTTCCCCACATTACAGAGCATTTAATAGCAGCTGGGAGAGGTCCCTTCCAGTACTGCCGTAAGTAGGGGGTTTTCTGCCTGCTTCAAACTACTGGTAGAGTTAGCAGCACTCTATTTGTAGAATGAATTTCACTGTATCTCATTTTTTCCCTTAAATTCAGACAATTTGACCTTCTACTGAAACTCAGAATCATGCTGACGGCCGATTATAATTTTTCATTGTACTTTGGCAGAATTTTGTACAGTTTTGACATAAAAGGGTCATAAACAGCCTGATTTACTGATTTACTGATTACTGTGTGCACAATCCAAAGGTGTGCACACACCCTAACTACAAAATACAAGTAAATGCATATGTGTAATGCATATACTAGAATTCTGTTTTAACTGTTTTAGCAGATACTCACGCTTTTGCGCTGTGTTGTTTTGGTGCAAAACTATGTATTGTCACCCAGACTATTATCTATAGCTCCGCTTTGCAAGTCTGAAAACAAACCCCAAACCCACCACAGTATGTCCACGAATATTTGCACAACCGCACCTCAAAACCAATGAATTAGCCCTGGAATGAGCTCCTGGCGGTGACACGTCTCTGCGACGTCCGCGGGCGCTGGGTCACCCCGAGCGCTGCCGGTGTTGCTGCGGCTGCTCCTGGCTCCCCTGCGCGGCGCCCGGGCTCGGCTTGGGGCGGGAGGTGCAGCAGGTGCCGCCAGGTCCCAGCCCCGCCGGGAGCAGATGCATCCGGCACCTCCGCCTTAGCGACCCTTCGGAGCCTGTTCTTCCTCCTTTTTCTCCCTTTTTTTTTTTGTCCATTTTTATCCTTTTCTTTCTTTTTTTTTCTTTTCTCTTTTACCTGTTTTCTTTTTCTTTTATCTTTTCTTCCTGTTTACTTTTCTCTTCCTCCTCCTTCTCTTCCTTTCTTCTGTTTTTTTTTTTGCCTTTTTTGCTTTCCTCCCTTTCTCTTTTTTTTTCCCCCTTTTTGTCCTCCTCCTTCTTCCTTCTGCTTTTCCTTGTTTTCCCTTTTCTTCTCTTCTTCCTTTTTTCCCCATTTCCCCCTTCTTTCTTTCCCTCCTTTTCTCAAATGCTTGCAGTACCTTTGCTGACGCACCCCATGTGCAACTGTCAGAGATCAAAATTCACCTTTTGTCCTTTCCTTCCTGGAAGGGACTGAACGGTTCTTTGGCATTCATAGTGAGACCGGCACCGGCAGAGCACTTCACATCTGTAACTCTGGGCATGCACTAAATCAAGCAGAAACTAGGCCTTGGTATTTGCTTCTTGATACTTAGAAAAGGCATCAGGCTGTTTCTACTGCTGCTTGCTTGCTTATTTGTTTGATTTCCCCTAGGCAGTTACTTGTTTGACTAACAGTGTTTGGAAATAATTTCCTTTATCAGCAACTTCAGTGCTGTAATATTTGTACCTGGAGATCTTAACTTCTGTTTGGCTATCACTTTCTGTAAGCTTTTATCTCAAATCTGATATATACTCCACCATACTCTTTTAATAATTTCCTTTTATGATCCATCCTCACAAAACTCTTATTTTAAGCAGTAGCCAAGCAAAGTATCCCCACTGAATAATCTGATATCCCAAATAGTCAAGACAGTCATGAACATAACTAAGGGATAAAGCAGGTCTTTTTTAAACCTAGACATGAGATTTTCACTGCCTCCTCCTTTATTTTTTGGTGAAGAGATTTGCTAGATCTAGCATTTGCTGTTTTTTTAGGGAAAATAGTTACAAATTGTGCCACAGCAAATGCACGCGAAATATAACTGCTATATTTTGAGAACAGTAAATGTACTAATGTATACCTGGTTAATGAGAGCTTGCATAGACACTTGGCTTGTAACAGGGAGAATTTGTTCCAAATCACTTCAAAGCATGAAACACTGGAGCTGCAATTTTAATTCCAGTGAATGTGATCTGCCCAGAGCTTTCCCCAAAGAAAAGTCTGATGTCACATTGAGATGTTTCCAAGTATATATGTGCTGTTAATTTTCTGCTGTAATTTGTTTCAAAGAATTTCTATCAAAGCAAAGAAAGATGCATTTAAAAAAAGAGAAGGCTTTCACAGAAGGAGAATAAACATTTCAAGGAAAACAGCCATTCAGAAATAAACATCTGGGAACAGCTGGAAAATGACAGACACTTAGCTTTGTCCTTTGGGATCAAACCATGGAGACCTGTGGGCCAGCTGGGGCTCTTGTGACTGACTCAGTACTTTTGGACTATTCATTATGAGCAAGAGTGACATTTACTTACTTCAGATTCCAGTCAGAGCCTTTCACTGATGAGTTAGCATTAAGGGTAGCTCCTGCTGGTAAAAGATCAAAGGTAAAATCCTGTGATGTATAAAAGTAAGAATAATGCTCAATATGCCCTATGAGAGAAAGCGAGGATTAGGTCACCTACCCCTACATACAGTCAAATGGCATCAGCTTGCTTTCCACAGGGAGCTGCAACTTTGTGGAGGCTGCTGCACCCAGCCTGGCAGGGCCGCCGCTGGGGCTGATCACAGCAAACCCACGTTGCTCCTGCAAGGCCTCCAGGAAAGGGGGGAGCCAACAGCATCCTGCTGAGGTGGGAAACACAGGCGTATGATTAGGTTCCTTTTTTGCAGCAGAGCAATCAAGCAGTCCTATGTATGCATACCATTCTGCTGGTTAGACTGATGCATCCGTTCATACAGCTGGTTGTGGAGCCTTCTCCATCCTTAGAAGCGCTGGCCTCCAACTGCCTGCAGCGACTGCATGCTGCCTTCAGCATCGGTGCAAGTCTGTGCCTAATGGGTTTGTAATTCCTGTTACTAGAGAAAGAGTGGGGCTAATCCCAGCTCTGTGCCCTCTGGAGCCTGTGTGGGGAGAAGGGAATAAAAAAATCAGCTAGGGACTGTGGTTATGCACTGCCTTGGCACTGCTCTGTAAGGTGGTTTAAGCCTGAGATATGCAGTGTCTTTCTGAAGCCATAGGAAAGGCAATTCCATGTCTTAAATCTAAGGTAGTTTGGAAACAAAAAGAAAAAAGTGAGAGTAGCAGTAGGCCGTGTCCTTAGCTGGAGGCATAGAAGCTCAAAACTTACAGACCCTTTTGACTCTCCTAGTTGGGAATACTACTCTCTGCAAGTATGTCCACATGCAGTCTCCCATCAGCTCACAGTTATGCCATCTGCCTGGATAACAGCGGCATAAACTCATTTTCCATGTGTTTGGATAGCGCCCAACCCCATTCTTCTCCTCCATGCAGAGACACAAACGCCAGACCAAGAGGTGCCTTTTATGGGCAGCCAGATCAGCCCCAAACGTGACATCTGTTCTCCAAGAGGTCCTCTGGGTCTCGCAGAAGCTTTTGCTCATTTCTGCGTCTGCGCCGGGAAGGAAGGATATCTGCGTGCCTGGCTGCAATGCCAACAGCACCGATTTTTTTAAGAGGTCTGACAGCGACTCAGTGTGCCAAAATGCATGTGGTGGGAAAATATTGCCCCAAATGCTACAGGGATAAACTTGCAAGGTAATATGTGCCTTCTAATATGGAGTAAGAAACACTTTGGTCTTATCATCTGGGGTGAAGAAAATAGGTTTTGTGAAAGGTGTGGCAAAGAGTTCCCTATCTTCTTGATTGTGACAGTGATTGTCATGCTAGCAGTGGGATGGCAAATGGTTCACTAGATCCTTTGGGAACCTGGTGATCCCCAGACACAGCCAGACAAGCACAGCTAGCACCAGGCATCCCCAACACAGGCACGCACACGGGTGACCACAGACTGGGTGACAGAGTGTGACAGGACATGTGAACAAAGTGATATTCATCTATAACGTTGCTTACCTGATAGTAACTTACTGCTTTGTCTGTTATACTTTGTCTTTGCAACCCATGTTCCTGGCTATTGCTCAAGGCTTCCTCTCTTCTGTCAGCTACAGACCTAATTAGCGCTGAAATGTATGTCACTCTAAAAAAAAAAAAAAAAAGGTAAAAAAAAGGGTAACTGCTATTTTTCTGTAATAATTTTTCAGTAACTTTAATGTTTCAGGAAAAAAATAAAAGAGTTGTGATTTGTATTGCTCTGGCGAAGAGAACACTATTTTTATTCCAGTCATCAGTCTTCTAGATTGACTTTGCTGTCAGGAAAAAACAATCATAAAAACTTCCGGATATTTGGAAAGTGAGGCCAAGCATGTAGAAAGTAGATGAATGTTGCAGACCCTCCTTTTAGTAGATGAAAATGTTGCAGGCCCTTCTTTTTTGAAATCTGGGTCTGAATGCTCGGACTGTTTTGTGTCGTTCATTGGGCTTCCAGTCAGCAAAGTTTAAAAAGAAGGGATGAATTTTGAGACTGAAGGAACAGCTGCATTGCTTCCTCACTATGGCAAAGCTAAGCAAAATACCAGAGAGCACCAGGTAATTTAATAAGGCAACAGCATATGAGGCTTAAGCAAAGCATACCAGATATATATGAATGATGCTATTGTGTTATGCTGCTGGTTTTCTAAGAAAGCATCATTTAAATGACTGTGGAATTCTAAGGTTTAATTTCAATGGAAAAAAAAACCCTTATACACAAAAATTACTATGATTTGATTTAGAGGATTTAATATATATTTTTTCCAGAGCAAGTCAGCTAATTTTTGTAAGCACACTTCATTCTTCTTTATTTCAGTACCACCAAGTGATGTTGAACAAAGAGGTTTAACATCCTGTGCAATTAATGTGAAGGTTTGATTCAGGAGAAAGTCAAAGATGGTAAAATCCCTCTTTAAGCAAGTGTCCATTTTGACACTCCATCTACAGAAATGGCTTTGAAGACTGCAGCACCTGTTTAAATTGTAGAATTTTGTGTAAAGAGATGGAGCAGAATAAAGTGATTTCTGGGTTAAAATCTGTGTTTTATCTTTATATGGATGTTAATCAGACGGATAGTTTGTTCTGGAAAGGATAAAATCTTTCAGCTTATTTTTAATGAAGTTCTAATTTGAAAAAAAAGGGTAAGAAAAATCCAACAGAAAATCAAATATGATGACTTCAGTCAGAGAGTATACACTAAAGCGCCAAGCCAGTCTTTGGTCTAGGTCTTACATGTTTTATCCATATCTAACCACCTATTCTACTACGGATGAAAGGAAGCAAGTATTTAAATGCCACCAAAGACATGAGTGAGTGTTTTCTTTACCTAGAGCTGGACAGGTTCCTTCAACAGAAATTCTTCTAAGTACTAGAAAACAATAATATTAGTTAAAAAATGGGAATAACACAATCTCTATCTTTTCTGTGAAGTTTGGCAGCATTTTGTGACAAGTCTAGTTTGGTTGGTGTGTGTGAGGTCTTGAGGGTGTGAGGACGAGAGGGAAGACTGTTCAGGAGTTTGGTTGTTCATCAGTTAAGCAGGGAATAGACACCGCTACTCAATGTGGTCTTTCTACTCACAGGCAGAAGATATGGTGACTCAGATGTGGCTGAGTCCAGTTCACCTCTCCAGCATTGGAAACCTGTGGAGTTTTATGCTTTCAGGATCGCAATTTCAACTTCAGATACGTATTTTCCAGCTAGTTTGCACATGGAAATCAACATGAATAAAAACAAATGTCCAAATGCTGCCATTGGTATAAGGGTTGACTCAGCAACCTGATCAGTTGTCAACATAACTGTGCCTTGTTGGGCTCCCAGACAGACAGTGACAGTCCAACACAGGGAATGGGACCTGATGAAAACTACATGGTATTAGGTATTAGGAGTAGAAAATGTAGTACTGAAAATACCCATTGACATCAAATAGTGGGCAAAGCATGCTGTAACATGCCAGCCGCTGGAAACATGAAGAAATAATGAACTCCAGGAGCAGGCAAATGGTGACTTTGGTGTGAAGCACTTCATATATATGTAATAGCTCTTCTTTTATACATTTGGTGATGCTAATAACATGCCTTTACTACGAAAACTTTTGACTGCTTGATATCTTACAGATGAAATTTCTCTTAAGGTTACGATCATGCTGTGTTTAGCATTTTGGAAAGCCCAGGATGTTGCTTAAAACATCTCATGTTGTCCTCCCCATGACGTGGAGAGGGACGGGCACTGGGGATGACGGAAGGCTGTGCATTCCCAGCAGCAGCAGCACAACACACGGGTGGAGAGGTGCTGGCACGGGCTGAAAGGGCCCTTGTGGCTTCCTGGGGGGAGCAGCAGGCCTGAAGAGGGCAGAGGGAACTGGAGAAGGGGCACCTGGTAAAGCAGTGGGGAGAGGAAGGGCTTCTAGGCCCTTCAAAGTCTCACTGAAAAAATGATTTTGCCTGTTCCTCTCGGGACAGTTTTTGGCACAGGTTTCTAATGTGTGTGAGCAATCTGAGCCTGTATACAGGGTCCCTGGAAAGTTTCCGTACTTTTGGTTTCACCATCTAGACATACAATATAGTTTGGGTCCCGTATTAGTTTTCAGTTTGTGACCACCCTGTTTTATTCAAGACTGTGACAGTAAACTGATGGTTAGGTAAGTCTCAGTATCAATCTCGGTGCTTCTCAGACTAAATACACCCAGATAGCCACTCACTGCTTTGTTTGGACATGCAAAATTTTGATGCTGCTTTTGACGCAGTACCTTTTGCAGAACACACCCTGTCTTTTATTCCCTTGTTTCTGCCCTCTCCTCATCACCAATTCTGGTTTCATCCAACTCCAAAGCATTTTATTTTTGAATCTGATCCTAACTCAGACTGTAAAAGCAAGTCTTTTACTAAGGCAAATGATCTAACTCATCAGATTACTTTCAAGGAATGCATGACACACTATCACTTGCCTAAAATTCTGTTGGTGCCCTTAGTACAACATTAGTAGCATGAGAACAATATTAATTATTAATCTGCTATGTAAATGTTATGATTTAAAGTCCAATGTCTGCATGCCAGGATTGAAAGCAAGTAACGCAGCTTTTACCCACTAGATTTCACATTGCTGAAAGGGTGTCAGAATTTGTGCTGAAAGCCAAACTAGGAGAGCTGACAGGAAAAGCTTTCCACCTCCATGGTTTCCATCTGGTCAAACCTGCAAAGAAAAAAAAAATAAGTACAGAATTGTACTTAATATTCTCCCTTTTTCTGCAGGGACTGTTCTTAGGTTTAGCAGTATTCTTACAGAACTGGGATTATAGTATGTCCTTATATACTCCTTACGTACATTAAGCATGTCCTTACATACTCAGGATCCTGATAGCCTCTGCAGCAGATGTTGCAACAGTTAACAGTGGGGTTTGAAAAAGAGATTAGATATTAGGGAGCTAATGGGTCAAGGTAATTCCCATTTACTCCTTGTAACGACAGCGTATCCTGGGCTAGCTGACTATTAAAAAGGTAGATCCCCCAAATTGTCTTCTAATTATTTCAAGCCCTACCTGCTGCAAAAGATGATAGCAAAAGGAAGAACAGTTTGACGCAGCAAAGCTACAGCTCAGTTGTGTACTCAGTCTCTGCGGACATCTTACTAACTCGTAAATCTTGGTGCTGTGTACAAGTTCTTATACTCTGTAGGCAGAGTGGTTTACTGTGGTACTTCTGAGAGTTCCCCATGACCCCTGTACTGTTAGATGCTGTAGCCACCATAGGGAAGATGTCTGTACAAAAGAAATCTCAATTTCAAACATGTTCAGTGCTTAGTCAATAAACTTCTCTGGTGTTTGGCTTAAAAAGATGTCTGGCACCATCACCCTCAGGAAGAAAAGATTTTTCTGCTTCTTCTGTGGTACGACTTGTCTCTCAAGAAACAGGACTGTAGAAAGAAAACCCTCTTCTGTAGACAACTGCTCCCAGAACTACTATTAGCCATCAACTCAAATAAACCCACACGTAAAGCACGGCAAAACCCCACTTTCCGCCCTGCCCTTCTGGTTGCTGCCCAGGAACATGGATTTCACTGCCCTCAGCTCTGCTCCAGGGAGCCCTCAGCATGGGGACGGCGGCTGCAGAGCTCCATCGCCACGGCCTGTGCTTTGCTCCCTTGAGGGCGTCTTTAATTAAGGTGGTGCCTATTCCCTGCAAGCACGCCAACTCTCCCATTCACAACGGCCTATGGGTGGCACAGGTTCACGTGTGCCACTGATGGAGACACCGCTCAGTGGCTCCATGGAAATAAACTCCTGTAGCTGTGAGAAGTTTAGATGTGGGATTGGAGGGATTCAATTCAAGGAGACATTGGCAAGCTGCTAAGTGTGACCTAGTTCAGGTTCTTTTATCTGTTTGTAAAGCTGAACCCCTGCAGAGTGGTTTTGTGAAGGTTGTGGTGATGGGAGATTGAGAAATTACTGTAAATGCTGAAGTTGGTCTGGGAAGAACAGTTTGCAATGGTTTTTGGGATTTTAACATTTTGCTCTAGCTTTGTATACAACAGTCCAAGCACACATTTTATTCTTCCCTATGGAAATTCCAGCTTGCAGCTGGAAAATAATCATCAGTATCAACACATTCTTGCAATTTTTTTGTGTATGTTAATAAAAAGGCATATTTAGAGAAAAATCATATTTTGAACAGACAGTAGATGACTACTAGTTTTAAACTGGAGAAAAATTAAGTCTTAAACAGGAGTTTTTTGGAAGCCATATTAGGGAATTCTGTAACAGGACCATATAGCCCTAATTATATCTGATGTCTTTTAAAACTCTAAAAAAGCTTCTATTTAATAATCCATTATGCAAAACTCAACTTGTTTTTAGGTTTGAAGTTTTAAAAGGCTCCCTAAAAGTAGATCCCACAAGGTTTTGTGTGGCTGATGCCTAACCTCGTTTGAAAACGGTAGCTGCGCATACAACACTGACAGGAGCAGGAATATCCACATTTGCAGCTTGTGAGCCTGGAAAGTGGAGTGCTTCAGTATCCCTATGAACGCAGAGGGATTTTTAAGTGCTGAGGAAAATCTGAAAATTTTTCCTTGTAAATACTTTTCCTGCGATAGTACAAGATACCTGAAGTCTGGAGTGGAAAAAATGCCGCCCCACCTGTTCAGCAAAAGGGATGCGGGTTGTTCTGTATGAGAGGTGCAACACCGAGGGTCTGGCCCTGCGAGACTGAGCTGACAAATCCACAAGTACAGACAGTGCCTTCTCCGCGAGTGGGGCCCAACAGGTAAAACAGCAGAGATCTAATATTGCTGCTTCTTGGGCCTTTTTGAAACTCTATTTTGGCTTACGTGTTAAGATACGAGCTGGCTGCAGCTCTGCTCCTTCATGGCAAGGGAGCAAGAACTGGGTTTAATTACCGATGACAGTATAAATACTTAGTTCACAGCCTTGCCAGCAGTCAAAGGCTGTTAGCAACTCACTGCCTCTCGTAAACACTTACAGTGCATAATTATAGCCATTTCTCACCCCCCATCACCTTGGAGGAACTGACCTGCCGCCAAGTACCTGATTCTTGGAATATGTTTTCAACTGAGCTTTTTGTGACAACCTGGAGGGTGTGAGTGGTCGCGTGGAAAGCTGAATGGCGGAGACAGCATAGGCAGTGAGATGCCACCTTTTGGGGCTATAGCATGTGCCGCTGGCTCAGTGACACTCCAAGGACGAAGGACACGGCTTGCCCTTCCCCTTCCGAAAAAACGACTGCTGTTTTGGCTCTGTCCGGACTGCGATTTTCAAAATATCATCCTCATGGCTTACAGGTCTTTAAATACAAGGCACAGGCAAAGGTATGGTGACTTCTTCCAGAATGCTTTTCTGTAGTGCAGAGATGTTTATAGAGCATTGCTCCCCAAAGCGTGAAGCAGCCCTGGTAAAATGTCTGGCTATATATATTTCCTCATTAGGTTCCTGGTACATTTTTACAAATTCCTCTCATGCAAATGCACAGCAGTAAGGAACATAGAGTGGTTATGTGTGTACTGCCACTCTTATAATGCTGTAAACCAACACAGCCCTATGGATTGAAGCCGCTTATGTGGCATCCTCATGTTCCTCAGTAAAAACTGAACAGTTGTTCAGACAACAGGCACCACCCAAACCATCGAACTTTCTGTAACCATCTCACCTGGATGTCCCAAAGGGAACCAGTACACGGGGCATGTTTGTGCCACCCCACTATCAACAACACACCAGGGTTGCTTTGGTCAAAAAATGGCTCTGTGAACTCTCTGGCAAAAGAACGGCATTTGCCACTATATGAGCAGGAACACACGAAGCCTCTAAATGAGGGACTCTGCAACCCAGTAAGAGTTGTCTGCTTTTTCCAGAAACTCATGGGTCTAATAGTAACATGTTACCCATTTCAACTTTACTACCCTTGACGTATTTTCAGAGAAAAGTCATGACCCCTTTTGGCTTTCACTTCCTAACCTACAAAACCAAACCTCTCTAGGTTTCTAAGACTCAAAAATATTCCCTCACTGTTTCAGCTTGTGATCTCTGTTGTTGAGCACAGGTGATGAGGATGTGTGCTGTCCTCTAGATGAGGCACTGTGAACCAGTGTGGCCTTACCTGGCCCGAGGGAACCCAGTGTGGTGCACACTGGTACCACCTCCAGTTTGTTCAGTACTGTGTTATGTCTGTGACCCACAGCTTTCCTCTCCTCCACTGGGACACATCCATGCTCTTCTCTTTCTGAACCACTTCCCTAGTTGCCTGTATGTAACTGCACATTTTGCACTGCTGAATTTCACCCTGTTTTTCTAATGCTTTTTTCTCAAGATCAGCCAAAGTCTGTATGAAGGTATTGTTTCAACAACGCCTTCTCACCATGCCATCATCACACCAACTAATGCCATCTGCAGGTTTCCTCCACACGGCATTCAGCTCCTTTTAGGTTATCATTACTGAAAGTTTCAGACAAGACAAGTCCCAAGATTCTTAAGGGATTCCTTAATTTTGTATTCAGTGTTTTGCATTGACATGTCTTGAAACCAGATCCTCTTTCAACCATTTAGTAACTTTGTTAATTTTCATCTTCTCCATCTTCAACAGTAATATTCAGTAATATCCTGAGTGCTACCAATGTCTTGAAATATACGATAAAGCGTGTTTTTCACTAGATAATCAAACAAGCTACCAAAAAATTGTATCAGGACTGTCATAATTTGTCTTTGGTAACTGCTTTTTGCTTTTAATTTCTTTTCTCCTTTTTCCTTATGTCTTCAGTGCCCCATTTGCTCAACATCTGCCTAACCCTGCTCTGTAGAGGGATGATGTCTCACTTTGGAGACCAGGCCAAATTGTATCCAAAGTGCAAATGAACACTTTTACTTCTGCTCTTTTATACATCTGTATTACAGGCAAACACAACCCAACTTGGCACAAAGAGTACTTGTGGCTCCACAAAAATCATCTCAGAGCATTATAAAGCAATTTTCATAAGCATAATTTAACACCACTGAAAATTTCCATGAATATTTGATCATACAAAAATAGACTTGTTTTGGCTGTGGCTTTTGTCCTTTTATATAGCATCATTACAAATATTCTAATAAACAAGTTTGCTGGCAGCTGTGCTAATGGGAAGAATACATTCTAAATGAATTCTAGACTATTCACATGTAACAGTTTGGATGGGTTTTTGGATGTCTCTTGCCATGAATCTGAATTTAGCTTTATTTCAGCAATGTGCCTGTCCTCAAATCTGAACCACTCTCTTTAAAGAGTTATGTTCACTGGGATATGTAAACAGTATCATGGCTTTTGTCCACTGAGAACGAACAAGTTTTATATTAAGAATATCAATTATACAACAAGAATGTTACAGTGCACAGTATGCTTGCCAAGAATCGGAATGCAGAGTGATGGCTTTGCTCTGGAAGTTCTGAAAAAAAAAAATCAAACATTAGAAACTGGATAACTACAGCACTGGAAAAAAATGCTAAGTATAATGAACTATTCTGTCCATTGTAATACTGAAGGACTGATGTGCAGCAGAGGAAAATTGTTTTGGGTGGAGAATTCAGAATGTGTCAACGCACAAAACCACTAATTTTCCCTTCTGTCAAAATGTGTGTCTGCAAATGTTAATTCTATTTAAGAGTATTTTTGTTATATGTAGCGATATGTTCTGAAAAAGAAAAGAAACAGCAACATACACTATGTTAAATTTTAAATTCTGCAGCATATAACTGAAAACAATGTTTAGGGCTATCATCTTAGCAATCAAACCTGGAGATCTCGGAATGCTGTTTTTGTACAAATCAGTCATGGTTAATTTTTTTCTATAGATGTCCATTCTTTCAGCAATAAGAAGAAATCTAGAATACATGCATAGGTAGATTTCATTAAAAAAATTACATTAATTCTAAGCTTACACTAAAATATAAACTATATTTGACTATCTTCTAGTGTTTCAAACTACTCTGTTAGTTTTATACTATTGGGTTTTGCAAGTTGCCTACTACAAAAGGAAGGTAACATCCCTTTAAAACGCCTCAAGTAGCTCGACGAGTATTTGCTAAATAAAAAAGCTACAGCACTTCAAATTCTTTTCTCATCACTTTTTTGAAAGTTTTCGTCCCTGCTCAGATGCTCCATAAAGAAAAAAGCCCGATTCCTTCCTGTTAATGGTTTGCTATTGTGCCCACCTGGATGAGTGCCTGGAGGTTGGTGTCACCCTGCTCAGAAAACAGTAAAAGACAGAATGACTTTATCCGATACCCTTTGTGTTATAAAATAAATGTGTACCTATGGTGGAGCTCAGGTCCCACACTGGACATAGTTATATGTCTAGGTACTTTCTGGCATATACGAGCGATTAGTATTGCTAATAATTTGTAACACTATTTTCAAAACTTGTGGCAAACCGTAGCTATGCAGGTCATTCTACGCACCACAGCCTCGTCGCTCTGGCAGGATACTGGAGTTACACCCAGATCTCGCCTGGGTCCTCAAAGGCATCTTCCCACAGGATGTTACTGCGAACCTTTGCTAGGAGCTAACTGGTTTGATTCCTGCTTGGGGATAATTGCCCTGGCTGGGACATCTCGCTGGCAGAGCCAGACGTCCTCCTGCTCATGGAATTATCTCACCCAGCGCTGACAGGGGTTACGAGCGGCCTTGCCTTGTGCCGCGCAGGCGCCTTGGGAAATGCTGGCAGCGTGCTGGCTGCTGCAGCCTATTAGGGGCTGCATTATTCCCTATACACCGAAAAGCAGATATCCTGGGGGGGTGATATCCCTTCCATGCTCCTGGGAGTCCTGGTCACCTGCTGTGAGACCAGCGCGTCTTTGCGCTGGCTGGAGAGGCCCTCAGCACTCCTGCGGAAGAACCGGCGCGCGGCAGGCCTGTGGTTCGAGGCGGCTGCTGGAGTGCACGCGGTGAGCGGCGCGTTACTGCGAAGCGCACACAACCGCAGCACGGCACATCATCGAAGGAGGTAAAGGTCTTAAAGGTTAAACGGTGAGACGCTTCATCTACACTCTAAACAAGTGTCACATAATTGTAAAATTAAAAGATCTGAAACCCACAGAAACTGAAAGCCGGCATGTACTCTCCTCATTCCACTCGGGCAATGTTTTCACCCTGAATTGCTTGCAAAATATTCACTTGTTTAGAAATCATGTTTCTCCACATTAGTTTTGTGCTCCCAGTATTTCTCCACAGTGTCACAGGACCAGAGGACGTGTGTGACCTTTTCTGTGTTTTGCTCCGGAGCACATGTCATGCAAGGTGCCTTGCCAGCACACTTGCAAGGACGTAAACTCATCTCCAATCAAAAACACGTACCAGGGCGTGCTTTTCAACAAGAAACACACAGCTGGTCAGGAACTCTGCAAAAAGAACTGTTTTCTGTCACAAAACGATTAGCTGAAATAAAAACGCTTTTCGCAATCTTAGCAATTTCTGAATAATACAGAGGACAACAAGCCTTCCCTTAGGTGGAACAGTTTCCTTTACGGTTGGACGGGCTGATATTGAGGGTCTTTCTCAACCACACGGGTTCTGCGATGCTGCACGATGCCAGGCGGACGGCCCGTGCGCGCACCGGCGCAGCCAGGCGCCCCGTGAGCCCCATGGCCCTGCCCCATGGCCCTGCCCCACGGCCCTGCCTGTGTCCGTGAGCTGCGGGGCGCTTCGGGCACCGGTGCAACCTGTGCCAGCCTGCCAAGCCGGCGCCAACGGCAGCCCCTCGCGGAGGGCAGCGTGCCCACGTCCCGGCTTCCCAGCCCTCAGCTCCCTGGTGGACGCTCGGTTGCACTTTCCCCAGTGCCCTTCTGTGGCGGCAGGAATTGCCACAGCGGCTGCGGGCCCCGCGCCTGTGCCGGGCGGCCCGGGGCAGCCTCCCGCTCCGGGCGGGCACAACCCCGCGATCCCTGCCCGGGGG
>JAUBNY010000696.1:1472474-1484133 GCA_032275445.1 Crypturellus soui | reverse complement strand
TTGAGGTACTTACAGACACTGATGAGGTCCCCTCTCAGCCTTCTCTTCTCCAGGCTGAACAGGCCCAGCTCCCTCAGTCTCTCCTCATAGCGCAGAGTTCCAGGCCCCTGATCATCCTTGTAGCCCTGCACTGGACCCTCTCTAGAAGCTCCACATCCCTCTTGGGATCCCCTCTGGGGAGCCCAGAACTGGACACAGTGCTCCAGGTCAGCAGCTTCCTATTTAGTTCAGCTGCCAGACTAGCTCATAGTTAATGTCACAGAAGTGGAGTGAAGAGCATCCTACCTAGCAATTGGTTCTGTTGTAAAAAAGTGGAGGACGTTTTTTTTTCCCTTGCTATCCTGCTTCAACAGGCTACTGCTGTTGCAAAACATGGGCTCCATGGTGAGTGCTGCCTTTGCTTGGGACATTCTGTCTTCCTTGGTGCCTGCTAAAGGGCTGAATAATGGTCATTCTGAAGGGACTTTCTGCAGCCTGTTTCCCATGGCCCCTTTAAAAATTTTCCCTTGCTTGTTTTCTCCTACTGAATATGTTCCTTTGACATCTGTCAGGGGAATATGATGAGGCAAGAGTAACCTTGCTCACAGGCAAGTGCTCTGCTCTAAGTCAAGAGACTTGCTGAGAGGCAGGGAAGTGCCTGTGAGGTGACTCAGGGTGGAAGGGAGTACCCTTTGCCGGGATGACTTGGTACTGGAGTGCCGGTAGGTGTAGGACTAGATTTATCCAGATCTCTGTGGAGTGGCAGTCACAACGCTAATTTTGTGCTAATGACTTCCCCCGTATCGGCAGTGCAGCACTCCGGCCTTCATCACCTCCCCATGCAGCAGTGCCTGGCTCAGACATGCCACTGATGCTCTGCTCTGTCAAACTGGTGTGCCTTTTTCTCCTGCCTGCACTTTGATTCTCACCTGAAATTATCCTTGTTCCTGCGTACACTGTAGAAAGTGACCTGGGTTCTCCTATTAGACAAGGCAAGTCTGAACAACAGGGAGTAATAGGCTTAGCTAATCTCCTGTGAAAAATCAGTCGCAATTCAAGCTGGGACCACAGAAGAATTTTCTGGACATCTAGAGGAACTTTAACCATCCTTTTATGAATTTTATGAATGCCTATTTGTCGTGGTGGGGTTGTGTATTTAATAACATGCGTCTTCCTCAAAGTTCCACCTTGCACTTTGCGCACGGGCCCCGTCTTGCCCTTTGGCTAGTGACATAGCACGCTCTCACCGCAGCTCGCCGGCAGCAGGATTCCTGGCGGGCGCGGGACATCCGCCGCGCGGGGTGCAGAAATGCCCTTCCCGCGGTACAGCTGTGTCATCATGAATCTGGAATGTACAGTATATGCTTTCCACGAGCATAGCTTTGAGCACAGAAATGTGTATATGATCAACTGCACCTGCCCCTCTATGGAGCAGTTCAGCTGTTGCGATAGATGATGAGCTAAATTTAAGGTCCACACATGCTTGATTCTATTTAATACCTACCAGAGGGAGGCTACAGGAAAAAAAAATAGAAAAAAAAAAGAAAAGAAAGAAAAAAAATGAACAACCTTGGGATCCTTGGGATCTACATAACCTACATATGCAAGATTTTGAAATATTTTTCCCTGTTTATGCTTATACTTAGTTGGATCTTAGTCACACCATCTTCTTTAAAAATCCTGGTGGATTATGTGTGGTTCCCCTTGTTACATGATATAACGTGACTGCAAATAAAATTTTAAGTGCTACATGATACCGTTTGTAGTATTTGTTTTAGAACTTTTTGCCCTTTTCTAAGGTATATTGTCACATATTTTTAAGACATATTTTCAAAATAGTAAGTGAGCAGCTTCATTCTTGTCAAATTAAAGAGCTGCATTATAACAGTTTCAACTAAATTTAATTTCTTCATTATTCCCAAGAGTATAAAAAACTGTTATGACCACATCTTCAGAAAGATATTCAAAGCATCAGAGGCATATGCTAAATGTGGTTTATTAATCATGGAGGGAATTGAGATGCTGCATATAAGAAGCATGTTTTCACCTTGTCTCTCTGCCAAAAAGCCTTCTTCAAATTCTTTTCCTGCTCTGGCAAAGCATAGCAAATCATCCCACCACAGACATTTCAAGGGTATTTTGAGTACTGGCAATACAAGCAGAGGACTGGAAGAAACCTTAAAGGTGTAGTACGTATATTTGTAAATTATGAACTCCTTAGTCATACATTTATAACAACGTTGATGCTAAAGTTTGTCACTAGGAAATAGTCAGACACTTATCCTACTCCTTCTTTATCCTAAGTTTGTGTTAAATGTCATGTTACCATACAGTTCTGACACTGTATAGTATTATTGGAAATGAGATTCCATGTTTATGGGAAAAAAAATATTCGGTTTATTTGATATATGCCAGGAGTCGTCATGGGAACAGGGTAAACGTTAAGCTATCTAAGTCTCACGAGAGCTTAAGAACGAAGAGAAATAAACAGGGTGGACAGTACTGAAACTTTGTCCACTTTAGCAGATGTAAATATGAGAGCAACTCTTAATTAGTCATGCCTTGAATTTTCCAGGAGACAGATGCATTTGATTCCAGCAACAAATAAGAGCAAAGAATACAGAGAAGCAGACATGTCTGTCCAGTGAAAACAAATGGTTTTTTTGTGCAAACAAATGTTTGCAACCAGTTAAACCCTGCCTTGCAGTTGTAGTAAACAAGCACTGATGAGGCTGGTGCCATGCTGACTAGCTGGTGTGCCCTAGCAGGTATTGCATGTCAACAGCCCCGTGGTGGCAAAGCCAAGTTCGAGTAGCAGGAATTTAGCGCTTTGCAAACTCGTGACCCCAAAGGAAGGCCACGGTGCTTGTCAGAAATGTACCACAATTGATTTTGAGCAATGAGGGAGAGCTGGAAGCCTCCACTGTGCATTGGGATCATACTCAGTATAAGAGACACTATTTGAGCTCAAAGGGCTGCTTAATAACTTTTGAGCTGCATAAACAGATATATTCACTTTTGCTTGATTTAAGGAGATTAAAGATGAGCTGCTTTTTCTTGAATATTTAGGAAACAGTACTTGTATATAATTATCTGATGCAGATGACCACCTTTGCTTTGTTACACGCAAAGATCTAAATCATTTTCTGGTCGCTAGGGACTGATTGCCCTCTAGGAGTAATTGCTTAGCACTCTGCAAATTCGGCAAAGGGATTTACTGCTTAATTCAAGTTATACTGTAAATTATAGTAATGCACACAAGAGTTCCTGTTGATTCTGCCATGCATGCAATCAGAATGTTAGCCAAATTCTTGAATATATTCATGGCTGTACCCATTTTACTGTGGATTTTTGCAAGCAAGACTTTGAGTAAAACATTTTAAATGATGTGTTCTGAGTTTTAGATGTGTTGAATTACTTTGATGTATCAAAATGGCTGCTAAAAGACAGAGGAGATTACATACTTTGGATTCTTGACAGGCACAGTTTATCATTGCCCAGCACAATGTTTCCAAAGCACTCCTCTGTTTTTCAGTCATATATTACTAATGCTATTAAGAAGGCGAAGTGTGGCAGAAGAGCTGTGTGGATGAAAGCTGTTATTTCTTGGGATGACAACAAGCTTTTCCTTATGCCTAAAAAACCTTCCTTGTGATTGCAATCAAAATTTTAAAAAGCAAGGAAGTTTCATATATAATTTCATATTCATAGGATCTAAGAATTGGTATAGAGTTATACTCAAATAATGCTTATTTTGATTATGGCACTGATTAGTGTTCCTGTCTAGTCCTTTTCATGAGTTTTGCTCTCTGAGAGAATGTGCGTAGATTGTTTTTGCTTTTGTGTCTGGCTGAAGATGATAGGAATGTTATCTTCTATGGAATAGCGCAACAAGGAAGGCACGATGGGGGATGTTGGCTGTCAACTAGAGTCTAGCACTTAGTGCCAGATAAACACTAACAGCAAAGTTTTCCTACCCACTGACTTTTTTCTCTCCTCTGTCTTAACGCATAGTGTTCTTGCTCTTAGCCCTCATTTTTTGCTTGTGTAGTCTGCAGAACTGTACTGTATGTACTGAAGTTTACAGATATGAAAGGCAGTTCATTAATCAGTCACATTGCATTTGTTATATGAGAAGGTAAATGGATCTCACCACATGACTGAAAACTATTTTTTCCCCCTGCAGGAGCTGTGCAATAAAAGAGTAAAAAGCAAAGAAGAAAACCATGGCATAAAGTAACATTTAACATTTAAATAACTTTACTTCTATATGATGAGTGGAGCATAGCTTCTTATTGTGTCTCTTGTGGGCCAGCAAATAAGAGGGACCTACTTAGTACTGTTTTAATGAAAGAAGATCTCAGTTCCTGGTAGGGAAGGAGGCACAGTGTTCTGCCCTGAGTCTTCCGTGGCATTTCAGAAAAGTGCTGACTAGCACAGGCTATTCCCTCGGGCAGTCAATAAAAACACCCCGAGTAGCGCTTTCCTCCACGGCCTGTGGAAAAGACCAAAGACAGGGAGGGACTGGGCCTGAATGCTGAGAAGTACAAGAGCAGGACTGAAATAACCAGTAATTACTAAAAAATTAACACTGAGAAAAAGTCAGGATTTCCTCTAGTGTAGTTCTGGTTTAATAGAAACAACAGTCTGAGCTGTGCTTGTTGGTATTTTTTTGTTGTAATGCCATCGTTCATGCAGTTATATGCCAGAAGAAACAGGGTAACAGAATGGAGAAATGGAGAAGTTGATAGAAAAATATGGCATGCTGTAAAGCCCTTAGGAGACATAAAGCAGATGAAGTATGTCACGGGAATCAGTGCAAATCTTCACCAAGAAAGTAAGCAAATAGCAGAGAATAGCAGAATAAAAAGGAATTTCCTCCAATAGAAATTAGCAAAATAAAATCAGTCCTGCATCTTTCCTTCTTTCTTTTTTTTTTCTCTTTCCTTTTTAATACAAAAGACTGCTTTTCATGTTGTCTTGGCATGTTTTGAATTCCTAATGCATTATTAGTGCTGCTGAGCCTGGAATTCTCCAAAATGCAGCATGTGTGGGATGCTGCCCTTTGGTTAAGGTAACATTAACTTAGTCTTGTCAAATAGAGGTTTACTGAGTTTCCACTTCACTGCTACACTTGGAACGTGAAACTTGACTGACCCGAAACTTCACCTCACGTAACCTAGATAGGAGGATGTGGAGAGCCACTGTATTGTCACTAGTTTAAAGAAAGAATTTTTCGTAAAACCAGTCCAAACCCCATATTTACCAGCCGTAGCAGCTTCTGAGTATTTTTCTGTTCCCTCTGAGTAATGTCATTTATCCTTATAAATAACCCTCTGTGGCGACTGTTAATTCATATGGATGAGGATATTTTTTGGATTGCAAAGTATATTTGGCTTAAAATAGGAACATAGAACTATTAATATTAAAAATACTTTAATATGAAATACAATTCTAAAAATGATTTTCTAACCAAAGGAAGACTATGCTGGCAGCTGTATAATTGCAAAAAGTAAACTCAGTCTCTGCCTCAAAAAAAAAGACCAATTAAGTCAATTCTACAATGCAAAAATAAAATAATAAAAATTAATCAGAATTATGACCATCACTTATGATTATGGCTTAACACAGTAGAATCAAGATTTGCTGTTAGTTTTTGTATATTTTATGCTTGCAACTGCAGGAGGCATTCTGAAAATATTCTTTATAAACTGAAGACTTGAATTCCCAGAGAACTGAAGAGCCTTGATATATATTTATTTCTTAGAAAACAAAAGTAGAACAAAAAATAGCATGACTGTAAAAGTAAGTCATGCTATGGCTGGTAACAGGTCTTCAGCATCAGTGAGAAGCAGTATCTGTGACATACCTTATGTACAGGTTTGACACTGTCTCACGAGTATCCCCCTGGCAAGCTGTAGAGTTATGATCTGCACATAACTGCAGCTCAGTGACAAAGTACTTGGACGATCATAATTGTACGTTTCAGGGGAAGAAAATTATTGCTAAAGTGAAATAAAATGGGAATTTGGACATCTGCATCGAGTTTGATAATATTAAGAAAGAGCTTCATTTATGACTTTAGTGATGGAATAGGGGGCTCACCCAGTAAGTTAACTGGGATATCAATTTTGGAGGATTCAGCTGGAAAAAATGTCTAGTTTATATGCTGCGTTTCAAGAAATATGTAGACGAATACAAGAATCCAGTGGAGAGAAACAAGTGTGAAAAACAGGAAAAGACTGGCGAACATGCATTAGTTTAGTCCGAACTGGAGGCTGATGAGGAATTCCAACTCTTCAAGGGATATTTAGGCTACAAGGAAAACTTTTAAGTGTAAAAAGCTACTGTAGTGACGGGGTATGAAGATTATGAGACCTTGTTTATAAAACCATTGAAGGTTTTTACGTAACATATTAGATAGAAACTCGGCAAGATAAATTTTAGTATTGTTAATGTTCCTTTAGGCAGAGGTCTTCTGCTGTTCCTTTTATTTGTGAATGCCACAACTTTGGTTTATTTGCACACATCAAAAGGTCTTTGACTCTTCTGCAATACTGAGATGACTAAACAGACAATTCAGTCTCCCTATCCTCTATTCAGTCTTGGAATTCGTTACTGAAATTAAAAGTAAGTGTGGTGAAGTTAGGTTATTGAGTGTGAATAGCTGTCTTGAACTGAGACCTGCACATTAATAATATGCCAGTATTAAGAGAACAAATACACAATATTAAGTCTTGTTTGCTAGTGATCTGTCCTGGATGAGAACTGGTAATAAGGGCATTATCAGGGCATATATGTTATGTCTGCCAAAGAAGTTAGAGTTGTATGATTGTTCATTGTTGAAAATCATATATATGCTCCTAAACTTTACAGAATAAATGCAATGAGTTGAGCACTTCTCAAGAAGCTCCACACCTGTAGTTCTTGTGCTTGTGCATGATTGCTAAATCTCGCATTTCCCATGAATATCAATAACCCTGTTCATGTACTAGGGAATTGCTGTGCACCTGTGCAATACATCTAGAATGCAACAAACTTCAGATATATTGATGCATATCCTTATCGCAAATCTTAGATTTGCTGTTCAGATGTTGTGAAGTTGACATATACACACCTATGGGGAATGCTGGCATTTCTGAATGTCTAATTAATAATAATAAAAAATAAATAATAATAATAATAGTAAAAATAACAATGTTCGGAAATCCTGAAAAAAGGCACCTTCCTAATTTTCCTTGATGAAAAATAAAGCATAAAATTACAGTGTGGAGGATATGATTGGGGAGCTGAAATGAATGGTGACCTTAGAGGAGGGAAACTTTTATTTCTTTGCATGTTTACACGCAGATATTTTTGCATTTTTCCTTGCAAAACTGGGCCTTGACCTCAGATAACTTCATAGATTCATAACTAATGTGAGTAATTGAGGAAGGCTCTCCTAACGTGGTACAAAAACCTGATTTCTGTTGCAGTCAGTGGCCCTTCTGTACTGTGAGAGCCAAAAAGCTGATGCAGTCGCATCTCATGAAATGATATTATGGCTGCCACTTCGATTTTCATGGTCTTTTGTGAAAAGTGCAGTAAGCAACAGTACCTAACTAGGCATGAATCCTGCTGGGCCCACATCCATGTCTTGCGTGTTTGTATACGACATGCAAGGATGCATAAGGATGCAGGCAAGATGCCATAACCAACCACAGTAGGTCAGTGAGCACACGAGCTCCTGTGTGGGCTAGTTCTTCCAGGATCACAACATGTATGGTGTGTGGATGCGAATATAATAGTCTGGAGTTGGTTTAAGTTTAAGTTTTCAAAGGGTGCGCCTGGGAGGGTGAAGAGGAAGAGAGAATTACTAGAAAGCACAGTTGTTCTTTTCACAGGATACACTATAAAAGCCAGAGATCACTGGGCAGCAACATTCTTTGTACTTCTCACTTTTTCCTCCCTCTGTTCTTGTAACATCATGGACTTAGTGGGCTGGAAAGTGATGGAATGGCACGATGTAAACACTCAGCCAAAATCAAAGAACGGAAAACTTTTTGCATCCATTTGACCACGCTATTGAGATGATAGACTCTGAACAAATCTTCACCTCACTGGAGAAATTTGCAAAATTCTCTTTAACAGGGCTAAAATTTCATCTCTCTTAAGTGCAACTGCTTGAGTAATTTATAAAGGAGTTTTGTTTGAGAAGACAAACTCTGCATCACTTTTTAGCAACTGCATTGCTACTTCTGCTGAAAATTTTTCTAAAGGAGGAGAGGTCATATTACTGCAAACCTGATAGCTTCAGCAACAGACCTGGGGTAAACAGCTGGAGTAAACTGTTGTGTGGCTATTGATAATGAGTGCACCAGTTTATTCTGTTTGGCTGAAACGTTTAATGCTACGTGTGGATGTGAAAGGACTATGTGTACTACAATTTTCAGCTTAGTTATGAAGTGATCTTAACTGATTCATAAGGTTATCATCTGATGGGATCTGTTCCCATGGGACAGATGGGAACAGATCCCATCAGATGATAACATTAACAGATGACTTTCAAGTTCTGTATCTGTGTGTATCTAGACTTACCTATTAGAAGCTATGCATGTGCAAGCTAATTTGCAATACCCAGTACTAGTGTGGCTGCTACCAATGACTCTGCCTACAGCTCACTTCACATTCATTTTAGAATGTTCTAAACATAACCTTATTCTGATTTTAAATTTACTATAAGCAGCAGCAAAATAATGCAATGAATAAAGATTCTATAATGGTAATGCCATTTGAGTGTGTCTGTTTTAAAGTGTTAAAATGAACAGCAAGGTGCAACTCTATGGGAACATGATAAGCTTCTTGATTTTCAGAGCCATCTGCATTTCAATTAACAACTCACAGATTACATTAAAGCCCTCTGTTGCCCATTATGGCCAATACATTTCGACCTATTTTCTGTCTTTGACACTTTCTGTCTCTTAAGAAGATTATTCTGTAGTCCCAAGTAAGGAAAACCTGCAGCTTTCTCAAGTCCAAGGCAAATTTCAATTCCATCTGTCAGTGTGCCTGACTGAGCAGATCATCATGTTTCATTTAAAATGTTTGAATACCTAAATAAATAGGGAAAATGAAGGTATTGAGTAAATAGTGACAGGAACTTTAAATTGAGATTTAAATAATATTTTATAATAGCATCTATAAGCCATGTATACTATTTGAACAACATCCCCTGCTAAAAAGCATAAAGACAGCATGGTCCTAACCTCATCTTTTCTCCTGTGCTTGTCTTTCATGGGAGGTATAATGCCCAGAAATGACGAATGGAGCAGTGGCATGGCGGAAGGCAGTGTTTTTTGTGAGAGGAGAGATGTTGCCTGAATGTCAGTGCCTACAGCTGGTCCAGTACACTTACCCACTAGATAAATGTTGTGTCTTTGAGGCAAGCGAGAGAAGTCCCCAGCTGGCTTACAGGCCTAGGTGGATATAACATAGGGCTGTCAAACCTCCTCACAACACAGTGCCCCTCTTTTCCCTCCCTGAAATCTCTGACATCCTTTATCCTGTCCCAGATGTCCTTTCACAGCTGCCTAGTCCCACCTGATTCATGTTTGTAATACTCTCAATTAAAAATTAGTAATTAAAATGAAGACCCCTTTGCCCGTATTTCTCCCAGCCTTTACACTGTTCCATCTGCCCATTCCCAGTCCCGTTCTTGTTTTTAAAAGACTCATTTGCATGTGATCTTGTCTCTGCCAGGATTCCCCAGTGCCATCTGCTCCCTTCCTGATCAGTCCCACCCAGATCACTGTTTACCATATTCCAAACTCCAACACATTTTGCAAACAATGTTTTTGGAAAATGCTTTTCTGATTCTCTACCAAAATCAATTCCTATCAGCCTCTTCCCACATTGCCTACATCACTGTAAAAATGCTATCGCTCCGTACACGGTCCAGACTATTCCTAGATACATTGTGCCATTGTTTAAACTATATGTTGGTGTCTCTCAGTCTGTAAAATACATTCAGTACTATCACTTGCTAAAGGCATGCTAGCTCTTGTTGCAATGACAAAAGAGTATCTTCCCAAAACTCAAACATTCTCTTCATGGCAAAAAATCTGTATATCAATAAATCTCATTTTTTCTGATGTTGTAATAGATAGTTCAGAAAACTGAAGTTATAGCACTTGGCAAATTTTTCAAACACACTTCTTTTATTTTCCTTCCTTCCAGGCGTTTTCAAGGCACTGATTTGTAAAGAGAAGCAGCAAGTGGTGTTGTGCTGAGATTTTATTTGAGCAAAGAGTAGTTGTCTGTCCCTTCCCTTTACCAGAAAAAAACCTTCTTGCCCTTGTTCAGAGAGTGCATGAGGGTGACTTGCAATGTTCCTGTCACCCTTTTCCCCATGCCTCTTCCCTGTGAGTGAAGTGGGGCTGTTGTACTTGCCCATACCCACCTTTCCTCCCATAAGTGACCAGGGGCTTCTCTTAAGTGACTTGTACTTAAAAAAAAAGTGACTTGTATTTCAAAAAATGCTTGCACGTGATACTGAGATCCATGATCTTCCTGCCAGCAGCTCTTCACCACACAGCACAGAGGGGCTGAACTCACCTCAGGGCAGGATTCCCAGTGTGGGCTGCCTGCTCCATGCTAGCTGTATGAACTCTACTTGATAGAGTAGTTGTCACAGAGCAGGAGAAAAATCAGGATTATTTTAACCTACTTCCACAGGTTTACACAGCCATACACCTAACACAGTGTTGTGGCTTCCCATACTGAGTAATACAGTTTGTTCTCTTTTTGGATCCAGGTCTGTGACACTGGGAGAAAACATTGCTCCAAATCATATAAAATATGCTGCTATTGAATTTGAGGGCAATGAATAATACCTACTAAGAAAAAAATAAAAAGACTAAGAATAAAATAAAAAACACATTAACTTACATTTTGTATGATTTTTGTTGGTTGTGCCACTAAAATGAGGGAGATCTTTGAATTCTTTCTGAATTCGCATTTGAATTCACTTTCCTCACAGGTAGTTATCCTTCATGTGATCTGAGGGTGGGATGGGGAGAGGTTGGTCCCTGTGATTTGTACACACTCAAACCATTGATGTATAAATATTTGCAGGAATTATGTCAACTTAGAAAGTAGATCTTTTATTTGATATTTGAGTGTCTTCAATACAGCCGTGTTTTGAAAATATACAGAGGGCTACTGATGCTATCTGTAAAGTAGAGTCATAGTGTTTCTGTTACTGTTGCAACTACCTTTATGAAACCTAGCATCTGAACTCCATTAACATCATCCCCTCTTCTTACCCAGCTGAACTTAATATATATCTCTTAGAAGTACTGGGGCCAGCGCTGTTCAACTTGTTCATCAGTGACTTGGACGAGGGCACAGAGTACATCCTCAGCAAGTTTGCAGGTGACACCAACTGTGAGGAGTGGCCAACACTCCCGAGGGCTGTGCTGCCATTCAGGGGACCTGGACAGGATGGAGAGTTGGGCAGAGAAGAACCTCATGAGGTTCAACCAACAAGTGCAGGGTCCTGCACCTGGGGAGGAATAACCCCAGGCACCAGAACGGATTAGGGGTTGACCTGCTGGAAAGCAGCCCTGTGGAGAGGGATTTGGGAGTCCTGGTTGCCAACAGGTTAACCATGAGGCAGCAGTGTGCCCTCGTGGCCAAGAAG
>JAUBNY010000696.1:1419513-1468268 GCA_032275445.1 Crypturellus soui | reverse complement strand
AGCCTCTCTGGGCAGCCTGTGCCAGGGCTCTGGCACCCCCACAGGAAAGAAGTTCTTCCTCACATGGAGGTGGAACTGCCTGTGGTTCAGTTTCTAGCAATTCACAAAAACCAACGCTGCAGAAGTTAACTGGCTGCCAAACTTCCATCAACAGAGATACTGCTATGCGTTAGCACTGTGACTTGCTAGGATACCCTCTTTCTTTGCTCTCCCCATCCTCACCCAAATATCTCCTCTTCTGGGAGAGCCATTCAATATCCACTGAAGATCATCAGATCAGGTCCTGAAGTTAGAAGTTAATACAGCAAAAGAAACTGATGTTACCTACATCTAATGCCTATTTTAAAAATAAAATATGGACGCTCTAAAAAATTGATCTCTTTCCCCCTCTAAATAACAGATTTAAACAACAGATTCATTTATTTGTATGTTTCCATTTCTTGTTAGGGATGCCTTAAATATTTTATTAACTAGGAGAGCTAGCAAAACACCTGCAGACAATTAGGTAACCAATCTACCTAAAAGCATTGGTTTGTAATTTTTGGTTTCCCAAGTACTTAAAATTGGAGGAAAAAAAAAAGAAAACAAACAATAAAACCATCCCAGAACTTGAACGGAGGTATTACAACTTGGATAAAAGGAAACAGGAAGCTGAATGTGCCCAGATGAGTTGTTTTTGTTTTGTTTTTGTTTTCTTTGCAAAACCAAGAAGCTGTGTTTTTGCAAGACCACAGCACGGCCTCCTTGAACAAGTTTTGTCTTGAATCAGCTATGCAAGCGTACATGGAGAGCTCATATTTCAGCTTGCACAGTGGCCTGTGGTAATTTTGCAAGTACTTAGCAATGACCTTAATTATTCCAGCATTCTGGTTATTGTTTGGGACAGTAGCCAGTAAGCAGTGTAAAGTGCTGAACAAAGGAGGACAGTTCTGTTGCTGTTGAGGAGGCTGAATTCAAGACTAACAGACACAGAAAGTTGAGCAATTGCTCCAAACCAGCAGAGCATTTTTCAGGATACTGAACACAGCAGCGTTCTTGCAGAGGCTGTTGCAGTCTGTTGTCACTCCTGCTGGTCGCTGGCTGCTAGAGCTGATCAGAAACAGGACTTACACTCTGCAGAAAAGTTGGCACGATTTTGATTGTGTTTTCATTCTGAACTGAGAAAAAAAATGAAAAGAGAGAATGTGGAAGAGAACAAAATAAAAATGAAGATGTAGCTAGGGATGAAGAACCTAATCACATGCTGGGGGTACTTCTGGAGGCCTAAGTTCTGTTTTAGGTTGCAGGTTTGAGAGTCTGCTTTGGTAAAGGTAACGTGGTGAGCTCCTGACCCTTCAAATCAGCCAACATGAAGTGCTAAGTTGCTGCTGGATGTGAAGGAGTGAGAGGAGAAGGTGGCTGTGAGCATCTGGAATAAACTAGACCCAAATTTTTGGCCATTTCAGATCTATACCTTTGTGTTTCATCCTTTCAGACATTTTAAAATAACAAATGCAGGGTGGTTTCTAAACATGAAATGTTGCAGTCCTTGATGCAAACAGTTGTTTTCACTGTAAAACAAAAGTTCAAGTGAAAACCTGCCTAACTTATCCCACAAAATGTGCTGGCTGTTTTCTTCATAGGGCTCCACCGAAGAGCAGAACAAAGTTGCCAGTCACTACTACTTCCTGCAGTACAGTGTCAACAAGATCTAACAGCAGAGGCACTTTTCCCTGCACCTTGCTGCTCACCTGCCTGCATGTCCATGTTTAAAACAGACAGAAGAAGAGAACAGAGAGAAACTTGCATTTTACAAGGGATGTCAAGTGTGAATCCATGTGTCTGCATTATCAGCTTTGAATTCCTGAGTGCAGTGTGGGGAGTGGGGAGTGACACGTGTTAAGTGATAGTAAGCCACAGAGCAGACTACGGCTAGCACTCAGGGGAGATTTAATACATTGTTCAGTGGAATGAATGCTATTGTACAGCGACAGCTGGTGCACTGAATGACACACAGTGACTGCTTGACTGGCTCACAACAATAATACCCCGAGAGTTTTGCACATCAGACTGTCTCAGGGGAACGCAGAGAGGCGGTGTCTGAGGAAAACAGGCTCTGCTATCTATTGCTTCTGCTAGTGAACCTCAGATAGCTTTTGAAAAAGTGAAATCTGCTTGTGCCAGAGTGGAACAGACTTTTCCTCTAACATGAATCCCCTTTTCCTGTGAGAGATGTTTTTCCCTTTGCCCCCATTGCACAAGCCAAAGAACTAGCAAACACAAGCAAGTAAACTTTGTGCGTGCTTCTGTGTGCAAGATATTCTGCATTTTCAAGCTCAGATTTCCTCTGCTCACAGAAATTGTAGCAGCCTAGCTGCAATCTGAAGTGTTCGTGTCCCGTGTTATGTCTTAGAGACCCTGACTGTTCTCTGCACAAATTACAATAGACTTCTTCCTGTCCATGTACTTTTCTGGTATGTGACTGTTTCTATATGAGCGTAACAGGAAGCTGCAACTGACACCTGCATAAATTCATCTAGGTTTCTTCCCAAGTGGCGGAGATAGCTATATCGGTGTAAAACTGTGAGCCTGGGCTGCAAGTGGCATTGCTTTTCCAGACAGAGTTTGTGCCATAGATTCGTGAAACTGTTCATAATGTTCTTACACAACCTAAGTAAGTTTCACTGCTGTGGGGATATTCCTATGAACATATCCATCTACCATGTATGAAATTGTTTGTCTAATTCAGAGGGGATGTTGAGAACTGGAGTAATGAAACTAAACTGCTTGTATTTTTCAGGAATGGCATCTGGGGCCTTATAAACCGAGTAACAGGTGTTTAGGTATTGAGGAGGCTTTCCCTCCTGCTTTTCCCCAAATGATGAGCGGAGCATCTTGCCTCTGTATTACATATTTACTACACTTTCCATATCTCTTCCCTTCCAAGATCCTGAGCTACCAGAGGTACTTGTACCCCCAGCCTCCTGGGAATCCTGCACCCGCTACCTCTTACACGCATCACCTACAGATCTCCAGCACACAGAGCAGCAAGCAAGGAATGCTTTTACAGATACGAAGTAAGTACCTACAGCTACAGCTAGGGTTGTGCTTGAGTCACAGGCAATGCTATTCCTTCCTTTCTGCTGTATTCACCTGTGGGGAAAGTTGTTTGCTTACTGTGATGTGGGATGAGGCAACATCTCGTCCCTGATTCATGGCCTGCTGCAGAAAGATAAAAGCTGGAGCTGCTGCCCTGTAGCAGGTACAACTGGATCTTACAATCAGATTGACGCCAGCACATGTGTTTGGCTGCAAGTTTGTGCTACAATCCTTCCTCTCCCCTGTCACGGGAGTAATTGTGCCTTTTCACCTCCTGTATTTTTGTGTATTTTCGTATTTTTCATATATTTCATATATGCTGTATTTTGCATAAAAGATGTGAAAGTGGTGGGAAAGGCAGAAGCAAGCAAGTGGAACAGTGAAAGGTTGTCTGCTGCATTTTGATCGTCACCTCATGATCGGTGGAAAATCTAGTAAAGGAGACAGAGCAATTCAGACTAACTTCATAACTGGATCACATAGTGGGTAGAAATATTTGCTTGCAGATAGTACTAGATACTTTGTAGGAGGTCATGTGAACAGCAACATGCTTATCTTCGATGCCCTTGGGGCTGCTTGAGGATTACTTCTCTGCATACATCTTAACATTTAAGAAAGTGCCATAACTCTGCTCTGCAGACCTGCGGAGAATTGAGGTGTGATTGTCTCCGTTGCTCAGTATCTGAAGGATGCTAGACTTTCAGCTGGTGGAAGAGCTTGTTGCTTAACAGAATTGGTCATTTACTGCTTCCTTTTGCCTGGAAAAGTTGTTACATTCTTTAAGTAGCCCAGGAAACCATCCTCAAAATGAACAGGGGTCACTCAGGGCCTCTGTCCCCAGGTCCACTAGCTGTGCTTGCCTAAAGAAAATTTTTCTCTATTTATTTCCTGCATTTTAAACCTTTCTTTTACAAAACATACAGATTTTGAGTATGCCTCAGTTGCAAAACCCAGCAGAACTGTCAGAGTTTGCAAAAATTTGGCATATTACAGTGTCAACAGTACTAAAGAGAGCCATTGTAGTAGTTTCACCATGACAAAGGTGGTATAACTTCTAAAAAGACAGTAATTTTACTCACATTCATGCTAGTGTGACTGACAGCAAAAGTTAGCCTAATATGAAAAGAAAGTTAATCTTCAGACTTCAGATTTTATCATTTCGCAGACATATGATGCCAGTTTATTTGACAGAGGGCTGTGAACATTTGACTTACATTGACATATTTCTCCTGCTAAACTGTAAATTTAGGTATGATTTTCTATCTGTTCCATCTATTGCTGATGGAAAAAGAGGAGGTTCCTGGACGACTCTCTGTTTGTGCTGAGGCTGCTACCACTTGTTTCTGTTCAACAAGTGATTGTTGAAATGCTGTCTGGAGAGGTACGTTTTCTGCCCAGATAATGACATGCTCATTTGTACCATGCAGATGTCTTAGAAAGAGGCCTTTAAAGGGCCTACCTGTTCCAACAGAGATGCATTCCTCTCCGTCATCTGGCTTTGGTTTACATTTTTTAGCTACAGTATGTAACTGAGCAGCCTGAGAAATAAAAATATAGCAAGTTGAAAAAATAGAAATGCACTCACAAAGAAAATATATCGGAGAACATACAGCTTATGCTGTAATTTGAATTACAGACTATTGAAGGTTTGACAGGTGATACATAGCTACACTTTTTAATGTATTAAATAAAATTTAAATATGAAAAAGGTATTATAAAAGCTCCTTTTTTTCCCCCCCATTAATGTGAGTAGGGTTTTTTTTCTTTTTTTTTTTATCATAATTTGGGGGAACTCTTTAAGATTGTATTTTGGCCTCTTTAGCAAAGAGGGATTTCAGTTACCTGGAATTTCAGTTTCTTTCTCAAATTCTCCATGGAGTTCGCTGCACAGCAAAAAACAATGTGTTGGCAATGATGCTGGAAGACCATATGCTGGTGAGGGAAGGTCAGAACATTAAGGTACATATAATAATAAAATATCATGCCCGGTCTTGATGCTGTTAATTTTCATCTGGTGGATGCGGAATTGGAGCAGTGGAGGGCTTTGTGCTCGTAGATGTTTGCACAGGGACGTTTGAGTTTTTTGCCTCTGCTGCAGAGCTTAAGTCGTCTCTGCCGACACTTGTGGCAGAGTGACATCCCTGGTGGTCCATGTGCCTTCCCTTGCTGGCTCCTCTCCTCCAGCCCTTCTGGGACTCGCTGGCAGGCTGGGGTTGGGACCAGGACCACGTCAGTGGTGGCAGTGCAGAGATCCAGGCTACTTCTTATTGAGTCTGTTGCTCCGATGGGGACCAAAGGGCTCCTCGAGGAGAGGCACCGGCATCTCACGTGGCTCAGACTTAATGGCTCAGATTGCCTCAGTTGCCAGATGATGTAGACTGGTGGAAAAGTCTTGCATCTTTTTTTTTTTTTCAATTTCTCTGCCAAACATTTATTACAATGGCCAGTAGCTTAGAGCTCAGGCTATCTGGCTAGCGACCAACAAGAGAAGCCACCCTTAAATGACACTATGCCACATCACTTTGTATTAAAGAGGTGAAGGGAGGAAAAAACATGCTGCACAGAAGGGTTGGTGGAGTGACTATCTGAGACACTTTCTCCGCTTCAGTATTCAGCACTGTGGCTGCCATATGGTTGAGGCATATGATTCCCAATTGAAAGTGGCATAAAAAAGAAAATGAACATCGGAGATGATGTATGGGGTGCGTGTGTGAGCTGAATCAAAACAAAGCCTAAAACTGTCAGAAAATTAGGAATGTAAATTTCCCACTGACTAAACATCTTTGTAGAACTAGGCTATCATATTTTTATTTCTATAGTATATCACAGTTGGTAAAGGCCATGTTTTTTGAGGCAAATGGAGATAAATAGGTTGAGCAGTAGTAAAATATATTGCTGCGAAAAAACAGTTTCACTTACAACCTGTTCAGAAACTATCAGGAGAAAATATTCTGTATTGCTCCTAGTGACCCTTTAAGATGGGTGCACACAACTATATATGCCTTAATGACTGATGGTTCAGACATGACTTATGTTCAAGGTGTAGGAAAACTGCAAATACCATTCAACTTCTTGTGGGGTCTGTGACTGATCATGTCTCATTGTATGTGCAACACATATATTCCAGTAAAAGGGCCTTATTAAAAAAAAACTTTTTTTTTGGAATAAAATTTAAGTCTACACAACAAAAGTACTTCACAAACTTTCAAAGCAAATGAGAAATTAAGCAAATTTCAAGTTGCTTGTTAGCTATGGAATCTTTGCTTCAAACTTCAGACTGTTATATATAGAACTTGTTTAATCTGGTGATGCAAAGAAATGCCTATGACTTCATGGGGATTGTGTAAGCATCTGTAGTCATATGGTCCTGAGAGATGTTACTGAAAATCACTGTGAGTAACTGTAAGTGATGCTCTGAAATTAATTCATGACCAGAGAATCATTAAAAGCTGTAGAACAGATTGAACATTCTGAATCATTTGTCAGTTCTCTTCTGCACCGATACCTGTTCAATAAATACCCTTCTCTTGGCTTTTACGTGCTCCTAAATTTCTCAGTATCCCATATATCTCCCTCTGTCTCCCTTCCCTCCTTCCCTCCTCTCGAGGCTGAGGGACACAGAGCGGCCCGTGTTCCCAGCCGCGCTGCAGCTCGCTGGGCTCGGTGCGGTTTGCGGCCGCCTGTCTCCACCTTCTGGCTCCCCAGCCGGGCCGGGAGCCCAGGCAAAGCCCAGGCAAAGCGGGGGCAGCCTGCTCGGGCTCGGGGTCACTGCGGGGGCCGGCAGCCAGGAGCCCCGAGCGGCGGCGTGAGGTGGCTGTGAGGGCAGGTTAGGGGCAACTCTGTCTGCGTGAGCCCGTGAAGGGCTCCACGGAATCCTTGGTGCCTCTTGCTCTGTAAAACATCTGGTTCGTTAAAACAGCAGTTTTAGAAAGGAAAGACTATCTTCAGTGAGGCACAGGTATGAGTATCGTGTCTCCTGAACATTTACTATCTTCTGAACATAACATGAATGTTTACTTAGGCTTTTTTCTGTTTTCAGTTTGACTAAATATTTCTAGCAAAGAGCCTCATCAGAGGTCTTGGTGACTACATTTTTTTGTTCTTAGATCACCCGTGACTATTGGTTTGTAAATGTTCTGTCACCTCTCTTGCACCTCGTTATCATTTACCAGGAATCTAGGCTAGAACCTGTCCAGGATATGCTCATATGTGATGATGGCTTGTGTTTTTTTGTGATCCTTCTTAGACTGTATCCAAGAATTTAGATTGGTTTAGTGCTTTCAGCCTGCCAAAAGGTTTGATGAAAGAAGGTGAGTAGGGGACCTGTTTTGGCACCCTCTGAAGGCTTTTGCATCCTATGCTAGAATGTAAAGAATGTAAAGAGCTGAGCTGGGACTACCACTGGTGGTAGCTTTTACTGTTAATGACAAAGGGAAGGGGGCTGATAATCCAGAGCTCCTCTGGGCCAGCCAGGCAATACAGAAGAAGTGGACTTCTACACTGCAGGAGTGTTTGGAAAGTTTGACAGTCTACTGCCCTTGTCACAAGAAGAGATTAAAACTGGGGATTTGCCTGAGAAGAGTCACATAAGCACAGCTTATTGAGTTAACTATATGTAAGGAAGTGCATTATTACCTGTGGTGAAGTTAATGAAGTCCTGTTTTCTTATTTTCTCTTTATTTTATTCTTAGAATATCATCAGATCTTGGGAGATGTGGATGTGTTATAGGGCACCTGGATGAGGACACTGGAACTCTCTGTTGCTTGACTGAGGTCTCTGGATTCTATATTAATGCCAATATATGATGATAATATGACAGTCCTCTGTGAAGTGATTTATTGTGAAGACAATACCTCCATGCCAGTTTAAAATCACTTGGCAGTTATGAGATTTTCTTAGCCAGTCTGTAAAACCTTTCACTGTCCCATCACTGCTAGTGATTCCTTCTTGAACTCCCTTTGCCACTGGCACTCGTTTTTTCAGAAATCTAAGTAAGATACCATTTGTAAATGAGTATGTTCTGTGCTCACTCATCTGAACTGTGGGCCCTCAGCACAGTCAAGAGGAGCACCCCTGCGTTTAACGACAATATTGTTTCCTACATGTAATACCTATTTTCTGATTTTTGTGTAACAAAATAGAGCTTAACACTTGTGTTTTTCTGCCATCTAGTGGCAGAAATCTAGTCGTGCGTTTCACGGCTATATTTCTGTTCTTGGAAGAGTAAGACTTTGCTTCTGGGGTGAACATAAATTTATTCCTTGGAGAGTTTAGTGGTTAAAGGGTTCTCCATCATCCATTTTATTTGAATATTTGATCTGAAAAGAAAAAGAAAATAAGACCATGTATAAGAAAGTAAATCAATCGTGACCAAATTTTCTCAATGTGTATGCAATTCCGTGTGTCCTGAGGACCTGAAGGGCCCAAATGAGATAAGAGTATGAGAAAGGAGAAGGTGAAAGACAGGGTGCAAATCTCTGAGGTACTGGGAACCTGTAGCTGGCATTCCTTAGCTGGTGCCCTGTGGGTTCGTTTAGCTTTACCAAGTACCTTACTTGACATCTTGGTTGTTAACTTTCAAAAACTCTGAAAACTGACGAGGGCTTTCCATGCAGATGCGTCTGAAATGCACCATGACTCGAGAGAGAAAGTCAAATGAATGAGATCTGCTGAGCAAAGGCTGCTCTGACTGTCTTTCTGTATATACTGGAACACTGTTAATCTAAACAGTTTTCTTCACTGTTAAAAATATGGAGATGGGGTGAGAGAAACAATAAAATAGTGGCCTACTTCACTTCTACCCAGTATCCTATTCGTGGTGTATCATTCTTTAGTTATCCTATAATTTTCCCTCTGTGTTACAAATGAAAGAGATTTCCCCATTTCCTTCTAAGTCTTTCTGCAAAGAAATATAAAAATATCTGCAAGAAACTAGAAGATGAGATCTAAATTTGAATAGCACAGGAATAGAAAAACAGAGCTGTAGGGCAATGTGTAATATGGCAGTGCTCATCAAAACAGAATTTATATAGCACAGGAATCATCACTGACATTATTTCCTTCACTGTATTCCCTGAAGATGTATGGTTTTCTTAGAAGGGCCATGCAAATAGGATCAGGGCCTGAGTAGTTTTTTTTTTTTCTTCTTCTTTTTTGTCATATGATGCTTTGGTCTTCATAAAGAAAAAAAGAATGCTTTTTGTTGCAAGTTCCTTAAAAATAAAGAGATAGTGATCTAGTTGCTGACTCTTAACAGATACTCTTTCGTGGCATATTTCAAGTTGATCTTCTAACATAGCATATTGAGTTCTCTGTTATTCCTTATTTTAAGCAATTCAAAGCTCTGATTAAAAGTCTTACTCTTCACAGTAAAAGTGTTGGCATCTTGTTTAAGAATTGCACTCTGTTATTGCTGTTTTCTCATTTTTTTTTTCTTTTCTTTTTTGTTCCTTTTCGAAGCAAAGGCTTTTAAAGGTCACAAACTGAGCTGCATAACCAGAGGAGTGACAAATGAGGAAGGAAACTGAGAAACTAAAAGGAAATCAGATATTTGGTTGTGAAACATAATAATATAACATCTTAGTGGGTTACTGTGTGTGAACTTTGTTTTACCATTGTTCTGAAATATGAATGTTGTTGAAAATAGCTGACATTATACTATGCAGAAAAGAGAGAGAACTACCAAAAATTAGGAAGATATTTCTCTTCTTGAAATCGAATACAAGAAAGGTTGTTTACCTTATACAAAAAACACAGTGCAGCTTTTTTTGTTATGATGCATGTTATGATACAGTTGCCTGCTCTTCAAGACATAGTCTGCCATCAACGTATTCATTTCGTATAGACACTTAAGGATCCCTCAACAAGACTATAATCACAATGTGCTGCAGATAGGATTAAAAAATAACCTTCGTCCATGGGATGAAGTGTCTCTGTGACCCAAAACAAATTCTTGTCATTCTGTTGATTAAAACTTCCTTATTAATTTGAATGTATTGTCTTCATTTACAGAAACCCTTTCGTGATAATAGCATTAGAAGCAGAGCTTGAGCTGCTCCGTCTCAGAGAGCTTCCAGAAAACATGTGTTCTTTTTGCCTGTTTTCAGAAGCTATAACTGCACTGATGCTCTAGCAGGATGACTATTTCTCAGCTGGTAATATCTCAGCACTGATCTTTTTCTCAGGACAGTCTCTGAAATGCTGCTGACTGAACAGTGTGTGATTTGAGTTCCCAGAAAAAAATGTTTCTTCCCAGCAGTAATTACTTTTCTAGGTACTGCCAGGCACTACCAAACTGCTGTGAGAACATGAAGTCGGGAAACACAGTGTCTGCTCAGCACAGTGTTTTCTGCTGGCATCATTTTCAGCTTCTCTTCAGCAGCAGTCCTCACCAAATAGTAGCTATTTTCTGTCTCTATCAGTGCTTCCAGACAGGCCCTTTTAAAGGCCACATCACATTCAATTGATTTAAAATGTCTCTCTTTTTTTAACACTCATTTGGAGGTTTTAAAAAATCTCTTCCTTTTCTCTTCATATAATATATTCCTTCTTCATATAATTCCTTCTTCATATCATATATCCCTTCTCCAGCCTTTATACAAACAAAAAGTATTTTAAAATTACCCCATTTTTGACAGATTTTCATTTTAGGTTTAAATGTCATCATGAATTTGGTTATATTCTCTGTATCACAGAAGTGAAAAACTTCTAGCTGTTTTAAATGTTTTGCACTTTTAAAGCACAGAAGATCCATTGCAAAAGTAACCATTGTGGAAGTGGTGGTTGACTTTGTACATCTCTTTTCTTGTCTGTGATTCTGCAGTAGAGTTGATGATATGAAAATAATGCCCAACAAGTCACTTGGTGTCCTACTGCTGAGCTACTACTGCCAGCAGTTTGATAGTTGACAGAGCAAGACATTAAAGACCCTTTCTGGCTGACTTTTAAACAGAAGTCCAGAAGGAAAGGGTAATAAAGAGCTCACACTCTCTTCTCCCAAAAGATCTGGATATGGATTGGGAGCTGGGAGGAAACAATAGGAGCTTTTGTGTGAAAATGTTTGGAAGGGAAAGGCTAATTTCCAGTGAGGCTGGAAAGGCAGAAAGAGGCTTCTCTGTGAAATCAGAAAAGGAAGAGCTTAACTGCCTTGGACAAGTTTTAGATTGTATATGAAAAAGCTTGTAAGCTAAAAGTCACAAGCAATTCATCATAATGGGTTGAAAAACTTTTCTGATTACTTTTTTTTTTTACAAGAACCCTAGGAAACTTTCTGAAATGAACATTTCTTCAGGAGATGCTGACAGAAGATTTGTATGGTGGTCAACAATTGAAATGAATAATCATTTTTTGATGTTCACTAATGCTTTTATGTATGGTTAAAATTCAAACACTTTGAGGAAGTTAATAATATTATATGTATAATGAGTAGAAAGGAAGGAATTAACCAGTTGTATTTTGTGCCGCTCTTCCAAACAGGGCTGCGCTTGCAGCTTACAGATATTGAGACGTGACAGGCTACTCTTTTCTTAGTCTTGATAACTTTAGCAAGCATGTTACCTCCAAGGGCATTCATATAGTCTAAACAAAGATTTGTAATGGCCACAAACTGAAACACCAGAAGTTTCACCAGAACTTAAGGAATAATTTCTTTCCTGTGAGGGTGACAGAGCATTGGAACAGGCTGCCCAGAGAGGCTGTGGAGTCTCCTCTGGAGATCTTCAAAGGCCACTTGGACACAATCCTGTGCCACGTGCTCTAGGTGAATCTGCCTGTGCAGGGGGGTTGGACTAGATAATCTCTTCCAGTCTTAACGGTTCTATGATTAAATATCAGAGCCTAATTTAGAAGTACACTTTTTATGAGCTCTTTAAAGTTGCAGGTATAAAAGGACTCTTTTTTTATTTCTTTGCTTCAGTGAATCAAGGAGATCTTACATCATCTTCTGCTTTCCAAACCTGTTAAAACTGTTTCTTTTCCTTCCCCTTGGTACTTTGCTCTGAATTGGGAGCATCTTCCTACATTCAACGTGAAAACAGAGAACAGCCTTGTTATGATCTTTCCTTTCAGTTGCATTAACCTTACTTTTGCTAGTTCAGTTGAATTAGCATTACTAGATTGCGCTTGCCTACGGTAGGACTTTGGCAGTAGAAAACCCAGGTAGGGTGTAATCACTGCATTTTATATCATTGCTTTTCAGGTGTTTCTGTGAGGTGATGAGACTGTGTAGCTGTTGCTGTGCTTGTGATGCTCTGCCTGCATGTCACACAGTGATATGGAGGAGGAGATGAAGGGCATAAAGCAGATGTCTCAGTTTAGTGCTAAGGCTCAATCTAACTTTGCCACTGCTCACCTGTTGTCCAGCTTATTGCTTGGCAATGAGTTTCTGCTTTTACAAAACTGCCGTGATATTCCCCAAGAGTCAAATGCTGAGTTTGCTAATTATTTGAAGGCTTTTTTTTTTTTTTTTTTTTTTTTTTTTAGTATGCAACTGATTGCATTTATTTATTTTCAGAAAAAAAAATGTACAACATACACTTTTTGCATTTGGATTAATATGGTTTCAGCAATATCTTGGATAGTCAAATTCTATGACTTGGTCATTTCAGTCTTCCTGGCTTCTTGGCTAACATGGGACTTACTAACTGTTGCTGCCCATTCTAGTAAGTATCAGGCTGAGAAGGTGAATGCACTTCAACAAAACAATGAAACGGTATGCTGGACATGGTGTGAGATAAGTATCTTTATTTAGGCTTTATTTTAGGCTTTATCATGTCCTGCCACATCCTGAATATTTGCCCATCTTTCAGTTTAATATCACCACTATCATTTCCTCGTGTCACTACCTCATTTCCACTTTCATGTCACAGAATAAGTGGCAGCTAGTGTTATCTCAGCCTTGTATGGCTGTACTTGCATATGCACTGTTTTTTTCCCTGTGTGCATAAATTGGACAAAAGGGTAACTAACTGCATGCGGAAGAACTGTCCTCCATCCCTATACCCATTCATGAGACTTCATCAGGTTGATTTGGAAAGAATGAGCATGACTTTAGGCCCAGAGGTGAGGTCTCTGTGTCTGCTTATCCTCACAGGACCCCGGGGCACTAAAAGGCTGCAGTGGCCTTCATGGTCTCATCCCTCAAGCCACCAGGACCCATTTCAGCTCAGGCCCACATAGGGCACATGTTTCTTGCCACCTGCTTCCAGCCCTGCTCTGTGTCCTTGCTGCACTGGTCATGATGATAGGTGATCCTGTCCCATCCCACCACCCCTTGAGGTTGGAGGTGCTGTTGGGGAAAACAGGTTTGCTGCAAGCAAGGTGAGCCCATCAGACTCTCAGGTACTCTCTTTTCTTATATTTCTCCTCTCTGTGTGTTTATTTTGGCTTTCCTTTATGGTGAGGAGGACTTTGAGACTTTGCAGTGGCACATAAATATACCGTGATACCGATGCTACATGGGATCAGGTGGAGAAATGTGACGGATTTGAGCAATGAGTTGAAGCTCCAGTGAAACTCAGTGGTTTGATGGAGCTAGAGAGGAGACCATGGTGTGTGACACAGTGCAGCATGGGATGGGTGAGCTGGGGGTAGATGATAGCAGTTTTGGTGATTTAGCACACGCAACATGGGATTTATGGTGTTTTTGTTTTTGCGCTGTCTGGAGGAGACAGGCACTGTGCAGCCAGGCACGAGGTCTGTGAGCACAAGTGTCACGGGGCAGCGGAGCCTCGGGGGGCTGCTGAGGTGCTCCCCACGCAGGGGTTTCTTCTGGGGCTGAAGGCGACGCGTGTCAGTCACCACATTTCTGAAGCCTCGTGCTCTCTTTGCTCAGGGCTGCGAGGCGTCAGCACAGGCCACAGCTGTGCAGAGGCCTGAGCTGCTGCTGCTGGGCAGCGGCGGCCAAACAGGGCTTTTCACGGGGTGTTTTGTATTGCGTCCTCATTAAGCGGTGCCGAGGAGCTTTAGTTCCTCAGAGACGCGGGCAGGATCTCATCGCCCTGCTGGGCAGCCTGCCCTTCTTCATCTTATTACCAGGCTGCTTAAGAAGACAAGGTGTTTTTCTCCCTTCAGCCAGCTGATACTAAAAATACACATTTGAATGCTTGAGTATTTCCTGCCCTATTAGACCATCAGTCCACTCACAGCACAGGTGCGGAGCAGCACAGCCTGCTCCTTTCCTCCTCGCATCAGGGCTGGAAGTAATGTCTTGTATTAAATGAGGGCAGAGGGCTAGGTGAGGGTGCATCTTGTCTTTGGAAACCACTCGTCCTTATCGTCTGTTTTCTAAGAAGGCTACCAAGGTGCTTCTGCGTGTGCCTAAGCATAGCGGATGGTCATGCCTTGCAGCTGGGGTTTGCAGAGAGGAACTGGGTTGGCATTATGGCTTGACCAGCCAGTTTGGTGTGTCTGTGTTAGGGATGTGTGGTGATCAGGCCGTAAAGGCTTGGAAAAGGCAGATTGTGTGCAGTCTTGTAGACTTTGCTTCCTAAATGGAAACAAAGCCTACTAGTTTGGTCAAGCTCATAGACACATGGGGCTGTGGTTTGCTAATTCAAAGTGCAGGCTCATTAGGTTAAAACTAGTTTTTAGGTACTGCTCTACTGCTTTGTTTTTAATGTAACCACGACCTCCCTATTTGCAGTACTCCACTCTGAGAAAATGTATATACACTTTTTTTTCCAAATATTTATTGCTCTGTAGGGATTTCAGTGAAAGTAGCCATAAAAGAAACATAAATTTAGTTTCTAAGTATCAAAAGCTGCAAATTGTTGAGGATCTGGTTGTGACTAATGTCATAGCTTAGTTCCTCATCATGCTTGCTATATATTGCATCTGTTTGAAATGATCTTTCTCATTTTAATCATACTGCACTGTGGATGTCTTCCAAAATCATATTTAGTTATATGTTATAGTCTTCTCTCCCCTTCCCCCACCCCTCTCAGCTTGCAGTTTTCAGCTCTACATGGGACAGGCACACAGGCAGGGCAAGCCTCCTCCACCACAGTAACTTCTCTGACCGTTTATCAGTCTGCATGGGAAACCTGGAAGGATAGGCTGGCAGCATACGTGGCAGAGTCAACATAATGTGCTTTGA
The DNA here is from genome assembly GCA_032275445.1 of Crypturellus soui. NCBI lineage: Eukaryota > Metazoa > Chordata > Aves > Tinamiformes > Tinamidae > Crypturellus > Crypturellus soui. The sequence goes on along the minus strand of JAUBNY010000696.1, from coordinate 1,453,095 downwards.
GACATGTTATTATAGCTGTAACTATTGCCTGAAGACTCTTAATGTTGTAATGCTGACGCTTATTTTGTCAAAGGGCTAAAGGCAGACAGCTGGCAGCAGGTGTCACTCTTGCAGTAGCTACGGCTACGATCGCTCTCTTTCTTGCACATCTTACCGGCTAGAGCTCTCATCACAGGAGAGGATTCTTCTTTTTCTCTGATCCCGCTTGTGGAATATATGACAGTCAGGTATGCTTCTCAGTCTTGTTTTGATCTCTCTGACGACTCTGGGGTGGATGGTAGTCTGCTCCAACCTGGCATTTCTCATTCTCCTAGGATGTGTATTCAGTGTGTGATGTGTTTTTCCCATTATCATCAGTATTTCCAGTAGGTTTTGTTTACTCTAGCCATCCCTAAGGGACAGATAAAACCTTTTCCGGAATTATGTTGTTATCTCTATAAAAAGAGCAAAGAAGAAAGCTGGCAACCAAACAAAGTCCCTGTAGCCCCATGTCATGAATTGGCTTTCAAATTGCGCGTAAATATGTGCTTAAATCTGTAAGTGCTTAGTACTTATTATAGTAAGTAGTAAAGTACCTCCTAATGCAAAATGAAGGATATAAATGACTCTAGCAATGTCACAAATTAGTTGAAATCAATATCCAGCCTTTCCTAAATTCCAACAGCTTTACCAGAATAATTTGTCTTTATGAGTGTGCTTCTCAGAATTATAGGCACCAAGAGGAAAAACTTATTTCACAACTGGGGCCACGTGCCATGCACGGTTTAAAAGAAGTGGAGAAAACAAAAAACCTGTCATGCGACATCTGAACCAATGTAAGTCCTATCCTGCAGTTCACAAAAAACAATGGTTGTATCTTTTCAGTAGTTAGTGAATTCTGCTGATTTCCCAATTTGGCTTTATAGTTTACATAGATGGATGTAGGCTTAATGGCAAGTATCACTATTCTGAAAACAATTTGAACGGCTATAATTCATATGGCCTTAAGCATGGACTTAATTTCAGTTGGTCATTGGAGGACTGAGTCCTTGCAGCAAATGAACGCTCTTGGCTGCATGGCTGTGTGTAGTATAGACCAGAAAGGCAGAACTGGAGACATGATTATACTGCTGAAAAATGTTTCAAGCCAAAGTGCTTTAAAGCTAGCAGTAAGATTAGAGAACTACTGATGAAGAACATGAAGCAAAATCTGTGGGGTACTACAATTCCAGTCACCTATAGGTTGCCTTTTTTGGGAAAAAATAACGCATAATTATGTTTCTGAAAATTTCAGCTTTGCACAGGCTACTTTTCTTTTTAACTGTTCATTTCTTCTTTTGACTTTTGTTTTGGGATTTTGTTATAATTTATAAGACATTAAGAGGAGTTTGATTTTAATCCAGATGCACTGCATGCTGTCACAGTGAGATACTGTGAGCCACTGCCTTCATTTTCTTGCTGGAGAAATACTGTGTGGGCAGCATCCATCGTCCTGTTCAGTGACGGCAATAAGATTCAGCAAGAGTAAAACTTGTCAAGGAATAAAATAACTTGTTTGTGTAACAACATCAACAAAATATTGTTTCAAACCTGTTTTAAGGAAGGGAAGAAAATGTTTTGCAGAACATTGTGGAGAGAATGGAGAGGCATCTCATTTCTATATTAGTTAGATCATCCGTTAAATGGAAAAGTCTTTTGGGATTTGTTATTGTTTCAGCTGGTGACAGAGGCATAGTAGGTGCAATGTGTTAAACATGGTTCGGGTGTTACCTGAACCCTGTTGTACTGTATACCTGTACTCCGTACTGTATAACCTTAATAGCCTTAATTTAAACACAACCCTCATCTCCTCAGCACCCTTGCCAACTTGTCAGCGAGTACTGCCAGCAGCTCTTCTGTGGTGCCATCCAGATTCCTGGGGTCTTGTTCAGAACACATGCTGTTTATTCCGTGACTTACAGTTTCTGCATGCCCTTGGGAGGCAGATCTCATGTTATGCTGTTTCCCTTGCTACATATACCGCTATATGCTATATATGTTTTTCTTCAGTTAGGGCACTGCTTAGTTTAACTTTGCTTCCCCTGTTTCCCCACTTTAAATTGTGTGTCATACAATCTCTCATACATATGTATATATATGTAACAACAACAAAGCTGTAACAACTGCTTTTTCAAAATGTGGAACTGTAAGGTAGGCTTTAGCTTTCCAGAAGATTGCATGGAGCTACATAATTCAAGAGACAAATCTGTGAGGATAACAGGAGAAAAGTAGGTGTGAGCTCCTTGGCAAAGAGGAGACAACCATACTGAAGGTTTGAAAGGTGATTAATTGAAAGCCTGGAGTGGGAAATCAGGCATCTAAAAGTAAAATTTGCACCAAATACCATTTATAGTATGCTTTCTTCTGTTTGGTATATCTGTAAATGGGGAATTCTTGCTTCAACAGAAACATCAATGACTGAAGCTCTGAGAAAATCTGCAGTAATGGAGAAGAGGAACCTTGGAGACCAAATGGGTCTCAACACAATGTAACAGTCATCACTTTGATCTGCATTAAAGTTGTTTACTTCAAAGTTATTTTGAAAAGACTAAATAAAACTTGAAATTGGAAAGAAAGGGAAAGTAGTGGGTGCACCCAATGTATTAGTCTCTCTTTTTCAGTCTGCTTGGTCTTGCAGTGAGGTCGAGATGAGAAAGATGTATTAACTGGGAAAAAAATTCAATGATAAAAATCGGCAGTGATATATAGCAGTGGCTTTGGTCTCGGCATTCATATTTTTAATCTGTTAGACTGCTGACCACTGAATCTGCCCAGAGAAATTGGGATATATTACATTTGAAGAAAGAAAAGGAGGGAAATGGATAAAGATGGAAGTATTCAAGGGGACAATATTAGGCATAATAAGCATCTATAATAGGCATTAGTAATATCATTATCATTTGATATAAATGACAGTTGAATTTCATATACTACATGAGCTCCTGTAAAGACAGCCTTTGCCCAAAAGATTTATACTCCTAAGATTGTTTTATTCGGTCAGTAAGCTGTTGTGATTTAAGTACACTATCTTCAATTACAAAATCCTAAAGAGCATTTATGTGCTTATTAATACAAGATGTTGTATTAATCTGTTACCACCCAACTAGTTTTCCAGATTGCCAACTACACCCGTCAGCTTCACATGCTTTTCTTGGTCATTATGTCTACAACAACTATTTCTTAGGTTTTGTAAATAATTAATTTGGTTCCTCCTTTAAGGAAAGGAGTACAACTGAAGTAGTGCTAAGACTTTTCTCTAACTACTTGACCTATTTCTAAAATACTACCTGACAAATCTTGGTGTACAGTTGAGATCAAGATTATCTGGGTGCTATTTTGACCTCCTTTAATTACACAACTGTATATTTGTTATAAAGGGGAAAAAAAACCTTCCTTGTGAAGTGATCAGACAGGACGTATCACTCATTTTCTATGCAAATAAATTGATTATGTGGAAAAAGTTGCCTGACAAAAGTTCTAATGGAATCATGCATGAATAGGGTGAATTTTTTTCCATTAAATGGAAAAAAGATGTGCAAACTTCTTTAAAATATCACTTTGAAATAAAGTTATCCAAGCTCATCATATTAGTGATGCCTGAAGCATAAACATCTATAAATAAAACTGAATAGCTGACCTCTTTTAAAAACTGCTTACTTCCCCTTTGAGGTGTACTCTGTTGTTTTTTGAAGTAAATCAAGCAGTTAAACATCCTGACACTTTATACATGCAAGAAATTGTCAGAAGCTCACTTGTCAAGAAAAGTGAATGACATCCTATGTGGGTCTAGAAGACAGAGCTTAATTTGGGCTGAAGCGCGTTTGGGGGAAATACATAAAACTAGTTAAAATCTAAGCAATATAAATACAAGGGATATTACTCATACAAGGGATCACTCATCTGTTTTATGAATCCACTCTTTCCAGAAAATGGGAGTTTGTGAGTCACTCAGATGCATTTCCTAAGTCTCTAACATGGATAATTTTAATGGCCAGAATAAGTGGGAAAAGAACTATATGAGGCCCAACTCCAGTGTTGGCTTGCATGTAGTTGATTTTTCCGAATCTAGGATCAAATTTGGAACTAAATTTTGGTCTCTACCTGCAAATACATATGCATTATGTATATATATGTATACTGAATGAATAATGGTGCTGAGAAAAAAGTAAATCTCCAGCTTATATTTAGTAGATTCTCTTAATGGAGCATAAACAGAAGTCTTTGTGCCAATGGCATTGCTGTAGGTTTTTCGCTTGATTTCAGGAAACTGAATAGAGCAGTCAATGAACCCAGATTCCTCAACAGCCAAAGAATCATCCGACTGCTTCAGGGAACTATGAAGAGAACCAGTCATGCAGTGTGTCAGTAGTTTGGTTTTTGAAGAACAAAGACAAAAGTTTCCTACTTTTGTGGTTTTTAATTATCTACCACTTTGTGATAGATTTTTGCTTTTTTTCTTTGGAAACCCCAGAATATTCTTTGAGGAAAAAGCATTTGGAGAGTGCTAATCAAGTAAATAATGAAATCAAGAATAAATATCATCCTTTGGACATCTGTTTTTCTTGGAACACTTCCTGGTCATCAAGAAAATCAAAATCTGCCTAGATATTTGGAGCACACTTTGTATTGTAAGTAGCAGGAGGATGGAGATAAAAGACCCCAGGTATGGAAAGTTGCCTTAAAAGTTTCCTAAAGCTACCAGTACAAGGTTTGTTTGAATCGTAAAGCCCAGTTCCAACCTCACGTGTAGTTTATGCAGGGCATTGTACCAAGACATCTAAAGTATCCTGAGGAGACAGCTGTAGTTTACAGCTTAATCTTGTCCTTTATTCTCAACAATAATTCAGTGCAAAATCCACTTTTTTTTCCCCTAATTTGATGTGAAATCAAGTGAAGATGAACACAACTCCCCATCTGAACATGAGACTTCACTTTTTTCTGCCTGTGATAATTTAATCTTACACTTTTTCTCAGTTTGAAATAGTCAATTTCAAATCTGTTTGTTGTGAAATGCTTTTGCACACTGCAGACTTTTTTTTTGGTTAGTCAGAATATTAGACATTTCAGAATCTCAAAAGTTCAACTCTTTAAAACGTGTTCAGTAATAGCCTTTGTCATTTTTGCTTTATGCTTCCCTTTCTTAAAAATGTGATGGTTACTGGAGGTAATGGAAGTAACCTAAATTCTGTATGTACTTTATTCCACAGTCCTGGATCAGGAAAATGCTCTCAAATGGGAGATAACACTGACATTATAGTTGATAGTGCTGCTGCTGCAGTTCAGCTGCTTTAAAAGACCAGTTCTGAAATGCATCTTTGCTTCCTTCCTTGCTATACTTTTCTTTCATCCTCCAGCAAATCAAATGGAGGGAAAACATAGTCTAATACTAGAGGAAAAACTCTTCAGTCTTTCTTTTTCAAGCTCAATTTTACTCCATTATTTTCTCTTTCAGACTTATTTTAAAAGAGATAGAATTGTTTAGGTTTCCATTCCTTTTATAGGAAAGATCTTGTGGAGGAAGTACGTTGAGGTGATGCATTAATTGTTGTAGTATAGAAGTGACAACCCAATGCAGTATTTACAGTATTGAGGCACTGTTTTTTGTTTGTTTGTTTTTTAAGTAGTTTCTTGATGGTGCCAAATCTAAACCAGGGATCTGTGGGCAGAATTTCTCCTGTAGTCTAAAGGCTGAAAATGTCAAGCAATGCTGTACTGACTTCAGCCTGTGAAAAAGCTCTGCATCTTATTTCCTTTGATTAATCACGTGAAAACTGAGTTATAATAGTAATTGACCACTAAAATCTACAACTAGGTAATAAACTTTGTGTTTCCCAATATTCCCATTCATTCAGTGTCTTCCCAGAGACCTTCCACTCTAGTTCTCCAGAAATAGTTACAAAAAGCCACTATTCTTTCAAGACAGATTTAATTTAGTCTTTTTTGTAATGGGATAAAATTATTAGTCTAGCTAATAACACAGAATGATTTCATAGGTGATAGTCTATGACTTGTGAGACATTTCTTTTCATTTAAAAGTTATAATTTTCCTGTTCTGGATTGTTAAGCATGGTCTTGAGAAAGGAACTCTATTAAACCAGGAAGCCTGGGAAAAACACTTGTTTATATAGGTATAAACAGATCCTACATGCTCTACTGTTGATGAGCAACAGTGTCATGCAGAGTGTCTTTCAAAAGAGATTACCCTGAAAATCTTGGAATTTGCATGGAAACAGTAGTTGGTCTTACAGTAAGACCATCAAGATCACAGGGTAGGAAAAGTGCAAACATTAATCAATTAGTTTGGCTTTAGCTTTCCAACGTGCTGATGGGGCAGATATAAAAATACTGTAAATGGAAAACTTGAAGACTGGAATTTAATGAAGCTGTGATCTTGAGTGGGTTGCAGCACAGCTCTCACCTCAGTGTGTGATGTGGAAGCAGGTGGCCCCATCTAGCAGTGGCTAATATGGCTCTGATTTTCCTTACTACACCCACTTATAACGTATGTGTGTTTTCAAAAACCCGAGTTGCCAGAATCAAAGCTGTTCATATCTATTCAAATATTTGTTACTCCATATATTTCTGTTGTGATCTTCAGTCATCAGCTCGTTTTCCAGAGGCCCCCTGCCCTGGTTGTTGTGTAGGATTTCTGTGTATCCACAGCTAGCCACTATGTGAGCCTTGACATGTATCCTGTGCGTAAGAGAGATGTGCTCTCCAAGCATTTCTCTGAACAATAAGTAATTCCCTTGGATCCTTTGGTGGTCCTTGTTGTTAGAGAACTTAAGTGCTTTGCAAACAAACATAAATGAATTCACTAGTCTGGTTTCTCAGGCAGCTTTGCCTATGTTATGCATGGGATGGTCCTTTTCATAATTCCTTGTAATGCTCTGGCATTTCCAGTGTGTGCCACCAATGAGGCAGGCTGTCTGTACCATCCTTGAGCTCATCACTTCCAAACCGTGCACTTGACTACAAATCTTTATATAGACTTGGGTGTGATTAACACAAACTCAGCTAATTTGATCTTGCAGGAAGAAAATGATCTTATGGCTTTTACTCACTCTTTTTCTTACAGCCTTCTTGCTCAAGAGCTTGCACTTGTGGAGTAGTAAAGAAGCCTTACTAAGAGTCTCAGCAGAAACCCTGATGCTCAAAGTACCCTGTGGAAAATCAGTGAACAAACTTAACTCCCGAAGGTTTTTACTTGATAAATATGGTCTTAAGTGACTTGGTCAAGAATGGAGTGGTAGCACTGCATTTTATCTTCATTCCTGTTTTATCCACAGTTGTCTCTTAAAGCATCTCTTCTCTAAAAATATTTGTCTTTGAAGTCTTTCTTATGGTTGATGTTTCTGTACATGGCATATTTAAAAGGAAAAAAATCCTGATGCAAGGTACATGAGGTTTGTTGTAGAAGTGTTAGATTATTTATCTTTAAGCATTTAAAAGCAGCTTAGATTTAAATTCACTAAGATTTAAAAGATAAATATTTAACCAGAAGAAAGTCTCTCTAATAATAACAAGCTTCTCCTGGTATACTCATTTTCTTGCTTTGATTTCTGTCTTTGGATTTGACATAAAAACTTGATGCACTAGCATAACAGTAAAAAAAAAAAGATTGAGATTGATGGTTTTCTTTTAAACACTGTCCTCTGCCTCTCCATGGGATCTTTTTGCTTACATTTGCTCTTCCTTTCCTTCCCAGTCCTGCAGTTCTTCAGAGACAACTTTCAGTTGAAGCATTTGAATTCAGTCTTTCAATATGCTGTCCTTTTTTCTTTTTGCTCCTTTTAAGATCAGAATATAAATTTAATGGGGAGCTCCCAGGAGTTTCAGTGCTGCTACTTAGCGGGTGCATATCTGCCTAAATATCTCTTTTATTTTGGATAAATTTCAGTAACAAGACGTTGCTAAAAATACGTTTTTTGGGGAAATATTATACAGTAGCAGAAATTTAAATGCATACATTTGAATAGCCATTTGTCAATCTACTCAGCAAAGTCTTTATACTCTGCAAAAGGTGATATTAAAATGTCAGTGTTTGTTATACTAAATCATCATAGTAAGGTGGATATTGCTGTCTCACTGCTGTGATGTTTTTAGGTATTTTGGGCAGCAATGGGTACCTCAGAGCTGTGGTGTGTCTGGCAGGGTGGGCAGAAGGGGAGGCACTAAGGTGTTGCCTTGAGTGGTGTTACGGCCTTCCAGTGGTGATGTGCATGTGGTCCTGTGAACATGACTGGATGAGTTTCTCTTTCTGAACATATCTGTTGTTAAAGCACACCAATTTGGTTGACAGCATGCTGAATTTCAAAAATAGCATCTAATTTCCCATCCTACCTGAAAAAACAAGGAGCTGGTTCCCACTCCCTTGACCTTTCTGTTTCTCTTGTCTCACTGTTCTCAGCAATATATGAATCAATATCTATTCCACATGAATGTTGTAGTCCTGAATTTCTGTTTATCTGTTCATACTGCAATATATTTATAGAGATGTGCATAAAGCAAAGGGTGTCTACCAATTTTTGATGTTAATTTTTTAGATTACAGTTGCAGTACCTGCTGTGCCTTGTTATTCCCTCTGAAGGCTGAAAGACTGACTTCTGAAAAGCTTCTGATCAAGAGTTTTTTTTTCTCCTTCTTGTTTTCAATAGTACTAATATTATCTGGAGCACTGAAGATGACTGGACCCTTTCTTAGAGAAGGTAAGGCATCCAACTTCTGCGCCGTTAGCATTTCTTGTTGTGTGCAGGCACTTGGATTTCATATCCTGCTCTACCATGAACCTTGCTGCTTTCCATTAAACTGCTGCTTTCCCTTTCTGTTCACCTTTTTTTCTGAAGTGCTTTTGATTAGTGAAGGCACAGTCACTGAAAGAAGTTTGATGTACAAGAGGAAAAGCTTTTGGTGAAGGCCGCTTTATAGGAACTAGCTATACGAGCAGGCACATTCAGAAGCTGGAGCCTACCTGCTGGTTCTGCCAGTCTTAAGGTGCCTCAGTTTGTTTACAGTGGGATGGAGGCTTTATGCTCTCATGCTGCTCATGGTAAAGTCAAATTTAATTACTTAGTAGTAATTTTAGGCCAGGCTCTGTAGACCAAAGCTTCTGCCATGCCCTTGCCAAGGATGGAAGATAGAAAGGGAGATGCATATCAAAACTCAAAGCTATATCCCTCAACGTCTCTCAATCCTTTGCGATGATCAGTCAGTCAGGTTTTATAACAAAATAGTTATCCTTTCTTAAGTGGTTTCCTTTGTTGTGTTTGTCTTACAATAAAACCTTTAGCATTTTTCTACTCAAGGCAACAGGATGCCTATCAAACTGATATCAGACCTGCTAGATGGTGGAAATTCTATCCTGTAGAGCTTCTGTAGACTAGAATATATGGCCTGGTGCAAGAATGGAGTAACACAATGAGATAGAGTTATCAGCTTAAATCTCCATTTTGCTTTTCTTCCATTTAAGAAAAAAGAAACACAGCAAAATAAACCAGTACTGAGTGGTCTCACATGGGGGCAAGTAGGCTGGGTTCCTTGTCTGCAGAACAAGATGTTCTTCCAGAAGGTAGTTCCTAATGGGTTGCCAGAATAGGTGTTCTGCATCAATTTTGAGAAGAGCTTTGCTTCTTTTTGACTTATCTATCTCACAACTGACTTTGATCCTAACATCTGTCTGTATACACCAGATTGCCAATGTGTGACAACTTCAAGCAACTTGAAGTAAAATTGGCTGAGAACTGCACTCAACTGTAATTTATGGTCACAGTGGAGCGATAAAATAAAAAAGACTTGATGTGCTTCAACATACTATTGCAAAGTGCACAAAACAAAACCACACACTCGATACTTTTATTTGCCTTCTCACAGATTATATAAGCGCAGTGGGACCAGTGCTCCTCATTTCTGCTGGAGTATCTCTTTCCTCTGAGGAGAAGCAGATGTTTTCTTTTCCTGATGCGCTTAATGAAACTGTTCCAGGAAAAAATGTGCTCAAAGGAGGATGTTGTCGTGTGTGTTACAGATGCCATTTTATTTTCTTTATTAATCTAAATACCAAAAGACATAAACTGCTGTGTGGTAGACCACTTCATGCATTCCATGCGCTGACTAGATGTCTGGGTTCATGAGATGGAGAAAAGAAGACTTTCTTTTGGTATATTTAGCCAAGCTAAAGTGGAGAAGTATGGAACTTCTCCCAGGATAACCTGTGCTGAATGATCTGCTGGCCGAGATGTCTTACTGCAAAGGGTTAACTGAAAGATTCAAAGTTTCTCCAATAAACATCCCCCTCCCCCCCCCTTTTTTCCCCTTTCTTAGTGGGTAGAGTGGCATGAATGAAAGCGAAACTATGAAATTGCCATAGACATTTTAACCTGAAAAGCTGTAAAACCAAATTCTGTGCTCAGTGTTTGAGCTTATTCCCTCACAGACCTACCTATTTCTTTTGATGTCTGCTTTCTTTCACCCAGCATCTTTTATCCACTGCTCTGTAGCACAATGTAATGAAATTCAAAGTCTTAAGTAAATCAAACCTGATCATTTCAGTCTACTAGTACTTTTCACAATTTCACAAGACAAAGATTCAATCAGCCCCATGTCTATGTGGTGCAGACCTCCAGTTATGTCAGGAAACAGCTCAAGAATCATTGATGGTAACATTTAGAAACCTTGGCAAAAATGTGCCATGCTCTGGTACATGGAACATATCATTAGTAAGAGTCTGACTTCAGTATAAGTAGGATTTTTATGTGATGTTGCTCTTTAAAATATCACCAGTAGCTTTTTTATTACTCCAGAATGAGCAAAACTAGCATTTGGGAAAATAGTATTTTCATGTATAGCTGACATGTCTCTAGCAAGAGATCTTTTACCAGCTGGGTCGCTAGAGATTACTTTACCTTGGAGGCTTTTTATGTGCATCTTTTCATCTGCTTTGGCAACTGTCCTGCTTTAATTGTAAAGTGGGTTGGAAACAGGAAGGATTTCTGCTCTTCAGCATTTAGAAGACCTTCTATTCTCCAGGCAAAACGTAATAAGCCTTGATTACACACAGGAGAAATGAATAATTCAGCTGAAACTTTGAAACATTTTTAGGTCACAAGACTAGAGTGAAAGAATATTTTTTCTAATGGATTGGTTTTGGAGTTTGACCCATGTGCAATCATAAAAACTTCCTGCGTAATGAAATCAATCTTTATATTTTTGATGAGGCAAATTTGGAGCTTTAAATATAATATCTGACTGTTTTATGGGATAGAGGAATGGGACATTTGTCTGTGCAATATTGTCATGTGGATGAGAGGTTCTACAGGAGCAAGGGAGCAAAGAGAAAAGAGCCTTTTGCTGCCCTTCCATACAGCTCTATGCCTGATCAAAAGATGTTTTAGTGCTGGGCTCTTTTTCTAAGATGGGGCGAGGTGAGGGAGGAAGGCGGTCAGGGCCAGGCAAATTTTTGAAAAATATATATCGGATTATTCATATGCTACATACTGGTTAATCAGTGTAAGAGGAATAACATCTCTTCTATCAAGAAGCAGTATTTATATGCAAACTACAATTAAAATTTTGCCTGTTTGCATGCATATCTAGAAACTTCTTCAACCCCAGTTCCTTTACCTAAGATGAGCTCAGGCTGCTACAATGAGGTAGTTACTACCTACCTGTTGAAGAGTCACATATCGAGTTTGTATGCTTTTCAGTTAAGGGAAGGTTTGGTGTTATGGATTCCATGCATTGCAGTTTGATATAGCATGGCTTTTCAATAGGAATTGTTGAATCAGTCTGCTATTCCTACTGAATCTTCTGTAGAAGGCTAAAAGGTAATACCTCAACATGGTGCATATAGCATTCATGGTGTCATTGCAACTTTTCCATTTTTTGGTAGTGTGCACTGAACTGGTCCAATGATCTGCACTGGTTTGTGTGTGGTGGTCTTGCTCGCCCTTCATCTTTCCATTTCTAGTTTTCTTGGTTATCATCCTGGATGTGCTTTAAGCTAAAATAAAGCTGTTTGTCTCAGTTTATTTCTAGTTATATTTTAGCCTTTTGTGTGTACACACAATAAAAACTGAATTAAAGGAGTATCTGGTAGTGTCCAAATCTTCAATGGTAGCTGCAGATTTACTCTGCTCTTGCATATATCAGCATCTACTTTATAATGAAAGTATTACCACTGATCAAGCAAAAGGCAAACTGAATTTGCATTTCCTCTCCCTCCCTTGCATTCCCTCTGGCTTATTTTATAGGTTTATGAAGTATGACTAAGTGAAGGAAAATGGCTGTACTTCACTTCTTAATCTGCAAAGGATGATTGTGTTTGCATAAATAAAAAGAGCAGACTAGCATATTATTGAACATACTAATGATGATTCAGATCTATCTTGCATTTCCTGACGTTCCTATTGAGAATAGGGTTCAAGTATCTGTGTGGAAAGCATTATGTGATGTATCTTCAACAGCATGGGCTAGGCTCCATGAACCAGGTAGCCACCACTAACTTCTGTTGGGGGTTTTGTTTTAGGACGCTGGGAGTGCTTGAAGGGAAAATGTTTGGTAAAGTGGCAGACAGGCCAGCAGCAGTTCAGGTAGGCACACAGCCACACGGTTAGAGGGTGTTTGCTTAAAACTGGTCATGTTACAGGCAGGCATTAGCTGGAAAAATGGTAACTCAGTATGCAGGGCATCGTGCTACTTGGCACTAATTATAGGAGAGTGTTTGGAAATTTGTAGGTGCTTATCAACACCTGGCTCCTACTCTGGTTTGTCTGTTCATTGATAGATATTGAGCTTGGGTGTATAGATGATTGATTATCTGTCATTAACAAATCAGTGAGCCACTTTTGATCCTTATTTGGCTTAACAGGCCCTGTGTGGGCTTTTTTTTTTTTTTTGGTTTATTTGTTTCTTCCTTTTCTGCAGCAAGGTTTACTAAAATAACTGGGCAGAATAAGAGCTGACATAGTAAGCCAGGAAGCTTCATGGAGAATGTACGTGCGTATGCTATGTTTACCTATAAATGAATGAATGAGCCATTGCAAAAACAGAAATAGTCTTGATTTGGACATTGAAGACTCTATGCCATCTATTTTTGCTACATGCAAGCCTGAAAGTAGAAGTCTGAAGTGCAAGGACAGAGCCTTTGCAAGGAGAGGTGCCTGACATTTGCAAATCGCACTTTCAGTTTTAATGGCCTGGGGCAATATTTTAAATCTAACACAACATAACAGGCATTTGGATGAACTTTGCTGACAAGGCTGGAGTCTGTCAACATGCTGAAAAATAATGAGAGTTGCAGTTCTGCAACTGTCTTTGCTTGAGCCTCTCCTTACCATATGGTCTTAGGCATTTATGAGCTGATCTTCTTCCAAGCAAACTGGTGAAGGAAGAAGGGTATGGTGTTTTTTTGTCAAGATAGTAAATATTTGTGACAGTTTTTTTTTTTTTCTTGCAGGAGTATCCTGAGGAGTCTGCCCAGTTCTGTTTCCTTGGCAGTATGTGACTAAGCTTGAGACGCAGAGGTCAGGCCTCAGGATATCCCAGAACTGACAAGGCAATAGAGCTGGTGCTTAAGTTTCGTTTGTCCCCGATTGTTTATCCTTTCCGGCATGGTCAAGGGCTGTGTGTTTATTTATTTTATGTTTCCCTGCCTACATAAATAGTTATACAATCCTTCTTAAATATACACACACCTGAGTGTGTATTTACACACTTAAGAATATATTTGTTATAGACGCTTATATTCTTGGGCTATACTCTGACTCTTTGGATACGCCTGGCTAGGTATAACAAAGATAATGATAATGATGGGAGAATTAATTTTCAAACATATAGAACTATCTGTCTGTCTCCTTTCTTTGTCCTCCTAATTTTCATAGTTCGCAGCTCCCTCTATCTTAATAGCATTAATTTTGATTTCATGAAAGGAAAAACTTGTCTGCCTAGATTGATCTTTTAGGACTTGATTGAAATTACATGAATCCACATTTTTTGCTAGAAAAATGTGAATTGAAACTGCAGGAAACTGACACCCATTTACCAAGAAGGAGTGTATTGTCTATTAAGAAAGGAAATGCGGAGAAGTGAGCATTGTAACCTTCTGCAAAGCAGAAGCCAAAATATTCCAATATATGAGGTAGAGAGTAGTATTTCTTGAGTATGATCAGGTGGTAGCACCTACTCAGAAGACAGCAGGATCAATCCAAATATGTTGTGAACCTGGATTACTGGCTATAAATCTTACCACCTGGCTGGAAATAAGTATGGGCAGTATAAGTAGGTGACAGTGCTGGTATGCCTATCTAAAAATTGGGTATAGAGTGATAAGGTACTACCTTGCTCCATACCATGTGGAGCTGAGTTGAGTAATGAATGATAAAATTAGTGGTGACAGCAAGGCCTCTGACTAGAGTCATCTTTCTGAAAATAAATGGAAGTGTAATGGGTTTTCTTCATCATGTATTCCTCATCCCAACTAGACACGGTCCCCAGGAATATTGTTTGGACAAGTCATGGAAGGGATTTTGAAAATGCCTGTGTGCTATAATAATGTACTTGGCAATGCATCGCTAGATAGTAATTAATTTTCTTTCACCTGTCATATTTCATTTCAAGGTTCTGACATATTAGAATTAGTCTCACTTCTTTTGCTGGACAGAACTTTCTGTTGCAGGATTTTTTGTTTTACCTTTATTTTTATTTTGGCTGTAAAATAAAGAATAATTTACCAGTTCACATCCAAACAATTTCTTGGCTGATCAATACCCTTCTCAAATTTCCAGTTTACTCTAGCTATTCAGAATAAACGCAAAATTTTAGAGATGATATTGGAAAAACATTTCTAATGTATCTTTTCTGTGATTCCAGGTAGAAGAAGTAGATATGATTTGCATTCTGAGAAAGAATTTTAACCTTGCTATTATTAATGGAATAAAATACCATTTTATGTGAATTTGAATCCATGTAAGAATGGTGTTACACTTTTATCCACAAATCTGACTTCTGTACTCAATCTTTGAGTGAGTTCTGTGGTGCTCAGAGATGTCATCCTGCAGATCTCTAGAGCAAATCCCTTTAAGAAGTGGAGATTCTTGATCCCAATCTCTGTTTCCTTGGTGATTTTGCAAGGAAAAGAGCCTACCGTCTGACTCTTCTGTTGGTGAATGACCTGTCAGAGCAGTCCACTGGGCGTTTCAAAATCTCTCAAAGGGACGTCTCAAAGTTGAATATAAGGAAGTAACAACTGAGCTGTTATTCCCTATCTGCTGTTGCAATAAATACCAATTATGTTCTCCAGCAATAGATAGACTAGCATTATATCTTGATATTAACTGTGTCTGCTGTTTGACATAGCTCGGTTGGAAAATAGTATTTTGTCTTTGTATACTTACCTTAAAACAAACAAAATCTAGAATCTCGTACTTGTTCTTTTAGAAGATACTGATTGGGAATTGAGTAGAGCAAGAGGAGAACATATTTTGCTTTTTTTCTGACCAAGGGTTTTGTGTCAGGAAATACTCATGTTTTCTCCCCCTTCCCCATCAAGAAATCCTCTATAAATCAAATGTTTTCTGAGAGCAAATCTGTCATGATTAGATGTATTAAGCACCAGGCAAGTGATAAATATGCTCTGATCTGATTTAAAATCAGCAAAACCTATCCAAGTTATCCATATCCATGTATGTATATGGTATGTTTTTTAGATTTAATATAATTCTTAAAATGAGTTTTTGCATAGTAGGAAAGTTCCTTACCTGATCTTTTCCTATAATCACCAAAGACTGCTGACTGCGATAAGGGAAACATTTTTGGATGGTTTAATTTTTTTGTTCACTTCAGGCTTTAGGTTTATGTTCAGCTTTGTAAAATTAATCTTTAAGGCAATTTTACAAACAATATCATCTACCAACAAATCAAAGTAGACTTAAAGACTGTGTGCCAATGGAATTTTGCATTTATTGAAGAATATTTAAAGATCATCTCTTCTATAGCCCTTCAGATTCCCACTGATGGGACCTTGAGTCTGAAATAAGCTGCAATCATGAATTATCTGATGCTCTTCCCTCTCTCTTGTCAGCATTTTGTAGATATAAAATATAAGGAAGAGGTGCCTCATGCCCCACTTGAAAAGCTCTGTTCAGGTGCATAGCCACCTTGTCCTTTGACTGATAGGGAAACCTGCCAAATAAGCATAGAATGTTTTTAGTGATTTAGTTTATTCTTCATAAACTGTCAAGGAACTGATTATCATGCCTGACAGCTAATCAAATGGCTGAGTGATATTTCCATACGCCTGAAGAGGAGTGTGTAGTTGCCTCAGCAGAGATCTTGCATGATGCAGATGCTTCTGGCAGGATAGATGCTGTTGATGCCTCCTCAGCAGGTTGAAATGCAGCCTCCTCCCTTTGTTTCCGCGATAAAAGCAGCACTGCACTGAACAGCCTGTCTTAGCGCAGCAGTTTTGCTGCAAACGAAGATCCGTGGAGGATAACGATCCATGTGAGAGATTTGCAATCATATCCCGGTGATCTCTGGTTTGTGTGTTTGCAGCTTAAATGCATCGGCAAGAAGTCAAGAACTTGACTTGTTCTTCTGCCATTGCTTTGGAGAAAATTTGCCTGTTACGGTAATCAATTTTTAATTACCCTATCGGGCACTATTATAACATGGTGATTAGTATTTCTGACAGAAACCTGGAAGACAATTATGCAACATGAATTATTCAGAAAAGTGAATTGACTGCTTGGGAAATGCGTAATAGATCCAGTATTTTCTCACCTGAAGGCATTTTGTAGCTTGTGCATCCTATGACATGCTTTGTCCTACAGGAATTCAAATCACAAATAAGACTTGTCTAAACAGTTCAAGTGCTTGGAAAATTTCAACGGTGCTAGCATAATTTTCATCACTTTGCACAATAAAAGCTATTATAAATATCATCATCTAGAGAATTATATATTAAAACATTAGGAAATAATTCTAAAATTAAAAGTTTCTCCATGATTTATATTCAGTTTCTGTGTCTTGCAGAATCTGCCTTCTATACTGTCTTGAATTCCAGCCCTTCAGCCTCCCCAGTTAAGTGAAACTGTAATTTTGTTAGTGGATGTTTCTTTCACAAAGCGGGTAACTTTCTGTCTTCTGGGAGACTGATTGTTAATCAATTTGTTTTAATTTTTCCTTTAGATTGACATAAGGTGATGTACATGTGCAGCCATCGTAGCCCTCACCAGTGTTATCTGTAGTATGTTAAAGCAGTGACAGCTCTTATTCTAGCACAAAATACAATTTTGTGTTTCGCTATCCGTGCAAGCAGTAGGAGAATGAGTCTGTAGCTGCTTTTAATTATAAAGTCATAATAGAGGCAAATATAAGTCAACAAAGTGACACTAATCTAAAATTCTCATTAACTTCAACTTTTCTTGTCTTGCATGTTTCTGTAATCTAAGAAGGAGCTATTCACCTTAGAGCAAGGATGGTGTGTTTTGAATAGACAAGAGTTCCCATGTACAGAGGAAATGTAACCCAGATCACATGTTTTGGGAAGCAGGTGAGGAAGCGGGTCATCTTTGTCTGACATCTTACAAAAAAGAACTGATCAAGCATCAGAAAAGGGCAAGTATAAATGATGCATCTGAAAGTCAAAGAATTTGCTGTCCATGCTGTCATTTCAGCTGCATTTTCCTCAACAAAATCTCCTGAAAGGACAGTCTGCTTAATTTCTCCTCTGTTCTCCCCTTGTCCCTTTGAAAGAGAAGCCCTGTTTCTCAAGCATGTTCTGATCTGATGAGCACAACTTCCAAGGCAAATTTAATCTTTTTCTTAAATTTTGGGAGAAGTATGGGGTACCTGACCATGGAAGTCAGGTATACAGCAGCAGCTGGGAGTGAGGGACTTGAATAATAGTTGCCCTGAGGTGAATCAATGTTTCAGACAAAGAAGCTAAAGAAGAGAAACTCACAACCCCCCAAAATTCAGATAAAGGGGTATGTTCATTTTTTAAGGAAGATGAAAAAGATTCTTACAACAAAGAACATGTTAGGTAAGAAGAATGTGTGGCTTGTATTAAATGACTCCCTTAAATCTCACTGTTTGCAACCAGAATTCCAAAAAAATTCCAACCACCAATTTTATTTATTTATTTATTTTAATCAGTAGTCAATGATTGGATGAAAAGATAGTTCTAGATAAGAAGCAGAAAAATCTTTTCTTGTATGCTCATTTGTGAAGTTGATGAAAATGTCCCTAGATGAACAGAGATTTCAGGATGGGTCCAGATTTTTCATACACACATTGGAAAAAAATCTTTAGTCAAAAAGTTCTATCAAAGTCTATTGTGACTGAATTTTAGTCTTGAAAATTGTTAAATATTCTAGATTTGTCACAAATGTTTCGAGTTTCTTATCCGTTTTGCTAAAAATGCACTAGAGTTTTCAATCCATTAAGTAAATGTGGGAGGTTTGGTTTTATTCACAATTGTTCAGCTGAGAACTGTGATCCCAGTCTTCACCTACACTTGAGTGTGCTTGTGAGTGGGAGCTCATTTAGGGATCTGTAAACTGACTTAGATTCAGTGTATTACCACTAGAAATAGGTACTGCCATAGTAAATATGTACAACTATGCTCAACCCAAGCTAGATGAAGTCTTTGACAGTTTGGACACATTTAAATGATCTGATGCCATTTGAAGAGATTAGTGTTTAAAGTGAGCTTAGATGCAGAAGCAGCTGGCTTAATGCATAAATTTAGCTCATTCAGAAATTCATTTTTCCCTGACTTTCCTATAGCACATGGACATAAAACTATACATATGAATTAAAAAAATAGAAATGTTGCGCTGATTGTCAGCAAACTTCTGACAATGAGATTTCTCAGACTATGAAACAGCCTCTTAAGAAAAACATCTGGCACTGACAAGGAGACTGGCACAGTCTTTGACAGGATTACATCCATCATTCTTGAGCCTAATGAGTCAATTTTGATTCATATTTTACTTAATAATTTGATGTTCTCATGGAAATGTGAGTGGTGTCTGGTTGTCTTTACTGCCTTATGGGCAGTTCAAAGTATATGCATGAGCGGAGTCTGAGTTCTCAGCAGATGTAAGAAATCACAGTTAATGTGACTGTTATACAGTGGCATGCAAAGTACTGTTCCTTTGTATGAAATTATCACTAGTGAAGTTATCCTTTCTGGGCTAGAAAGCTTTTGCTGTCAAAGCTCTGTGGGAGGCTAATGTGAGATGGTAGATTCCACAGCAAATGGTAGATTCCAGAGCTTCTAATGACAATATACATTTGTGTAGCCCATACAGGCAGTAGCCATGCGACACTATTCTGTTTAATATAAACATCCTAATTTTAAAAATACAAGTAAATGCTATAAAATACAAGTTACAATGAACATGAGTTTGAACAGTGTCTGGTCACTGCACATTTTATCATTGTATTGTTAATGTGGCCTACTCTTGGCTCAAAAGTGTAGCACGATATTTTATGTCTGACTTCAGTTTTCATGCACATTTTCACTGAAGTAAATGTTAGAAGCTCTAAGATTTTTCTACTTGATTTTTCTGCAGCTACTTTGAGTGGTGTAAAATGCTCTTAAAGCCTAAGGCTTTATGACAGAATTCAGCTGCCCAAGGACCAGCTTCTACTTAGAATGAACAGATATTACTGTGATTACCATGTTCTCAATCCTTTAATTTAATTTACAAGGAAAATAGATGAATATTAAAAAGAACAAATATAAAAATGAGATCTTCATGCTTCCTAATTCCATGTTTATACTGTCAAAAGGAGAAAGGATAGATGTGAAACGATGAAGTCTAAGGGTGAATACCAGACCTGGCAGAAAATGACCTTTTCGTGCATAGATAAAGAAGAAACAGTCTGGAGACAGTGTCTCACAGAAAGGAGATCTGCTGCTCTTCCTAACACAAAGGGAAGGAGATGGTTCTGCTGGGGCTCCTTAAAGGCCACAGAAAGAAATGGGAAATGTGTTTAAAAAAATACTTATTTTGTAACCAGAGAACACCAACCTTGTTTGGTGTTCTCTGCCCTTCAGAGTGAATATAGTCACTATGTATATACTTCATTGCTTGCCAGGTGTCAGATTAGGTAACCTCGAAGGTCCTCAGAGATTGTCTGAGAGACCTGCACAGGCTATAATGCCAGAGGGCTTAGACTTGAATTAAATATGAGAAGGCACCTGGATGTAACTATGGGGTAGAGACACTAGCAAAGACTGTTTCCAAAGCAGGTGCATTTGAAAGCACAAAAAATGCTTCCATGTGCCATCAGTTCCGTAACAAAAAAGACTGCACGTTGGGGCTTATTAAAATTTGGAGAAAGGAACGGTGTCAAACTTAGAAATTTGAAATGATAGAGTCTTTGGTATTTGAGAAATGCTGATCCTGAAGCTTCAAAACAAAGTATCTTATGCTTAACATGAAGTATTTTTTTCTGGGTTAGATTTGAGTGACACATTTATAAGGTATCGAGGATATTTTATTGGCTAAGTGAGTAATGATTACTTGAAGAATACATGTTTGAATCTGATCAAGCAAATTTTTAAAAGCAATTAGACAAAAAATTAGAATCCAAGTTTTTAGACAGAAATTGACCTTTTTTTTTTTCCTCTTAATTCATAGGCTTTGGACAAATATCATCTTATATAAATCTGTACAACATTCAGTACAGTTGTTTCCTCTGGCTGTAATTTAAATAGCACACTAACTGGTAAATCCTTATCAGCTTGATTCGCTCTGCAATAGGCAACCTTGCCTCCTGCCCACTGATGGTAACTTTTGAAAAGCTGGGCATAATGTCTTGTCCATCTAGAGTGTGCAATTTCTTCAGCTAAACTTTAGGGAATATTCCTGGCTTTAAAAAGCTCCCATGTGTACAAGGACTGAATTGTCCCCTCATCCTTTTAAAGTGGCCCTGAAGATCTGATGGTGGTGGTGGGAAATAGCCTACAGTCTGAAGTGCAGATTTGTTCTTTCCTGCGACTGCCATGGATAGACAAATTGTTCAGCATATGGAGATTATGGCATGTTTCGGCAGTTAATGTTTCACACATAAAACTTATTGTCTGTGTTAGGTAAGCAGATTGTGCACCATACTAGCAACAATGCCATGGGGCCTAGTTGGAAAAATGAATCTGCTGCTGTTTTCAGTCATCCCATTTTACTGTCTGTCGAACAGTCGCATATCTACTCACAGTACTTTCTTTCAAAGTGCTGTTAGGTCTTTTGATCAGACATCTTTCAGACTATCCTACTTTGATTAGTTTCCATGCTTTCCCTGAACTACAGCATGCTTCTTTCATTAAGGAAAAGCCATTTTCGGCATGAAAAAGAACTCCTGCTGTTAGCTGACTTGGAAAGCTCTTACAATGCTCAATTGCATATGCCGAAACTTGGCTAGAAATAAAACCTTCATGTTCCTGTTAGGCAGGCTCTGTTCTTCTAAAAATGGAAGGCATTGGCCAACTAACCACTCTACCCCTTACAAAATGAGCTTTTGTGCATTTGTTGAATCATTAACAAAATGATTTTTTAGGGGGAATTCAGCTCTCCCCTGAAGGTTTACAAATCTGCTGCTTGCTGCCTAAACTCTGCTGGAATGTTTCATACTGCAGAAATCCTGCAAAACCTCTCTCTGAAGGTTAATTGTGCACCTGCCAAATTTTGGTCATCTGAGATTTCTTGCAAGCATATTAAAATAAGTTTAGCTACACAACTTGTTGGAGAGGCCAAGGAACACATTGCATGATATCTGCATAAAGGCAATATCTGTACAACATAAAGGCAAAAAGAGTTTGCATCTAAGTTGTGTTTTCCTTTATTTGCTTGAGAAGGCAAGATATTATTCAATGACATATGACAGAAAAAATATACTCTTTTACAGCAATGAATCTGAATCTACATCACTGATGAGTGATGGAGAGCTGGGGAGTCTTTTCTTCCTGTCACCAGCACATGACAAACTGAGCCTGAGCTCTTGCCGTGTCACAGTTTTTGCTCTCTTTTCAGAAATGACCAAGGCAAGAGAAAGATGGCTGATAGAAAACATACCTCATATCTGCAGTGAAACTAGAGCAGACTTGATGCTGAAATACTGCTTTCACTTGCTGGAAATATGCAGGTTTGCTTTGATAAATAGATAAATACAGAGACAATAATAATGAGGAACCTTGTATTTGTCTAAGTGAAACTGCTATTACAGTCTTCAGCTTTATCTAGAGTAATGAATAGTACTGTCCTGTAAGCTTACTTGATTTCTTTTGCTTCAGCCATGAATTTAGTAATCTCATTCTTTATTTCCCATATATTAGCAGTTCTTCATTTTCTGATGTTTGTATAATGGAATAGGATCTCTCACGTAGATGAGAAGGGGTCAAGAACTGCTGGCAGAGGCCCATCAAAGGTTTTCAATTTTGAGTAATGATTTGGTGTACAGAAACATAAACAATAAAATATAACAAAAAGAGATTCAAGAGAAGACGTCTGAGATGAACAGAAAAACAGCACTTGAAAGCAAGGGATGGGGAAATACTTAATGTCAAAGCATTAGGACAGAAGGAACATTTTTAATAAATTGAAAGAAAATAGGAGAAATGAAAATGAAAACGGAAAGAAAACGGAGAACAGATTAATTGTCAAAAAAGAGCACGGAAAAGTTAAAAATTAAGGAAAAATAAGATCTGTTGAGGTATTTAATAAAGGCAGAGTTGCTCAAGATAAGAGCAAGTGACAGAAAACACCACTGTCAACAACATAGTTGAAGAACCATCAACAATGATTTAAAAACAATACTTATAAGCAATATAGGCTAAAAAGGATTGCTACTTTAACTGAATGGTAATCTCCTATTAGGCAGCATATGACTTCATTTACCTATCTTGAAAGTGAGTAACTGCTTGCCATTTTAGGTGTCATACATAAGGGCTTTTTTTTTTCCCTTTAACTAAGGTCTCTGATTCACCATTGGTTTTGAATATCTTAAAATAGATATTTGAAGGACAGTGACTTGAATCATTGTGTCAGAAAACAGATATTTGCATTGACTTCAACAATCAGAAAATAAAAATGGTTGGATCATCAGTGCAGCTTGCTTTAAAATACCTACTCTTGTCTGTGTCCTGCTCCTCAGAGTAAACTTGAGTCTGATAAACGTTCATGGTACCAATAAAAGCTAGATATGATCTATAGAGCAAAAATACTTGTGGAAGCAAATCAAAGTTTCAGAAGGTGGGCATGAGGCAAAAGAAGCCCCTTACATCTCCAAGGGATGACATGGTGGCTGCATGCTCCAAGGTGATGCAGAACTGTTCTAAGTAAGGTCATCTTTGTTACTTTGGGAAAGAACTTGAAAACCAAAGGGTCTTAAGAGACTCTGCTCTGAGTGAGTGATGACTGTGCTTTATACTAGTTTCCTCCACATATATTCCTCCAATATAGACTTTGGCCAAGTCTGTTCCTATTGAAAGTGACTTCTCTGTGAGTATATCATGTCCAGCGACCTTTCCTATAGCTTCATCGTTGTGTTTACGATGATGCACAGTTGTGTCTCAGTGCACAACAAAGTTATGCAGCTTCTACTGGAAGATGAGGACCCTCCCTGAGGTTAACCCAGCTCTCTTGTTCTGAGTGACTGCTTCATGCTGTAGGAGCTATAGGAACTTTTCCAGGAAGGGACCTCGGATAAAATGTCATGGTAAAGGAGAAGCCCCTTTCTTTGCTGAGGGCTCCTTTAACCGGACGTGCAGACACAGAGCCTCCTCAACTGCTGGAGCAGACACTGCAGAAAAACGGAAGAAAATGCATTCATATAATTTCTGCCTGTGTCTGATACCAGCAGGACTTGGTGCTGTAGATACATAGTGGGCAGAGTAGCTTCATGGATGAGTTTCTATTTCTTAACCAACAGGTGGAAGCAGAGAACTCTTTACCTTTTCCAGGATAAAGCCACAAAGTTTAGACGAATCTCCTCATTTTGCCAACAAGTTTACCTCAAATTGTCTTCTAGTTTTGATCATTGTTTCTCAGTGCAGCAGAAAATGCAGAGCAGAAGCACTGTCTGTTGCTTCAGAAGCAAAGTACATTACCACATCTGTACATGGACTTTCTTAACTGGGAATAACTTACAGTTGAAACCTGAGTTAGGACAGTTCTCAGGTCCATAAAGTACTTAAATTGGTAGAAAATGACTGACTTGTACTATCAAACAGTTTGTAATGCACTTTTTAAGAATATTTCTTAAGCACCTTTTCAGTACAGAATCAGAGTTTGTGTTTTGAACAGACTTCTGTGGATTTACAAAAAAAATGAATGACCACTCTATAAGACAAAAGTAGAAATCCAAAGTCCTTTTTTTACAACTCAGTGTCAGATGGAAAGAGCATCATTTGGCTTTAATCATTCTTTTCTCCTTCTGATAGCACATATTTCTTTATCTGTGAACTCAGCAAGGTGCTTTTCTATTATTATTATTATTTTTCTGAGATTGTCCATATCTTCCTTTCTCTATGTTGCCTACGTACAATTTTTTTCAGGAATCCACTACATACATCATCTATTTGGCAAATCTCACGTTCTAGATATATCACACTCTTCCACAGAGGTTATATTCAAGAAGATGAGGTCTTCAGAACAATTTTGACAGCACTTAGAACCTAAATGTAGACATGTAAATTCTCTGTTACCTGCCATATATACACGGCTTTGTGCTGTCCGCTAATTCAGTTTATAGATGTGCATGACTCCATCAGTTTCACAAACTGACCCTCTCCCGGAGCGGTGGCTCACGCACAGGGGTACGTGTATATGAAGGCAGCGTCAGCACAGGGCGGGTGTTGCTGCATGCTGCGGGTGGCGTTGGCTGGACCTCTGTCCTGCCCTGCCCACGTATTTTTCTCACCAGAAGCCATAGTAAAGCTGAGACTAGAAATAGGAGATGGATAATTAAGCTTTCACTTTACCTTTGTGGTCAAGTGAGTTCTACAGTGATTTTGGCAATAGATATTGAAGGAATGTAGTTGAAAAAATGTTGTTTGCTTTTGAATGGTCCCTGGCTAAGAAAAGAAGCTATGCATGTACAGTCAACCCCCTGAACTAAATTATTAATCTGTTGTATAAACTTAGAACTATTTGGGGCTCTTTGATCCATATAGAATTTTAATTTAACTAAGAAGTTAATGTTTTCAGCCTATTATAATTCAACTAAAAAGAAGTATGACTATATTACAAATAGAGCTTAACATTGACAATAATTAAGCATGTGCATTAGTTTTCTGTGTTTTTTTTTCACTTGAATTTGCATGTTTAAGTGCTTGA
This sequence comes from Crypturellus soui, assembly GCA_032275445.1. Lineage (NCBI taxonomy): Eukaryota > Metazoa > Chordata > Aves > Tinamiformes > Tinamidae > Crypturellus > Crypturellus soui. The sequence continues at coordinate 1,427,737 of JAUBNY010000696.1, read as the reverse complement.
GGGATTTGGCAAATGAATTGAATTGCAGATAAACATATGACAGAAATCTCATATCAGCTATGATGTGAGTGAGAGTTTTTACTTTTTATGCTTTCTTTTTAGGCTTTCTTACTGATACCTGGTTCTTTTTTTTATGCTAGGCAGTAGTCACAAGTGGTTTCTTTCTAATTTAATCTTATATGTTGAATTATGCAAAAGAACTTCTGAAGTCTGATGGAAAGATCAAACAAAGAAAGGAAACTTGGGATTAGGGCTCATATAAGCTGTAGAAAACACTGTATTTTTCCTTGAAGTCATTATGAAATAGATGTAATGAGAATGGAAAGTACAGCTGATTAAATAAAAGCTGAATGTTAGAATGTTAGTATGTCGGCATACATAGAAAAATGTTGGTATACATAGAAAAATGTTGGTATTCATAGAAAAATGTTAGCATACATAGAACAAAATGCTTAATTTCCCCAAATCTTGCCCATATTTCAGCTGAACTTTATCGTAAGATATCTATATATGTTCACATTACTTAATTCCAAGAATAAAATCGTAAGGGCTTAAAATGCCATGAAACCACTGAAATGTACTCAGCTCAGCTGTAACTAGGGACCTGAGAACCTCAGTTCTCAGACCCTGAGGAAATTTCATTTTGATAAAAGAGGAAGGCTTAAAAAAATCTTGTTGATCAGAAAATTTCAAAAAGTACTAGAATAATAAGATATGATTGCAAAAGTGGAATACCCCAAATTCATTGGTATCCAGTGCTGCCCCAAATGTCATCCTCTCAGCAAGTCTTGCCCCAATGTACTTTTGTTCATAGCTGGTTCTGGCAGAGGGAGGTGAAGGGGAATACGTGTGTTGGGGTGGAAAAAAAGAGTTGAGGCTTTGTCTTGAGCAGCAATGTCAAAACCTCTTATTTCCAGCTCACAAATCTCTCTGCAGATTGCTAGTAAACTCAGGTCAGAATAGCAGTGTCTTATTTTGTGAAATGGAAAATATCAGGAAAAGTAGGTTCCAAAACAGAGAAAAGCCTTGGATGATCAGCTCAAGCCATACCTTTACTGAAATGGAAGTGCTCTGGCACCTGATGGAGTCCCATATTCTGGGCTCCCCTCTGCTCACAGCACAGTGAGATAGCACCTATGAGGCCTTTTAACTTTTATTGCAGAAATGGGTTTGGATCACTTTCAGGGAAGCCGTTATTAAATGTTACCAACCTGTGCGGTAATGGCTCTGTAGAAACACCCTTTCTCGGTTACACAATGCACAAACACTCATTAACTGTTGCTGGCTAAGAATGCAGGAGAAAATAGATGCTATCCCAATTTTGCAAGTGGGACTGAAGTGCACAGGACTGCCTAAGGCTGTGCACTGATTTTGTGGTACAGACAGCTCTTCCAGTCCAGTGCTTTAACTGTAGGAACAAATCTTCATTTCATAAAACATGGGTTCACCTGAATCTCTCAGGAGAGAAGAGGAGAGCTGATAGAAATGTAAGAACAATTGCATTTCTGCTACTGCCTTTTTGTGGTGGCTATGCAGTCTCCAAAGAGCAGCCCGTTACCTTTTGGTTGGTTTATGCCTGGTGTATTAATAAAAAATGAAAAAAAGAAAGAAAGAAAGAAAAAAAGAAAGCTTTTATTTTGCTGAAATATGAGATCTGGAGCAGAGGATCCTGTGGGTTTTTAGACTAGCACTTCATCCCCGACTGCAGTGAATAACTGGAGAAACTTGTGTTGTTGTAACAGGGCTACAGTCTTATTGAACATTACATGGTCAGCCCCCACGATGAATTTCTAACTTGTATCATAATAATATTTTCTTTCCTAGTTGTCTTGCAGAGGGCATTTGTATGTCTGCATTGGCCATTTTGATATTCTTGTTTATAGATTTGTCTTGACTTAAGTCTCTTAAATGTTTGTTGCTTGGTTAAAATAATTAGCTGTGGCAAAGAGACTATACAGTGTTATGAAGCTTTTATTTTTTGGCTTTCCCTGAGCGTTGGAGTAGTTTGAATGCTGAACCACCAACATTTGGCCTCACATGGTCTTATTGCAGTGATGAATCAGCCTGCATAGCATTTTATGAAGATGCCCATGAGTGTGAGTTCAGTCATTTTGCTGTTTATATCCAAGAGAATAATGTTGTTTTAGAAGTGTTTTTCACCTGAAAAGCTGTTGTTCTGCTGTATGCTTGATTAAGATTACTAGGGCGAGTGAAAAAGAGCAACTAAATCTAGCAAAATATTATACTTTAATCACAAGAGTGTAATTATATTTTAATGGAAAAGGATTTACTAAAGAGTTAGCAAATCCATTTCAATAAGGTCAACTAGGACCATTAATACAGAAAAAAAAATCCATAAAACAGGTGGCATAATTCAGTAACTCATGCATTGCTCTCTCAATACTTCAAGTACCAGTTGAAGCCAGGAGTTGTCTGGATTTTACACACCTTTACATGGACAGATTCATGTCTGTGACCCTGTCTTGAACACTCCATGCATGTATCTGCATACTTTGCCAAGGCAAGACCTTGTGGTCTGGCACAGCACTTAAGCAGTGGATTTGCCATTACTGTGTGGAAACCAAGACTAGAAGACTAGTTCTGCCCATACTTTCTTCTTGTAGCATACGATGACCTTACCAGCCCTTGGAGCCATGGGGTAGTATCACTACTTTTCTAAGGGAATTGCTTATAATCTTTATTTTAAAGTCACTTTTATAGGGCTAAATTAGGAGGATGGATGAATCCTTTGCAAAGAATGATTGGGTTGATTGGGTGCTGATAGACTTCCTGGCTTTTTTTTTTTTTTTTTTTTTAAGCCAAGGGAAAATCCTTGATTTGGCACTGAGTTTGCTGGAAGCATAATGGATTATTCCTGCCTAAAATTGTTCAGGCAAGAATCTCCCTCCATAATTCAGAATTCTCCTGGGAGTGGACAGGTGAGGGAGGCAGAGCTTTGGAAGCAGTAATGTAGACCTAGCCAAAAAACGGGCCTGCAGTGTGCAGATGTCTGCTGAGTTAGAAGCAGCTTTCTCTCAGCTGCCAGCTATGAGGGGACCTGCTGTTAGTCTTAGGAATTGACTGTACTGGGGGCAGCACAAGATTCAAGCTGGATATTAGCAGCAGGAAAGGTGCAGAGTAGGGTCCTTTCCTTCTGACTTATGCCACATCGTAAACACTGAAGACACATGAAGGCTCTGTGAACATTTCCCAATCTCTTCTACTCTGCAAGTGCTTCTTTGTCAAAGGTTTTAGTGCTATGTTTTTTTTCTGTTGGTGGTGGCTTTTTTTTTTTCAGATTTACTAGAATTTCCATTTGAATAAGAATTTGTTATGCACCTAATCAGGCTTTCTTGTGAGTGAGGGAGATGGGAGCTAAAGCATGCTTGCCATTCAGAAATAACAGACAAGCAAGATGAGCCTCTCTGCATCCAGACTAGGTCCTTTTGCATATCTGAACCTTCACTACCATTGTACAAATTATGATCTGAGCCTCTTCATGATTGCTAGCTATATTGAAATGTAGGCTCCTAGGTGCTTTGGGTCTTACTTTCAGTAAATCAAGTTTATTTTTAGAGAGAAAGGCTTAAAGATGTAGAATAGAATAAAAGGATTTTGCGCACCCCAAAGGAGCTTACTTAATACATAATATATTATATACATTATAAACATATATAATATTTTATGTATAATATATATATACATACACATACGAATATGTACACATATGTGTATATATATATACACAGACATATATATATGCATATATGTCCATGTATATAACTGGATTAAAAATATTGTGTACCTATAACCATATACATATATATATGAGAAAATCTGTATATACAGTCATTGTTTGTGTATATACTTTGTGTATATACTTATTCCACATAGAGTATATATAATAATATATAGTGTGTATATATATATAACTATTATATATATTATATATTATGTAATATGTAATATTAGAATCTTAGAAATGTAATTATGAATGTGTCCCGTGATTTCCTGTCAGCATGGCTTCCCCTTGGCACTCAAAATAGTTCTATTTCTATAAATGTATATGTGATGGTTAGCTAATGTCCCATAATACAAGGTGTATATATTGTATTATAATGTATTTTATGCTTTATATGAAGTATTATGTATTATATAGTATGTTATAATGTGGTATATCATGCTGTTCTAAGCATAATATATACCACACTATAACTTTTATGGAGGGGAAGATTTGAATTGTTTAAATAAAAAAAAAAGTGTTTTATTTTTCCTTTTAAATGTAAATAATTAATCTGAGTGCTATATACTTTAGTTTAACTCTTTCCCTGTGCCTTAAGCAGTGTCAATTTGATTATGCTTGTTACTTATATATCTGTCTGACTTTTGTCCTGAAGTAAGAAGTGGGTTTTACTTAGAGAATGACATTTATTTATGAATGACATTTATTTATGAATGATTTTATTTTATACATTGCTTATTAGTGGATTTGTTCGAAAGGTAAGGAGTCTGCTGTCATCTTTACTTTGACATGTCAATTTTTGATGTGCCAGCATAATTAATGTTAGCAGAAAGTCAGCACATCTCCTGATCTGTACAATGGTGCTTTGGAGGGCAGTTGCCATAAATCTGTGTGATTTCCCAGCTTTCACTCTCTTGGTCATTTTCAAAATTTATTACTAGTTCACCATTAATAAAGCACTTTTATTATCATTTATCTCTGCTTTTTTTCTCTACTATTTCTCCAGCTTGTACCAGGGAGAGCATATGTATATTACTAGTGCATCATGTGGCTCCCCAAAGCTGCTCATTAAAACCACATTGTAAAAATTGCATGTTTCAATGCAATGATTAGCTAACAACAGGAGCCTCGGAGAGAGGGAGATGCTACATTTCTGCAACTGGTAGGCTGGCCACCCTCGACATTAGCGTATGATCTGGTGACAAAACAAACTGCAATCAATACTGCCAGCAATATCTTATCTAGACAATTTTATCTAGGCTTATTTTTAAAATCAAGGAGAAGGGTGATTAGGTTTCATAAATCTTGTGCCTCTTCATTGCAAGTACAGGGAGTGCTGCAAGAACTGGGATTCCAAGAGGATTTAAAGGATAATGGCCTAATTATGACTCAGACAACTGGCATGTTTTACAGGAACTGCCTTTGCATACATGCTGTGGAAAACCGAATGTTATTCATTGAAAAGTAATGAGTAGAGAAAGAAAAGGTTGAATGTGTGTGCATGCTGTGGTTTTATCATAGTGCTTTTCTGTCAATATATACACTTCCTCATCTGAGAGAATGCAACCCACACAGAAGTGGCCTTCAGTGTCCCTTTACGATTGCTTACACACGTTGTTCATACACTGGATCTATGAACAATTTATGTTTGAGGTGCCTTTGTATTGCTGGATATGAAGCACAAAAAAATAAGTCAAAATAAGGTTTTTAACCGGCGTATGCTACAGCCTGACAATTTAAAAAAAATTCTTCAGCTTCGAAATGTTGTTTGAGCTAAAACAAGAAGTAAAGAAGTAGCCATATTTTTCACCTGCTTGAAATACTTGCAGTTCATCTTAAAAGAAATATAGAACCCAGCTGTCTATATTAGCCTGGGAATCTTCAATTATTCTTTGTTCTTTATGTCAATAAATAAATGTTCATCTATTGGCTTTCTTGAATGAAGGACTCTAGGTAAATGATTTTTCTGCAAGTGTAGGGTGCTAAAAAAAAGCTTTTCTTGGATCCAGTGTAGATAAAATGATGCATAAAATGATGTATTTTTTTAATTTTGGACGTGCTGCTGTAGTAGTAAATCTTAGCCAGCTTTGTAATCTCTTGTAAAACTTTATCTGGATCATCACCACACTTGACAGTGTGTTTCACTGTTCCTTGCTGGCTGCATTCGCTGGGCGTAAAACTTAGATGAAGCCTTGGCAGATAACAGTGGGTAGGCAGAGTTGGTTGAATGCTATGTGGAGAAGAGTGATTTCCCAAAGGTGTATTTTAGTATTATATGCCTCATTCATTTGCTTTTGCCTCGGGCTGTATAACTGTCCAGCACAACTGTGACCTTGCAGATAATCACTATTTCATGTAGATTAGCAGCACACTGGTATTCACAACACAGACACAGCCATTATAACAAACAGCAAGTTAGTAGCTACTTACAAACTGCACTGGTGGAAAAAAAAAGATTTGTTGATACTCCTTTACAGCATCACAAAAATGAATTTAAATAGCTCTGGTACTTAGTTTATATAAGATGAAAATGAGGTAAGAGCCCTTTTATGTTTATGGGTGAATATCCTTCAGTGAAAAATACTGAAAATTATGCATGACTTAATATAGCTTTGCTACTGATAGAGGTATAAATTTCTCATTTTTCTATACAGTGAGTCAGTTTAGAGACTAACAAAAGTTGGAAATCTGGCCCAATAGTATAGTGAATATGCATAATTATGTGCATTTGTAATAATGTGTGTATTTTATCATTCCACAATAAAGGAAATGCAGAACTACTCTTCCCACAACAAGTGCAAGACTACCCTTGATCTTATGCCTGATTCAGGGATTTGAGTTTCATTAGCTAATGCTAAGCATCAGGCTAATAGGTAAGGGTTATATCCTTTCCAGCCGTCTACGGGTATACACTGAAAACATTTCTCCTGAGAAGTATATATGCACGTGACCACAGCTGCATGATCAGGTCAGCAAAGGATTCACTAATGAAGTGTTATGTGCAAAGGGGAACAAGCTTCCTGTGACGGTTTGGCATAGATTAGATTTTTGGGTAGTATAAATTTTTTGCTCTCTTGAGAATAATATCCACAGATAATAAATCCTATTTTATGGAGTTATTTCCCACAACATGTTCCATGTAAAATATTACATGCTGAATGCTTCCATTGGTTCCTCTCAGTTTTTCATCAGGTTTGGGTTGTTTTCTGTAGGTAAAAGTAGATCCTAGCTGAAGTATGAATGTAAAAAGGCTACCATTTGCCCACTAAATAAATAAATAAAAAGAGCCAGCAGCCCAATGAAAAACACTGTGCAAGAGAAACGTAGCAATGAAAAAAAAAGAAAAAATTGTGAAGAAAAAAGAAGATGTCATGAAGACACAGGCCTCCTGCTTAGTTTCACTCTTCCTCACCTATAACATGAAGTGTTAGGTGATCTAGTACTATCAGCTTGCCTGAGTTAATCAGACCTCAGATCTAACTTAAAACATCCTCATTTTGATAGTCTTATTAATTCTGTAGATTGAAATAGCAGCTTGTCTCCTGTGGTTAACTCTGAGCAAAATGCTTGGTGTCTTTTAAAAAAGGTAATTAAAAATAAATTACTTTTTGTTTCTTGAGAAGAATGCTTCATTTCTTTGCTATTGAGATAAAATTTAAATTAAGGCAGAAAGTGCTTTCTTGAATGTAATATCCGAGATAAAATAGTTTCCTCATGAAAGGCAGGAAATAAATTCATTGTATTATATTTTACTCTTCTTCAGCTAGATATAATCAGTTAAAAAATAAAACTAAGTATATGGGAAATCATCTCAGGAGAGGATAATTTTTTTAGAAAAAGGCAAAGTACCTACCTTCAAGAGTTCACTTTTGATTTTAAAATATACCCACTTTTCAAGAATAACATTGATTTAAATATCAATTATCTCTGAGCATCCAAGTTGTAGATTAAAACTGTGCTGTAAGGAAAGGACACATTAGTAATATTTTTAAGGCAATCTGGGTCCAAAAGAGAAGTTGCCATTTTTGTATGGTGCTGTATAGAATTGGCTACTACTTCTTGCCTCTTCCTTATCTCTCACAGTGTTGTTCTCTGTTGGGAGTTATGGAATAGGGATAGGACTCCCATAGAAACGAATGGGGTCCTTTGTATGACCCTAAAATGGAGGGCGCGCAGATGGGACTTGTACAGGGGGGTCCCGGTGCCCCCTGTATGACCCCCTAGGCTGGCGCATGCTCTGTCAGGCCGGCAGGCCAGACAGAGCAGGATCTGGCACCTTCCAGAAGGTGCTGGAATCTGAGAGGAGGGGGCCGGAGACCCCCAAGGTGGGGGCCAGGAGGGGTCTGCCCTGGCAGGCCGCCCGCCCACCAACAGGGGATAGCCAACCAGCAACGGCTCCAAGTACCATCCGACCCTCGCTCCCCCTGTTCCCTCCCCTTCTCCTCCCTCTCCCGAAGTTTTAAAAGTTCATGTACTTCCTTA